>CAJNDS010002579.1:0-11930 GCA_905221605.1 Symbiodinium natans | reverse complement strand
TCGCACGAATACTATTAAAAGGGGCGAACGAAACGACACATGAAAACCAAGAACTGAACCACAAATGCCCCTTTCATGCACCCTTAGGACTTATTATTAAATCCCTTAGAATCCCCCTTTCTTGGTGTCCTCTTTCTCTTTCATTTCCAGGTCATTAAGGGAGCGATTAACCGGACAGACGAACCACCCCTATCATAATACTACTGCCGCTCCCTTCATGACATTGAGATCTCCAAGTCTAGGATTCATTCACTCTGTTCCAGTGAAGATAATAATAAAGACGCACGAAGATAAATAGAATTCATTGCAATTAAAATATAAGTGAAGCCCTTATTGTTATCTTCATTCCTTATAAAATACTATTAGGGGGGCATAATAAGAAAGATAGAGAGCCCCCTTAATAAATATACTAATAATGCTCTCTTAATAATAGTACTTTTAAGTGAACATATGAAGCATATTATTACTATAATACTAATCCTGTTAATAAATAATAGAATAATACCGTACGAATATAATGTACGTACGTAGTGTATGAACGGTTAATATTAATACGAAGTGAGCACAATTAATGAAGTTATAAGTGAGCCTGCGATCGCATGAACTTTATTAATTAGTGAACGAAGTATTAAGAGAACAAAGTAAAAGACAAGAAATTTGCAATAAAAATATTGTGCTCTCTTTTTCTTTCTCCTTTTTCTCCGTTCGTGCATGCGCTTACAATAAGTATATTCGTGCGCTTATTGCACTCTCTTTATAATTATACGAAGTGAGTACATGAATTCACTTACTCCTTTCATTCTATTATCTTCTTATTTCGTTTACTAATGAATTGAATAAGTGAATAAGGGGGCTTTTACACTATATTTATTATAGCCCCCATTATAATATACTAATAAGGGTTTGTGATAATAAAAAGTTCTCGTTTTCATGCGTCATGCATTCATTATATTATCACCGCGGAAACAAGGGAGCGATGTGAGAACGCATGACGCATTAATAAAATACGGGCGTTCTTATAATTAATGCAGCTCACGCCCTCTTTCCCACAGCCTAATTCGTTCACACCTTCATGATTTTAATATTGGATTTCAAGAAAGTGCACGAATAATATGAATTTAATGCACGATTGAGCGTAGTGAAAGTCAATATACTAAAAGGGCTTTTATCTAGTTCATTTCATTGCGTTCATGCGGCTTTACCATTCACTCCGTTCACGCGTGCATTGCATTCACTACATTCATATCATCCCGGTCGTACTCATTAATTATATTGCCCGGGCGGTAAGAATATTATTATAGTATTACGCGCCCTTATTATTATTTAGTGGGCGCACTCATGATATTCATTCATAGTGTTACCATTAGGAATAGTACTATCTTCATCCTATAGTTCACTGGCTCTCTTTATTATATTACTACGAAGTGAACTAATGAGTGAATTTATAAGGAGTGAACTTGTGAATGACGCATGAAATTCGCGCATGCGTGAACGAAGAAAAGGAAAAGAATTTATTACGTACTAAAAGGCCCTTTCCTAATGTCTTGGTCTTGTTTCACGTTCTCCTTTACATCCATCCCGTGTTACCTTTAGGATTAGTATTAAATCACCAGACAAAGGAGAATTTACTATGAGTGAAGAGAGCAATAATAATTTAATGGGCAATGAGTGAACGAAGCGCGCAATTATAATTATTATGTGAACGTAACACTCTTTTTATTATAGACCCCGGGCTTATTTATTATAGGTTTGCCCGGGCATTATATTATTAGTGAAAGAACGTAGTGTATTATAATTTAATTGTAAGGAACGAAGTGACGCACGAATTCAATTAAAATGCAAGGAATTTTACTGCGGGCACAATATAATTCACTAATACGCCCGCATGATAATAAAGGAGTTTTAGTGTTCACGGGCCTATATTTTACTATTAATAACTAGCCCGTGAATATAATAGTAAGTGAACAAGTAAGCGCGCGAGTGAAACGAACAAGCGAACGCAGTGCACGCATGAACAAAGTAAAGTAAACGAGAGAACAATAATATAATAATAAGGGCTTATAATATAATAATTACAAGGCACGCGTGAATTATTATATTATAACTAGCCCGTATTAAATGAATGCATTTGTAATATAAATTAGTGCACAAATGCGTGAATTTAATGAACGAAGTGGTGAACGGGCCTATATTTTATTATCTTCTGGCCCGTGTAAATAATAGAATAATAGAACGAAGTAGTGAAACAAAGGGCATATTAGTACTACTTCATTCTATTATTCACACACCCGGGCATTTATTAGTAATTTTATAGCGCCCGGGATATATTAAGAAGAGAACATAATATGTACGGGCCATTTAATAATAGAATATTGGCCCGTGTAAACTCATAAACTACACTGTTATTACTATTTAACGGGCACATATTAATATTCTCATTTCGTGCCCGTAATATTATAATAATTATTAATATTCACCCCTGGGATATATTCATAAGGTAATAATAGGGTTTTTAATGCGGGCTTTAAAGGACTTATTAATTAGCCCGCTATAACAGTACTAAATTACTACGAAGAGAAAACACTATTATTATATTACAAATGCAGTGAACAAAGTGAACGAAGTGCGTGAATCTAATAATAGGGTGAGAACGAAGTACACCTTTCTAAACTTTAGAATATTGGAAATTCATAAATTTTATAATCTACAACTTTTTTATTGGCATTTTCTTGATATCTTATGGTTATTTATCTTTCTAGTCTTTTATCTCTCACTTCGTTCCGTTCATTCGCTCGCAAGATTCATGCGCTTACTTCGTGCACTTATAATCTTGTTCCCTCTTTCTCTTCACTTTTAATATAATGTTTACCGGGGGCATAATATAGTACGTTTAAAGAGGCCTCCGGGCAATATTAATACTATAATACTAATGGTGTAGTTCTCACGCACTCTTTTTATTGGATTACAAATGAACGCAGTGAGTGCGTGAATACAATAATAAAGAGTGAGAACGAAACCACTCTCTGAACCAGCTATTTAATGAGTGAAGTGAACAAAGTGAATTGGTAAGGAATTTATGACGCATGCAGTTCACGCTTTCACTTCACGCCCCACTTCGTTCATACATGCGTTCACTTCATTTGTAATTAAATTCACGCATGAAGTGCACGCATTCTATTCACTTCGTTCTTACTTCTATCAATACACTCAGCATATTATCCCGGGGGCGCATTATTAGTATTATTATTGCCCCCGTACTACGTTCGCATAATTCATGCGCTTCATGCGTTCCCTTATAAGCGAATTCATTATGTTCTCTTCGTAGTACTAATAAGGGACGCAGGAAAGGACGCTTTCTAAGGACCGGCCCAGCGAAGAGAACTCAATTTTTGTATTATAAGGGCGTACATTTCGCGAGCCAAAAGTAAAATAGTAAAACGGCTCGCATTTCGTACGCACATTATATTTCCTCTTCTTACTTCGTTCGTAATTTAATCATAAAATCGCGCATTCACTTCGTTTCTTTGCATTTTATATTAAATTATTCACTTCGTAGTTATATCACTTAGTAAATCTACTGGTGATGGTACTACTGCCCGGGCAATAGGATAATAGTACGAAGTGAATACAATGAAGTGAATTATAAGTGAAGCGCATGAATTCACTGAATGTATGAACGTAATAAAGAACGTAGTGCGTGCTCTCTGTTCTTGTCTTCTTACCGCACGCTATAATATAATAATGTACGCAAAAAGCCCCTTAAAAATACTAAATTACAAACTTGTGCGTGAATTTAGTATATTTAATGTGGGCGTTTTGCACTGGCTAGTAAATTTAATAATAAAATCGCGCGTTCTTTCACGCCTTGCATTTTATTTATTAAATTAGCCCGTTAATAATATTATATTGTATGTGCTGCAAAAGACCCACTAAAACTACTGTATTTCGCTGGGTCGTTTAGCGAGCACCAGGACACAGCTTATGATTGAGGATTTTTCCAGTAGAAATCTCTTGTTTACTTCGTTCTTCTATTTCATTGTCATTCATGCTTCGTTCACACGTTCACTCATTATAATGCCAATTAAATAGAATGAACGCCCGTGAACAATAGGATGAAGATAATAATACGGGCGGTTTTTATCTCTCATTTCGCCCGTTGTGTTCTCTTCGTTCATTCGGCCGTACAAAAATTCTATTTGGCCGCTCATTTTGCTCACTGCGTTCATGCGATAAAAGCCCAATGAAAGAAGAACGGGGCTTTTATCTTATTCACTTCGTTCTCCCTTATAATCCTATTATTCTACTCACGCGGGCTTATTAAAAGACGCACGCATGCATTTGTTCACGTTGTTCACGCATTTATCGTGCGGTTACAGAAGCCCGCGGTAATACTATGAATGAAAGTTTACCGGGTGGTGAGGGTGGTTTCGTTCACTTTATTCATTGCGGCTTTCATGCTTCTCTTCGTTCATTATAAAGCCGCATGAATAAAAGAACGCACCCTTGACAGACAGAAGACTCATGCATCTAGTTCCAGCTCCAGCGGTAAGACTCATGAAAAGACGAGTGTTATCCAGACCAGGCGTTAACAGGGTCTCAAGGTGTGATGGGTGAACTAATTCCTAGTCTTAAAGGGGATATTCTGTCTAGACATTAAGACTCAGCCCCAGATCAACCATTAACAGGAGCTAGAGATAGAGGTTAATATGGCCTGGTGATAGAGGTTGATTGGTTAGAGCTAGAGATAGAGCTTCAGAGTCAAGAGCCCGGGCGGTCATTTCACCCTTCACTCGCGACTCCACGAAAAACCCTATTAAAATATATTAAATTATAAGGCACGCATGAATTTAATATGTTTTAATGGGCGTTTTTCCCCCAGAGTCGTTCATGAAGGTTTCAATCTTTAGAAATCCAATATTAAATTACGGGCAAGTTCACGCGCGCCGTAATGATTATAATATTGGCTTTATAAAGAGTGAAAGGGGCCCATATTAAATATACTAAAAGGCCAAGTTAAAAATTTTTCCATTGCCCTTTTCGTACATTTAATATGGGCATGAACCCGTACGGGTGGATGTTGAGGGAGTCCGTCCTGAAGAGCACCCATTATAATATTAATAGGTAGGGACGCACGCTATACTATTATATGGTTGCGTTTTCATGCTACGACGACCGAGGTTGGGGCCCTCCTCTAGACATTAGAACGGTCCCTGTAGTGATCCCACCTTGACCCCCTAACCTCTGTCTCTAGGAGTTAATCTGTTGAGTCGTGAAGGTAACAGCCAGGATGGGAGAATGAGGGTGAAAAGGGCCAAATAATAAGTCCTTTAGAGGGGCCCTTTTCATCTCCCTCATTCGTTCCCCCGTTCAGTCATTACCTCTGCGTCTGGGTGCTTTTCTCTTATCTTTTCACTCATTATTGCTTTTATAGTAGTATTAAATGGCAAGTTTACGCGCGCATTAATACTAATTAACGCAATAATGGGGAAAAGAAGAGAAAAAGCGTGAACACATGGGCGAATTATATACGCCGCCGTCTATATATACTATTTTCGCACTAGTTTATAAATTAGTATATTATAGGGGCGCTTGTATTATATTCGCCCATACGTTCACACCCTTGGAATCGCATGCCAGGTTAACCGTGTAAAAGGCTTTGTGTCTTCCTCTCTCACAGTATTCCCCTTTCATCACTATAAGCCTGTTAACCGTTCACGCGTGCTCACTAAAATATACTAAAACGCACGCGTCACTTTCATTTTCTTATTTTGTTTCACCGCGGGGCTAGTTCGTAATAATATTGTACACCCGCGGATATAAATTAAACGGAGTGAATAATATTAATACGAAGGCAGTAAGTTAACGCACGGGCCGTAGTATTATATTATGAACGCAGTGAAACCTTAATGTCATGCGTGCGCTCTTTATATTATATTTGTTCACTTGTAATTCTATAACTTACGAATTTAATATTAAAAGAGCGCTCACGCATTAATTTCATTCTGTTTTCACTTCGTTATAATTTAATTGCAAACGAGAGAAACGAGAGAACGAACTAAAGGATTAAAGGAACGAAGTTATACTGGATTTATTAAGAGATTCACTCCTTTGTTCGCCTACAAAAAGCCCCTTAAAAGTCTTTTGGAAAGTTAGGAATGAAGTGCGTACACCATTCATATTTTGTGTCCTTGTTCACTTCGTTATAATAATACAAGTTTATAATCCTGTGTGCACGCATAATATTATTTTATTGGGTTTTTACTGCGTGCATCATTCACACCTTTGTTCACTTAATGAGTAAGATCGTGAATTATTATATTAAAAGCTGTAGGTAAAATGCAATGTAATTATAAGGGCGTTTTAATGTGAGATTTTGGAATTCAAGAAATGCCCCTTTAATTCGCGTATTTGTTCACGAAGCCCCCGTATTCGCTAGCTCGTTTAAATGCACGAATCATCTGTTAACGCCCTTTTGGATGAAAAGGTCCTATAGAAAGAGCCAGAGATAACGCCCTTTTGGACACCTTAAAATTCATTCCATTCGCCAGTCATGTTGTTGTTACCTTGTTCACTTTTATCCGCGGGTGTCATTATGAGATTTACTACAGAATGAACGAAGAGAATGACAGGGGATTTATAATATAATAAGTGCGTTCTCTACTTTTATTCACTTAGCGCGCTTGTAATATAATATCGTATGTTCTCTATTAGTATATTAGCGCATTAATTAGTGAAATAAACTAGGAAAAAGACCATATTTTATTAATGTAGAAATCCAATATTAATTTGGAAAGGAATTCATTTTTAATATAATTTCATCCCCTTCAGTATTAGTATTATTATGTTACGGTCATTTGGGGGTTTATGTTCACTTCATGGATGTCATGCGTTCGTTTCGCTCACGCATGAATTAAATAGGCGAACGCATGCAATAAGCGTATTAATGCAGCTCACGCACTTCATTCCATTTCGCATTATTATCGTGTCTCACTGTACTCACTTCGCATCTTTTAACACGCGTTAATCACCAGAAAAGAATAGAATAATAATAGCGTGCGTGTGTCATTATGATCATTCCGGCGCTCACACACTAATTATACTCGCGGGCACACATTATTTCGTTTTTATTTCTTTCGCCCGCGGTTATAAAATGAATGACACATGCAATTAAGATTTTCGTATTCACTTCGCCTGTCATGCATTTAATAGTATTTTATTAGTGGTCTAGTTGCTAATTCACTTCACCAATAATAATATTATGAAGATATCATAAGATAACACCTTTATTTTATAAGTTCACGCGTACGCAACAAGAAAACGCACAAAGGAGTGAATAATAATACTAATATTGCGGCCTATTTAAAATCTACTAGAAAGTGGCCGCTACATTCATATCTTCGTACTCAATTCATATAGTATTTTATTATTAGTGCGCCCTTGGAACCCCCGAAACAATAGATTTCCTGCATTTGTTACGGTCTTTCAGTATTATTAAGTGGTCCAGAAGATCCCAAGGTGTGCACTTATAAATTCATTCGCCCGTATAATATTGTAAGTGCATTTGTATTCGCTTGTATTAAAATTGTATTCATTTCTTGTATTCGTTCATTGGTTTATATTACAAATCCCCTAAAAACCCATTCAATTCGTTTACCCGGGCTAGAAGTTAAGAGAAGAAAGTAAACTGCCCGGGATATAAGATATTAAGTGAAGAGAGTGAGTGAAGAGAATAATGGAGTGAACTACACGCCCCTATAATATAATTGTAAACTTGTGCACGAATTATATTATAACGGGCGTGCGTGAACTACATTATGAACGAAGTGAACGTGAAGAGAGCTCTTTTAGTACTAATATTATAAGGGCCCCTATTATTCTCTTCACTTAATGCGCCCACATAGTATTAATAAGGGCGCTATAATAATTCTCTTCACGTGTTCGCACGCTTGTAATGTAATTCACGCACTGTGCTCACACTTTCACTTATAATATACTACGTTCATACAATATTAAGAGAATAATACGAACGTAGTGTTATAATAATATAAAAGTACTATTAATATTAATATTATGACCTTTTATTAGTATTATTATATTACCGCGGGTTAAAAACGTAATTAAAAAGCCCCGCGAAGAGAATTCACTTCGTTCCTTATATTTCGTGCGTATTCATGCTTCGTTCGTACACTCACTTCATTATAATACGCACGAACTATAACTCTCTTCGTACTTCTATCCCGGGTTCTTGGTAAGTTGTTACCTTACGCACGAACCACCATGAATCTCTGGACCAAGTTCTATAGTTCATGAGTCTTCTGTCTGTCAAGGGTGCGTTCTTTTATTCATGCGGCTTTATAATGAACGAAGAGAAGAATGAAAGCCGCAATGAATAAAGTGAACGAAACCACCCTCACCACCCGGTAAACCTTCATTCATAGTATTACCGCGGGCTTCTGTAACCGCACGATAAATGCGTGAACAACGTGAACAAATGCATTCGTGCGTCTTTTAATAAGCCCGCGTGAATAGAATAATAGGATTATAAGGGAGAACGAAGTGAATAAGATAAAAGCCCCGTTCTTCTTTCATTGGGCTTTTATCGCATGAACGCAGTGAGCAAAATGAGCGGCCAAATAGAATTTTTGTACGGCCGCATGAATGAAGAGAACACAACGGGCGAAATGAGAGATAAAAACCGCCCGTATTATTATCTTCATCCTATTGTTCACGGGCGTTCATTCTATTTAATTGGCATTATAATGAGTGAACGTGTGAACGAAGCATGAATGACAATGAAATAGAAGAACGAAGTAAACAAGAGATTTCTACTGGAAAAATCCTCAATCATAAGCTGTGTCCTGGTGCTCGCTAAAAGACCCAGCGAAATACAGTAGATTTAGTGGGTCTTTTGCAGCACATACAATATAATATTATTAACGGGCTAATTTAATAAATAAAATGCAAGGCGTGAAAGAACGCGCGATTTTATTATTAAATTTACTAGCCCGTGCAAAACGCCCACATTAAATATACTAAATTCACGCACAAGTTTGTAATTTAGTATTTTTAAGGGGCTTTTTGCGTACATTATTATATTATAGCGTGCGGTAAGAATACAAGAACAGAGAGCACGCACTACGTTCTTTGTTACGTTCATACATTCAGTGAATTCATGCGCTTCACTTATAATTCACTTCATTGTATTCACTTCGTACTATTATCCTATTGCCCAGGCAGTAGTACCATCACCAGTAGATTTACCAAGTGATATAACTACGAAGTGAATAATTTAATATAAAATGCAAAGAAACGAAGTGAATGCGCGATTTTATGATTAAATTACGAACGAAGTAAGAGGAGAAAATATAATGTGCGTACGAAATGCGAGCCGTTTTACTATTTTACTTTTGGCTCGCGAAATGTACGCCCTTATAATACAAAAATTGAGTTCTCTTCGCTGGGCCGGTCCTTAGAAAGCGTCCTTTCTTGCGTCCCTTATTAGTACTACGAAGAGAACATAATGAATGCGCTTATAAGGGAACGCATGAAGCGCATGAATTATGCGAACGTAGTACGGGGGCAATAATAATACTAATAATGCGCCCCCGGGATAATATGAAGATAATAGTATTATAGTACGTGAAGAGAACGCAACCATCCATTGAATCTTGGCTCTTGTTCAAAGGGGTCTCATTCATGTGGCTTTTCCAGGTCTGTTGGTAATGGTTGGTTTCGCTTAGTTTCTACATCCGGGTCTTGGTGCTCATTCACTAAATTCATGCACAAGTTTATAATTTAGTTCACTCACTGTGTTCATTAGCTTATTATTACGGGCGGTTATTAGTTTATTATATTCACGCCCTTTTCTCTCATTCTATTAAGGGTGCACACGGGCGTCTACATAATAATAACTAGCCCGTGTAAACCAATCTCATAAAGACAACTTACGACATCTCCCTCGATTACCAGGATTCTTTGTTACCTTTAGGATTCTCTCCACACACTATAAGCCCCTACATAATAATAATAAAGACGCAAGGAAACGCGCGGGCTTTTATTATTATTAAAGGGGCGTGTGTGTGAGGGAGCGCACGCATGAACCGCTCACTCGTTCACACATGAATTCACGCTTCGTGCCTCATTGTAATTCATATGTTCACTTCGTTCTCTCGTTAAAATATACTGTCATTACGGGCGAACGAGCGAGCCACAAAGTAAAAATAGTATGCACGCGAACTAGCCCGTTAAAAGCCTGAATTTTAATAATAAAATCATGCGTCCTTACGTCCTTATATTTTATATTAAAATTATACAGTCTTTTAGTATTATTGTAGCGTACATGCGTGCGGCCAATTAAAACTTACTACTATTATGCCGCACATTTCGTACGCTCATTTCGTTCACATGTTCAGTTAATTCACGCACTCATTGCATTCGTTTGTAATTCACTTCACATGTTCTCTTCACGTTCTCTATTATAAGGAGTAAGTGAGCCAGCGAACACGACGCATGAATAGAGAACAGAGTGAAGAGATAAAGGGAAGTGAATGAATAACGAAGAAAAAGAGTGTTACGGGCCTAATAAAAGCCCGTAGAATAATACTATTATATTCATGTCCCGGGCACATAATAAGTACTAAATAGACGCCCGGGATATAAAGTAAAAGAGTGTTGTGTGCGCACATATGATTTTGTTTCGTGCGCATCTTTCGTTCATAATATTACTACGCCCTTCATGCGTCCCTTCAGTCCTTATAAGGGCGTATTAATATTAGAACTACACCATAATACCCGGGTCTTGGAGCTCTTTGCCCCTATTATTATATTACGGGCGTACATTAAATAAGCTCGCGCATTTAAAGCCCGTATTATAATAATGGGGAAAAGACCCTAGACTTGGAGATGAAGACAGAAAACTCATGCATCTAGTTCCAGCTCCAGCGGTAAGACTCATGAAAAGACGAGTGTTATCCAGACCAGGCGTTAACAGGGTCTCAAGGTGTGATGGGTGCTGTCTTAAAGGTTGGGATGGGTCAATAGGTGTGATGGGTGCTGCGGTTGGACTGGTCTCTAAGCCGGTTAGTAACTCAAGACATTAAGACTCAGCCCCAGATCAACCATTAACAGGAGCTAGCGATAGAGGTTAATATGGCCTGGTGATAGAGGTTATTAATACTAGGAGATAGAGGTTAGGTGACAGGGAGAGAGCGGTTAACCTTTACTTTTCCTTTCGTACACCATCAATCTCAGGACACCTTAACTGCCCGGCGGTTCCAGTCCAAGAACTACTGACTCTGCCCTAGAATCCGTCCGTGAATGCGTTTACTTCGTTCACTTATTCACTTATAGCCCCTATATTAATAGTACGAAGTGAAGGTAAAGAATGCACGCTTCACTTCGTAATATTAATATAGGCCCTTTAATGATTAATATTATTATTACGGCGCGCATTCTTTGCCCGTAATAATACTATTAATGATTAAAGGGGAGAAAGAACGTAGTGTGTGAACTTAGTGATCAAAAGCCCCAATTATAGTATTACAGGGGGCTTTTGGATCACTTCGTTCACTGGTGGTTACGTTCATACTAATATTAATACGGGCTTACAATGAGTGAACGCAGTGAGTGAAGCGTGAAGCCCGTATGAATATTATGAACGTAACACGGGCTAGTTCGCGAGCATATAATACGTTCATTCGGCTCGCTAGTTCGCCCGTATAATAATAAAAGCACAAATGAGTGCACGAAGTAAGCGAATGCGTGCGCCCTTTTCCTTTTTCTTTTCTCCTTTTATTAGTCTTTTTAATCGCGCACGCAGTAAGCATATGATTCGTTCGGTCGCTCTCTTCTTTCTCTCCCTTACAATCATATCCTCACAGCGGTCCCCTTAAAAGCCCAATAAAAAGAAGAGAAAAAGGAAGGGCTTTTAA
>CAJNDS010002578.1:0-353767 GCA_905221605.1 Symbiodinium natans | reverse complement strand
AGTGAGACAAACCATCGAAAGTAAAAAAGTATTCCGATGACACAAAGTGTGACTTCAAACTCCAGAGATATCCAAGCAAAATAGAAACCGCGTTGTAAATCCATCGAGATCTTGTCACGGATCTGATTCTTCGAGCTCCCCGCACGAAGTCCGAATCTCGCGTCCCTCATTTGATACAATGAATCCACGATAATTTCATTTTCCTCATGAATTCCCCCAGTCTATTCCCAAACCATCGGTTCTGAAAACTTTTCACACGAGTGAACACAGCTGCAGCGGCACACTCAAGGAATCACAGCATGACCACATGGTGCAATGGGCAAAACAGTTTCACGACAGTTGCAATGAAATATCGCAATCAAATCAAACTCGTAATCACCCCGCCAAAGGATATTTCGAGAACGCGGAGTTCAAACATGCTTTCATTACGACAAGCCAAAAGACTGTACAAAGCCCAAAGCACACATGCGACCAACAAGCTGCAACCCTCAGTGCACAAACGATCTGACATGCTCCTCAGCCGTGCGCGGACGTACCGCAGTCCAAGGCTCCTGCCGTT
This sequence comes from Symbiodinium natans, assembly GCA_905221605.1. Lineage (NCBI taxonomy): Eukaryota > Dinophyceae > Suessiales > Symbiodiniaceae > Symbiodinium > Symbiodinium natans. The sequence continues at coordinate 353,208 of CAJNDS010002578.1, read as the reverse complement.
TTGACAGTTCTTTACACAAGCACCTAAAGTGCACCTGGCTACAACTGACCTCTATCCTTGGGCACCTCAGGCAGATCTGGAGTCTGCCACACAACACACCCGGATGGTGTGGATTGTGTTTCTTATCTCAACTCACAAGACGTCTCAAGTGAGACCCAAGGTGGCGGCCTGTCTCCGAGAGCGGCCCCTTCAAGGTCCATAAGCAGCATGAGCAAACAGTCAGGCAATCGTTGCTGTGTCATCACGACTAAGCACTGTCCTTTAAGGACAACATCTCAAGAAAGGATGCCACGCACAAACACGAAGTGGTACCAGTCCGTAACTGCTTCCACAGGCAATGGTCAAGCCTCAAGAGAGGTGCTTTCGCAGCATAAATTCTGGTTCCTTCAAATGCATGCAAACAAATCGTGGTCGGAACAAACATTGGGCTCATTCAAGTGTCATCGTGTCCTTCAGGCTCAGGCAGGATTTGCAGTTGCGGATGAACCTGCCCCTGATCTTGATTGGTCACAGTGATGAATGTGAACATGGTGGTCAATCGTGGAATGTTCCCCAAATGCGCCAGGTGTCGCACCCAGGCTTGGCACAGTACGCAGAGGCCGAACCTTCCTGGGTGCTCATCTCGCAAGTCACCATACAGCGTCATCTGAACGATCCTTGCATTCCGCACACCATCACAGTCATATCTCATGTGGAATCTTGTCCCACGGCGCGGTGCGAACCAAACCGGTGCTTCCCGTCTGACTTGAAGAATGTCATCTGGTCCAAGTTCACGGTGCATCCATGTCTGGACAGGATTTGCTGGCACAATCGCTGCTGGTGGCTCGAGGTCCTGCAACGCAGGAAGCATCGCTTCATGAGCATCATCAAGGTCTTCAGGCTCCTCATCAGGCTGCACGGTTGCTTCTGACGATCCATCGTCAGAGTCATCATGAGCATCGACTCGGCCAAGTGGCTGGTGGTTCTCTGGAGTTGTGGCAAAACCCACTATCCTAAGGAACCGACTACCTATGTACCCAACCCAGGCACTTAAATTGGCAACCACCTGTCTACAACCGCCTCTAAGTCCTAGACCCGCCTGATGGGACCTTGTCATGAATGCCAACGTGGCACACAAGACCACAAGAGTGATCACGGCACGAACATCAACGCTCACTGTCACGACGTACCAGTTCTCATGTGGCTCTAGTGGTTGACTCAAGCTGCGTCCTTCCGTAGCCCCACTCGACACCACTTGCAAGTGCAATCACCTTCAAGGCATCACCATGACCCTGGTTCAAACGTCGCGTGACACGCATGAACTGCTTCACCTCCTGCTGTCGCTGATGTTCACGGAACTCAGCAGCTCCTACTCGATCGAAACCCTCGGCTTCTGATCTGATGCCAAAGCAATGACACAGGAATTTGGTTCTGCTTGATGACAACGCCTTTGTCATCAAATCAGCAGGATTGATCGTAGTGCCAATCGCGTGCAACGTTGCCTTGCGGTGCAAACGTATGTGGTCCTGCAACCACAGCATGCGTCCTTCAACATGCCGAAGCCGTCCACATCCCTTCCGCGAGACTATTCCTCGCGCCGCACTGGAGTCAGTGAAGATGTGGGTCTCCAATGGTTCTCCCATTACGTGCCTCAAGGCCGTCTCAATCAGGATCGCGTCGCAGGTTCCAGACACCATGGCAATGTACTCAGCTTCCCCGCTAGAAAGCGCAACGCATGCCTGCGATCTAGAGAAGGAGTACACCGGAGCACCATTCAACATCAAGCATCCGGCTGACGTGCTCCGACGAGTGGACTTGTTTCCACTCCAATCGGAGTCACAGAACACCTCAAGGACGTGAGCATCCCTGTCTCGGACCCTTTTCCACAACTCTCAAGGCTCCAGACGTAATCGGCATGGTTGTAAAGGTAGTTGGCAAGGTGCCTCAAGCACTGCCACGCTCCCTTGTTCGGCTTCCCACACACGCTTGAGAGTGTTTTCACTGCGAACTGTGCAAACGGCAGATCCGGCGCCACGTAGAGAAGGATGCCAATGGCTTTGCGATATAGGGCTGAGGATGTTTGGTCAAGCGGCTCGAGCTTGCTCCAGAGCGGCAGTGTGCCCCCAACGGGTAGAGGAGTCTCCTTCGGTTTCTGGCTCACCACTCCAAGCATTGTTGCCAACGTGGTCACGTGTTTAGGGTTCGGGTATATGCCCAGGACACCCTGAGCCAGCCAAACATGCCGCCGCTTCAGAAACTCAACCTCTTGACCAATGCCCTTCAGGCGATGAACAGTACATCGGTACTTTCCTCGGATGCATGCTTCCAAGCGGTCCAGACATGCACTGTGTCCCACCGCAAACACATCATCTACATGACATAGTCCGCCTCCAGTTTCATCTGCCCCGCCATCTGACTCAGCTGGCGCTGGGATCCTGAAAAGCGCAGGTGCCTCGATGAGAGGCTCGATGGAGAGGCCTTGGGAGAGATGTTCTTGGAAAGAGTCGAACCAGTCCTTCGCCCCTGGCCGCTGCCCCGGGAGATTCCGCAAGAGCTGGTAGTACTTTCGTTCGGTTCCAACATCAACCGACACCACTGTCTTGACACGCTGTGGCACTGTCAGATATGCATCTGTGATATCTAGCGCTAGAGCCTCCCAGGGCTCTCCTTGTTTCTGCTTTGTCACAAGCACTGCAGGCAGCAGTTTCCAGAGAACGCTGGCACTAGCTGGTGCAAAGATATCGCTGCCGGCCATATTGGTCATCCACTTAAAATCTCTCGCGACAAACCTAGCCCGTCGGAGAAAGGCCTGTCCTTGGCCTTCTGGCGCAGCTTTGATCCTCCAGCCCTTGACCATCTTCGTCGATAGCCACCTGAAGTCATCAAGGTTTGTGCTAGCAGGATCCAAAGGCAAAAGGACTCCCATCTGGACAAGGCGTTCAAGTTCGAATGATTCAGCTATCATGTCAACATGGGCCTGTTCCTCTGCTGACAGCATTGGCTCATGATCACTGAAAGGTCGCCACAGCTCATTGGGGATTTGACCAGTTGTGCTTGACACGCTCTGGTCAGGGACAGACTGTGGCATCTCATCTTCTAGTGACCTGACTGACTCGTCGCTCTCTGAACCATCTTCGATGCCTAGATCCTCGAACTTGACGACCTCATCGTTGTGCACTAGGTTCATGATCCTCTGACGCTTAGGACTGGACTCGGGCAACGTGGACGAACGCTCTGGAAGTGCAGCAGGCATATGCTCACCACTAACACCAACCAGCTCTGGCAGCATTGCTTCTGGGGTACCCGGTGCACTAGGGTCGAGACCTAAACCCCCTAAACCTGGGTTCGGGCCTAAATGCTGCTCAACACGTGGCTGGTCTTCACAAACCATGGCGCTTGGTGGAGGTGCACGACTTGGCCGCGGGTGTGCCCGGCTGGGCTTTGGTACAGGGATTGCAAGCTTAGGCAACACATTCTCTGGTGTGGGCGGTGTTGCACGGACGAAGGACCAGGCGCGATGTCCTCCTGACCAGGGCTGATCACATCAGCCTCATTGCTTGAGACATCGCTCCCAGCAATGTCACTCTCCTGATCCTCTGTCGCCTCAACCTGCTTTGCTTGGACTTGTTTCCTAGAACTGCCAACCTTTCCTGCAAGGAATGAGGCGTGCTTGTCAGGATTGTCGCGCAAGGCTGCGACAAGCGTGGGGTCATATGCAGCGGCGGTCCTTCTGATGGACCTGGCCATCACCAGTCGACCTGCAGAGGTGCAAACAATGTGGCAGTCCGAAATGTCACTTTTCCCCAACCACAAAGATTTAAACCACCTAGGCTTACCCTTAGTTGCAGACCTTATCCTGGCAAGGACGTACTCCCCATACCGGACAAGCTTCCCGGTGTACGGTGTTTGATGCAAACGCTCCCACGCGGTCAATGCCTGCATGACATTGAAACGCTGCAACAACCAGCCGGAATGCCTCCAGCACCAAGCATGCAGTGGATGTAACGTGCCTATCGTCACACCTGAGTTCTGTTCAAACTCACTCAGCAGGGTCCCAACATGTTGTCTGATCTTCTCGATTGCACCTTCAGCAGTGCATGCCTGATGTTCGCCGGCAGGTGTATTCTCAACATGTGTCTGCATCCCTATGCGGCTTCGCAGTGTGCTCACAGCCTCGGCCAAACTATTGCATGACGGTTCTGGGTCACACCTCAGAGTGACGGACCGGTGCCCCAGATACGACAGCAAACGTGTGATTTCTAAAGCCATGTAGTTTCTGGCAGCCGTGCCGCCTTTTCTCTCAACTGGCCACGCTTGCACCCACTTAGTTGCCGAGTCACACACAACCAAACAGCAGAGCTTTTCCTTGTCCCCATCTTTGCGCGATGTGTAAGCGAAGTCAAAGGACAGGGTTGACACAGCTCTGTCATCCCTCTGACGTGTCTCGTGACGATCAGCTTTGGCACGGTATGAAACACAATGCTCGCACCAACCCCTGTACGGGGTGTGCGTCAATGCATGCTCTTTCTGCTCTGCCTCGCTTGGCAATGCAACCTCAGCTTGCATAGTCGCAGGTCGTTCGGTCATCTCTGCAAGTTGGCTTCTAGCTTTGTGTGCTGCGATCAGCTGCTGTTGATCAAGATGCGTCCTGATCCTCTTGAGGACTGTGCTTTTGCCCCCAGATTTGCCCAAACCAAGTGCATTAGCGGCAGACCGCAACGTCGCCAATGTGCACGCCATGCTGAGCGCAACGCCATCAACAACCAACGGCTGACTGGCCTCATCATCGGGTTCATCCCTCAAGGCACTGTCCACCTGGACCTGCTCACGCGGCTCAGGCTCTACTGCTTCGGCCTGCTGAGGCTCTCCGTCCTCCATTCGCACATTGTCTGACTCGGGCAAATCAGACGAACGCTCTGGAAGTGCAGGAGGCTCTCCGGATCCTTCACACACCTTGAGACCAACCTCCTCAGGAGCAACATGCCTCCTTGTGGCGAAAACAAGCACCTCACGAGCAACATGTCTGTCACCAGGAAGCAACGCACTCAGGTTCTCAATTGACTCAAGTGGCTCACACCACTCAATCACTGACCAAACTTCAGGCATGCCGGGTTCCTTTACGAGTGTGCTTCTGTATTCGCAACCCTCACGAGGAAGAGCAACTTGCACATCGATGAACCGCTCACTTGAGGTGCGTAACGCAAACACATCCGGCATGACCTGGTCAAAGTAGTCGCTGAGAGGACCAAGCGACTCGATCGTGTATTCAACAGCACGCACCTGCTTAGGAGAAGAGCTTGCAAGAGGTTCGGGGTGCGAGGCGATGGGTCTGCTGGCCGCAGACGCTGCAAGTGTGACTGACGATGCTTCCCTCAGAACCCTGATGTAACATCTCGCGGCTAAACTGTTCTGCTTGAAGTACACAGGGATCTGAACCTGATTGTCTGGGCTGCACAACCTCATATTGCCACCAACATGTCGCAACTCGAAACCAGCTCTGTAGAGTTTTCCAACTGCTAGGAGTGGTGACGTCACATGGGGTGCTATCAGGAAGTTCTCCTTGATGGCGGTCACCTGACCTTCCTCACTTGCAGCAAACGTCACTTCAGCACGTTTCGATCCTTGGGTGTTCAATCTGGTGCCCTGAGCATCCTGGAAGACGCCATCCTCGACTGCTACTGGCACACCATAGTCTGACATGTTTCCAGGCAAGCATGAAGCATCAGCGCCTGAATCCAGTATCATTTCTACTTCAACGCCAGGGAACTCTCCATGGGCATGTTTCAGCATACGCACATCCCCACACATCGGACCAGCAACTGGCATGTCACTGTTCTGCTCAGCACGACCGCTCAACGATGCATTATGCCAAACACACCGCCTCGGCACGCACTTCTGGAAAACGTTCCACACCCTCAGCATGAAACTCGGCCTGACGTCCTTGCCATGAACCTCATCCACAGCAGGGCTCTCACACTGGATCTCACGCTGAACCATTCGGACATGGCTCACAGCACTCGGTGACTCATCATAGTCCTCGAGATCGAAAGCAATGCGACGGACCTGGGCCTTCGCACCTGCCTTGGCTTTGGCGCTTGCCTCTTCAGAGGCCGCAGCATCGGCTGACGCAGCATTGTCAACCTGACGAACCTTCTTCGGCTGTCGGCAGTCACGGGCAAAATGCCCCTTCTTTCCGCAGTTATGGCATTTCTTGTTGGCAGCAGGATTTGCATTAGGGTTAGGGTTTCGCCCGGCTGAGCCTTTAGGGTGCTGTGGACTGTGGGTCTTACCCCCTTTTCCGCCCTTGGGACTTTTGCCACTATCACCCTTTCCCCATTTTCCCCCTTTGCCATGCTTACCACCCTTCTTACCACTCGGCCCTTTATTGTTGAGGAGGTCAATCTCCATTGGCGTTGGCTCTTCTACGAATCCACCTCCCTTGCCCTCAGAAAGCCCATATGTTGCTGCAACAGACGCGCTCCATTTTGACGAAGAAGCATCATACCTAGACACAAGTGCTCTGAGTTCACTGTATGTCCAGCTGTCCTCCATCACGAGATTCACATGCTGACGGAGTTGCCCAGTGAGGCAACGTAGCAACGAAGCAACTTTCTGATCATCAGACAAGGACTGTGAGGCAATCGCATCATACTCGGCCATCGCTTGTTCAAGTCTCAAAACCTGACTCAACAACCCTTGCTTGTTGTCGAAGGTAGGCCATGCATGAATGGTCTGTAAGAGGGCAAGCGCACGGGTCCTTGAGGAAGGTCGCAGGTCCAGAGCAATTTGTCTGTAGGCCTCATAGCCATTGCTCTCTTCTACAGTCTTCAACACCCGCTTAAGGCGATCATTCAACAACGAAGCCATCAACCCGTAAACAATCCTTGATCGGTCCATCTCCCTTTCTGTAAAATCTGTCACAGCTACAGGGGTTTTCGGATTGTCACGAAGACGCTTGAAGTCAAGCTTGAACTCCTTATCTAGGGTGCTTAGGTACTGTTCAAACTCCCACGACCAACTCGGCCAGCGAACCAGCTCTTCTTCCCTAGTCTTTCCTACAAAGACCACAGGGTGCTTTAGGACCTTGCTTAGATCCTTTGCTGCAAGCCCAGTCGGGCTCGTGGGAGAGCTTGGGCCTGAACCTGACGCAGCCTGCGCTTGCTGCTGCTGCTGGTTTTGCAACAGCTGTGTCAACACCTGCTGGTTTTGCTGCATCGCTCCCAGAATCTCAAGCAACCTAGCCTCATTGGCCTGCGTGGAACCTGTCGGTGACGCAGCGGGCCCCAGGGTAGGGCTCTGCTGGGGACTTCCATTTGGGCTGATTTGAGGTCCCGACATGACTCTCACAGAAAATCAAGGATCAAGATCAATGCATGGATTCTGCTCCCGGCTGCAGTGCTCTGAAACGCTTTCGCGGCGGTCCCAGGTCTGATGGCTCAGACTGCACAGCAGTGCTCTCTGAGGAGGCACTGTCAGGGAGAGCGGCTCCCTTGCACTCAGATGCAGTGACGGGCCTTGGGGTCTCGATAAGCTTCTGGGTCACAGTACACAAGAAAATCTCAAGCAAATCCTTCTGTCCCTTCAGCAAGTGACAACCAAAAGCAACGATTTCGGCAATGCTGTGAAGGTTCCTCAAAGTTTCCTTGTGCTGCTTTCTTACAAGATTTTGCCTACGCTCGAAGCTCAGCTGCGACAGCGAAGGAGTCTTGGGCTTGGAAAATTGAAGCTCACAGAACCACTCGATGACCTTTCCTCGGACTTCTTTCAACAGCTCAGGTGTAGGATTTACGATGTTCTCCCACCAAGGCTCAGTTAACACTTCACCCTGTCCTTCCGTCGTAGTGCTGGCGCGGGCGCAGGTGGGATTGCCGTCCACCACACACTATGGCTGCAAGAGGAGGCTGACTACACAGCTAACTCTCAAACCCAACCAACAATCAAAGCAAAGGAAACTTCGAGTCCTGGTCCCTGAACACAAACCCGAAAGACGTGTCGAACCCTGGAAACCCTTTGGCCCCTGGGTTCTTTAGGGCGCCAACCGGCTGCCCTCGGGATCGGGTCCTGTCCCTCTCGGATACCTCTGTCGCCCAACTCAAAGGTAAAGGCGCGTAGAGGCTCCGCTACCATGAAAACTTTTCACACGAGTGAACACAGCTGCAGCGGCACACTCAAGGAATCACAGCATGACCACATGGTGCAATGGGCAAAACAGTTTCACTACAGTTGCAATGAGATATCGCAATCAAATCAAACTCGTAATCAGGTTCGAACCCTATCAATTGTTTCGTGCACTTATTCGCGATATCATGCGTCGTCCACTTACGATCAGTATATCCCATACAATTTAATAAATTGCCACACCGAAATAATTGCAGAGTATAAACAAAAAATCATAAAATAACCGATACAAAAATAATATTTATGAATTATGTTAGCGAATATATGAGAAGAATAATCCATATCATAAAATAAATTACGAAATACATTATAAATAACGAAGATTATAATAAAATTGAATATCAATTCCATTCAATAGAAACCTCATCTTAAATACAACCAAAAAATAACCACAATTATATTCAATAAATTTTGCGGTTCATTGAGAACATTTTATTCGGAACTTGAGATTCTGGTTGGGCGATTCTAAATTAGGAACTTGATTGTGCCTTTAAAATGTTTGTTTTTTTCATTCTTTAGTTAAGTGAACCCCAAACACAGGAGGGAGGTGATCCTAAGGAAAGAGGCAACAGACGAAACCTTCACCCAACCTGAAGAAGGGGCTTCACTACAAGACTACTGTGTGTCTTTTCCGTCACCCTGTGCATGCTGAGTCTTTGGGCCAGACCCAGGCTTCAAGTGCTAGTTCCTTATGTTGACAAGGACCTCTGGCAACTTTTGTCTTGCGCCTAGAAGCTTCAGGGCATTATTCCACCCTTGTTTCCAAGAGATTAATTTCCTATATGTGTAGACTTGGGTTGTAGGTCAAGAACAGCAGCCGGTCAAGAAGCCTTGGCGCTTAATGACCACGCTAGATCTGCGCTCTATGTTGCCAATTTTGCTGGGGAAAAAATGTGGATGCCAAGTCCATTTCAGGAAGGTACCTTGTTCTGAAAGGTTCTAACTTCTCCTTTGGCGTAGGTTTGCAAGCGACACAGAGACGTCTTCACAAAGCACCACCAGTTAGAGATAGTGAGCCTAGCACTTGCCTTCTCCAAAGACCTTCCGGCTTTGCAGATAGCTCTTTCTTCTAACAAATCTTAAAGAAAGCTTAGACATTGGCTCTTCCACGTCCAATTGCGCGGCCACTCAAAAAGTGACGTTTGCACCACATGCAAGAACAGCCAGCTGGTACATGGGCACCAACAGGTTGTAGTAAGGGTCAAGAGTAGCGATGACATCCGCGGAGTTGACATGTTGGAAGGCACTTGCCTTGATCAAAGTGGATAAGGGATGTCGAACCTCATTTGAAGGCCTCCATCGCAGCAGCACGGCAGTTGCAGTCTCGGCAATTATCTTGGGCCCCCAGGGTGTGTCATCCAGAAGCAATATGTCCGCTGTCCCAAGGCGAAGTTATGATGCAGGCAAGTTAGAACTTATAAAAAAGTTTGTAGCAGTCATGCACTGTAGCATGTCTTTTGCTGGACGTAGCAGGTACTCCCGCTGAGGAGTTATACATGACGCGTGTCAAGCCTTGCAAGTGACATCATGACAGCCTGTGTGAGACTTCTTGTATTCTCCAAGACTCTCTCTAAGACAGATGTGCCCACACCGCGCTACAACACAGCTGAGAGGATCGAGGATCTGAGTTTGAGGAGTGTCATTCTAGAGGCCTCAGTTCCAAAACTGCATCAGAGTGCAGTTTCAGGTCTCACAGGAGCATCGCTGTGGCCGATTTTGAGGCCAGAAAATTTGCTCGTAATCGGAATCGCAACAGGATGCAGTTCTGAGGCTGCGGAGTTGTGGAGTTCCACGCTGTTACACTCCACAACTCCGCAGCCTCAGAACTGCATCCTGTTGCGATTCCTCCCTCGCAAATTTTCTGGCCTCAAAATCGGCCACAGCGATGCTCCTGTGAGACCTGAAACTGCACTCTGATGCAGTTTTGGAACTGAGGCCTCTAGAATGACACTCCTCAAACTCAGATCCTCGATCCTCTCAGCTGTGTTGTAGCGCGGTGTGGGCACATCTGTCTTAGAGAGAGGCGCTTTTCATGCGGCCATGATGCGACAAGATGCTTTCATGATGCGGCGTAAATGCTTCATGATGCCGTCGTGATGCTGCAAAAATGGTTCATGTTGCGACAGAAACGCTGCATGATGCTGTTATGATGCGGAAAAATGTTTGCACATGCACGTGACGCGTGACGCGTACATTTGTGCATGCCGCGAAACGCGTTCATGTGCACATGCCGCGAAACGTGTTCACTTTTGCATGCCGCGAAACGCGTTCATTTGTGCATGCCGCGAAACGCGTCATGCACGCCGCAAAACGCGTTCACTTTTGCACGCCGTGAAACGCGTTCACTTGCGTTCATTTGTGCACGTCGTTTTTTTTCATGTCGCGAAACGCATTTTCGATGCATTTTTTCCGCGCGCGAAAAGTGGTCCGAGTCTTTGCGAGTCTTTCCTCTGTTCCCGGGTGGGGACTCGGGAACAGACTCAGTCTCTGCGGGGTGATTACCCCGGAAGACTGCAGTCTGTAGCGCGGCGGCGGTGCGCGGCGATGTTAACGAGAAAGTCGTTCAGGTGTAATTCGATTTGGGGGGAGATGGGGGGCTTTTGCCGAGAGCGGCGGCGGTGCGGCGGCGCGGTGCGGCGGCGCGGTGCGGTGGCGCGGTGCAGTGGCGCGGTGCGGTGGCGCGGTGCGGTGGCGCGGTGCGGTGGCGGCGCGGTGGCGCGGCATGCGGGCGAGATGGGGAACTCATGGCCGAGAGTGGTGGCGGCGCGGTGGCGCGGTGCATGCGGGGGAGATGGGGAACTCTGGCCGAGAGCGGCGGCGGTGCGGCGGTGGTGCGGCGGTGCGGTGCGGCGGTGGTGCGGTGCGGTGGCGGTGCGGCGGTGGTGCGGCGGTGCGGTGGCGTGTTTTACGCCCTCCTGGCCATCCCGGGAATCACCGGTATGGCTCTGCGGGTCTCAAATCACGCTCAGGAGCTCCGCGCCCGTGGCCCGCGACGCGCCCACGTACAGGTGCTTCACCGAGAAGTGCGGGTTCTCGACGTCGCAGAGCCACACCCTCCCCGGCAGCGTGAGGCCTTGGCACGAAGCGTATGTGATCGCGTGGCAGAGCCGCGTGTGCCGCAGTAGCTCCGCGGGCGTGAAGCTCTGCCCGTCGTCCAGCCAGATCCGCTCCCCCACCTCCCGCACCGCGGCGAAGCAGCCCTTGGCGACCCTGCCGCCCGCGCCCAACGAGCCTCAGTCCCGGCCACACACGCATCGTCTGCGGCTGGTTGGTGCCCGCGGGCCCCTGCGCCCGGTGCTCCACCAGCAGCGCTCCCTCCGGCGCGAGCCGCCGGTTCTCCCGCTCATTGATGGCCATCCGGTGGGCGTGGGAGATGACGAGGCAGGTGTCGGGGTGGCCCCGCCGCGGGAACAGCTCCCACACCGCCTGCACGGCCTCCCGCAGCGGCGGCTGCTCCGGCTCGTCCACGCGAAGCCACCGCAGGAAGCGGAAGATCGTCTCGTCGCTGCGCTGGTTCTCCGTGAGCGCGTGCACGCAGCCGCCTGCCAGGTCGTGCAGCAGCTGCGAGCTCGCAGCGGCCCGCGCGCACGGTGCGCCGCACCCAGTGGTCCGCCATCTGCGCCCCCAGGCCCAGGTTCTGCACGCTGCAGTGCGTCTTCGAGATGAGCGTCACGTCCTCGCCCTGCGCCGAGAGCTGCGCCACGATCCGCCGCGCCAGGTGCGTCTTCTCCGTGCCCGGCATGCCGGAGAGCAGCAGGCTGCCCCCGTCCAGGCAGTGCGCCACGGGGTCCTCGGTCCTCGGCTCCGTCTCCAGCCGCGGCTCTCGGCAGTCTCCCTCCAATCGCTTCACCTCCTCGAACCGAAACTTCGGCGTGCCGTCACGGTGCCGGTGCCGCGTGAGCGCCTCCACGGCGGGCAGGAACTTTCTCGGCAGGTTCTGGTACACGAGGCAGTCGGTCTTCAGCGCCACGAGGTAGCGGGGCGGCACCTCCCGCAGCGCGCGGTTGATCCTCGCCATCGCCACGTACTCGGAGGAAGTCGTGCGCCGGGCGAGTGGAGCGGTTCGTGAAGAGCTCCGTGGCGTAGACGTGGTCGTAGTGGCAGGCGCCCGCGGCGTCGAAGAAGACCTGCAGGAACTCGGAGCCCCAGCCGTCCGCCTCGTGGCTGCTCGTTCTCATGGAGTAGAAGACGTCCTTGGAGCGCGCCCACAGCCCGATGAGCGCGTTCACGCTCAGCTTCGCGAAGTGCTCCTCGCCCTCGGGCCAGCCCCCCTCCATGACCTCCAGCGCCCGCGCCAGGCAGTCGGGCGCCACGTGGGCAGTGGCCTGCAGGGACCACTCGCAGTCCGCCCATCTCGCGAGGCCCGCGTCGAGCATGTAAGCCACCGCCGGCTTCCCGTACCAGCCCGGGCCGACGTAGGGCAGCCGCGCCAAAAAACCCTCGCGCTTGTCCTCCCGCTTCCGCACGAAGGTGAGGTCCGCCAGCTGCCCCTCCTCCGCCTGCCGGATGCTGTCCAGCGGGCAGAAGACGGGCAGCGGGAAGGGGGCGTTGGCCAGGGCGTTTTTCCGGCACCGCACCACGTCCACGCCCTGGCACACCTTCTCGGGGTTACACTTCGCCAGCCCGCACACGAGCGGCGGCAGCCGCGGGGAGCAGGCGTAGCTCTCGAAGACGTGGCGGCAGAGCCGGCTCTCCAGGCTCGTGGCGTGGGAGCACTCCAGGAACGTCTTGGCGCGGTGGCACTCCAGGCACAGGGCCTGCAGGGGCTGCCGCTACCCGAAGAAGGACTGGTGCACCGGCACCACGTGGTCCGCCTCGCAGCTGCCCGCGTCGATGGGCGCGGCGCAGAGCGCGCAGGCTCCCCGCTGCTCCCGCAGCAGCCCCTGCACGTCGCCGCGGTCCCTGCGCGCCTTCAGCAGCGCGCCGAAGACCTCGCTGGCCGCCCCGGCGAGCCGCTGCCCGCGGTACACGAAGCCCAGCTTGCCCATCCACGCGTCCAGCACCTCCGCGTCCTCGGGATCCTCGTGGAGACGCAGTCGCCCTGCCCCCGCACGCGGAGGCGCAGGCAGCGCCACTCCACGAGCCCGCGCATGACCACCTTGGGCTGGTGGCCCTCCGCAAGCAGGCGGGAGCGCGCGACGCGCAGGTCCTTCGCCCAGTAGTGCCCGGGCTCGAGGGCGCCCTGCCACTCCCGCCACTCGCCGAAGGCCCGCCGCTCCCCGCGGTAGCTCGGAGTGTCCCGCGGCTCGCCGTCGCACCAGGCCACGGCCCGCGCGCTCTTGTAGAAGTAAGCGTGGTCGCGGTAGACGCACAGCGCCAGGGCCCGCTCCTCCTTCACGGGCGGCTCGTAGCAGTCGATCATCTGCCCTCGGCAGTTCACGATGAACATCGGCGCCTTACGCCACTCGCAGAACTGCCGGATCTCCTTGGCGCAGCCCTGGGGGCAGATCGCGTCGAAGTCCGAGTAAATTTCCTCGAAGGGCAGCTGGAGCAGCTCCGAGACCTGGCGCAACACGCAGAGCCTGTCGGTGCGCTCCTCGAAGGCGCTCTCCAGGATCTCCGAGCCCCTGTAGAGCTGGTAGGAGACGTCCCGCAGCGCGCCCAGCGGCTGGCGCAGCGTCACCTCCGTCTCCACCTGGTTCTGCGTCACCTGCATCGTCTGCTTGGAGACGCCCCAGTCCCGCGAGGCGTCGTACGAGAGCTCTGTGACGACGTCGCCGTCCTCGGGGTTCCCCATCTTGCGGAGCGCGGCCGCGATGACGTTCCGGTGCTGCTGCACCTCGCCCAGCCCATCGTTCTGGCGCCCGAGGCCGTCCAGGACCACGGGCAGGAAGTCGTCCCTCTGGTAGGGCTGCCCGCGGCGCCGCCTCCCGCGGATTCTCACGGGCATGTGGGCAATAAAATCGGTCCACTTGTCACGGAAGAAGGCCTTGCCCAGCTTCGTGACGTTTATATTTTACTATCAGCCATCGCCCAAAGTACAGCAAAGGAAATCTTTCACAATGCACACCCGCGTTCGCCAAATCCGAACATTTAGAACAGCAAGATAAATGCAGAAGATATTTCACGCGAATCGGATCAATGCACTCCACTGCACAAAGGACTATCGGACGAAACGCTCCTTCACTTTTTGGATGTGGCGGTCGAAGCATCAAAGGTGAGCATGCAGCATGAACACATTACCGATCCATGCGAAACAAAAGACATTCCCCCCCCCCAAGGAGGGCTATACAGAGTGGCACCACGGCTTGCCGACGTGCCAGAGAAATTTTTGGGCGCAAGACCCAGGCGCTCGAAAAAGTGGGACACCACATTGGAAATGACAAATGGCACAAGATATGCTATTATCGAAAGTGTGGGAGATTTCATCTCCATGCGAGTAAAGCCTTCCGCAACTGGCTCGAATCCCGAGGGAAAACAAAAGAGCACACCACTCCCAGAGACAATCCAAGGGCGGGAGGGTGGATCACAAAATTGCTCACGCATGCGAAGCATGTCATGTGTCCAGACATGAGTCTCTTCACTTTGGGCCGATGGCTGATACGCAAGCAAGGTGACAGCTCAGTTGAAGTAAAATAAAAACATCCTTGAGTAAACACAAGATACGTTTATATTTTACTATCAGCCATCGCCCAAAGTACAGCAAAGGAAATCTTTCACAATGCACACCCGCATTCGCCAAATCCGAACATTTAGAACAGCAAGATAAATGCAGAAGATATCTCACGCGAATCGGATCAATGCACTCCACTGCACAAAGGACTATCGGACGAAACGCTCCTTCACTTTTTGGATGTGGCGGTCGAAGCATCAAAGGTGAGCATGCAGCATGAACACATTACCGATCCATGCGAAACAAAAGACATTCCCCACTTTAGAACTGCCACATCCTAAAGTGAAGGAGGAACGCCTGGAAAGCCCCAAACATTCAAGTGTGACGACTGAGCTCATGGGGGCTGCCACAGCAGCTTTGTATCTGCGGGAAAAAGACGCACATCATGATGCGACTGCCAAATGCGAGCCACAGGAAATCGATACCTGTACAAGAGCTCAAATCCGTGCTGCAACTCCTCTGGCGGCTGCCATCTACTCAAGAAATCTGCTTCTGTGTTGCGAAAGCCGGAGATGTGCTGGATGTCCAAGGTGAGGCCGAGCTTGAATGAAAGACACGCCAGTTGCTGCGCGAAAAAGCAAAGGGGGCTGGAAGTTGTCAGCATGCGATTGCCTGCCGATTCAGCCGCGCTGTTATCGCAGAAGGTGCGGAGCGACAAGCCAGCACGACCACCCGGACAGACCTCCGCAAAGAGAATTAGCAAGGCCATCTGGGCGAGCAGTTCCCAGCACCCAATGTTCTTCTGAGCGTCCGGGGCGAGAGGCACCCCCAAGCATTGCATATCGGAGAGATCAAAACGTTCACTGAACCAAACTGCCGAGGAGCCCTGGACACGAAGAAAGCCCCCAATCCCAATGCACTGGCTGGAAGCAAACGCATCGGCTGCAAGTGTTGCGGAGATCGCCCTGCAAGAAGGTTGCAAGCATGTGAGTGACGGAGACTGGAGACACCAGTCCTCCCAGAAGAGCAAGAAGCGACGGCTCGCCTCGGACACATGCCGCTTCCGGTGTTGCGGGTCAGCAATCCGCATGTAGACGCGGCGAGTTGTCAAAGGGACCTTGCACAGATCTGCCTTGCTGCGAAGTGGGACGTGTCGCGCAGAGATCAAGGTAGCACCGCATGGAATGGCTGTCCCAGGCGGGGTAGAACAGAACCGCAATTTCTCATCCAGGTGATCCTTGAGCGTCTGCCATTCACTGGAAGAGATGCTGAAGTTTGTCGCTGCCGGACGTTGAAGGTCCCGCCAAAGGTTGCAAAGCCAGGGGCGCAGCTGCACCGATGCCTGAGTTATCCACATCAACAGACCCACGGTCTGCTCTAGGGCCTGTTTCTCGACAGGACCCTTTCTGAGAAGGACCCGGACTTGATGCAGCAGCTTGGCCCGCTTATCTTCTGGAACCCAGAAAGTCCCGGCGCGAAAGTTAAAGCACCAGCCCAACCACTTCAGCTCATGACTGAGTTGTACCTTGGCCCAGGAAAGAGGAATCCCGAAGGATTGGCAGAAAGAAAGAAGCAAGCTGCCGAACACCGCCACCACGGCATCATCCTGGACAAGTAAAAGATCGTCCACATAAATGCTGAGCATATGTGCGACCCATAAGAGAAGATGGAAGACCCTGATCATGAAGGATGAAAGCCGTGCCCACCACAGAGCTGAGAAATTCGTACCAAAGGGGCACACGCGATACCAGTAATGACGTCCGTCCTCCAGCTTGATGCCGCACAGACCACGCTCCGATTCCTTGATACGGATTGTTTTATGCGCGGCCCGGATATCCAAACTGAAACCTGCGTGCTGAGATTGGCACCCGCGGAGAGGAAAGCAAGAGCGAACATCCTGCAAGCCAGGGAGGTTGTACTTCTCGTTCATGAAACAGCTCGGGTTGGTCCCACTGATAGTCCCATCCATGATCAAGCGGGGTTTCTTGTTTTCAGCAAGGACCACTTTCAGCTTGGCAACTGCGATTTTATCCCAACGTTGCTTTGCCTCGGAGAGAGGAACCTCTTCCAGCCATCCCTCATCGACTTCTTTCTGCACCAACTCGTGCAGGATCGCAGGGTTCTCCCGTGCACCCTGCCAATTGCTCTCGCAAATCTGCAGTTGATCATCGGAGGCCAGGCTGCCCACGTCTTCCACCGGGATGAAGACATTGCTCCTCGGGATGTCATTGAAGAAACCAGTGGGTATGCCCTCCAAGAGGCAAGGAAACAGCATGTCGTCTCTATCGCCCATGGCACGGGACAAAGCGGAGAGGGCATGAAGACAATATGGCTGAGAAGGTGGGACTGTCCAATCGGGGGCAGGCCAGCCCTTGCGAGTGAACCAGGAGGACCACATGGCGCGAAGAGCCAGCACTTCGTCCGCGGAAAACAGAGCATCCTCGCTTTGACTTTGAACGTGCTCCTGAAGGCGAAGAGGTGCCTTGCGAGACAACAGGTAATGCACAAGTTCCTGGCGCAAGCCGTCAAAGACATCCACAGCATCGCTAGGGGGCTTAGACCAATCAGGGCAGGAAAAGATGCCGCCGCCATCTTGCGTGCCAAAAGGAGGAGAGTGCATGCCCTTCTTGGGTACAAGGAAGGGAAGCTGGGCCAACGACAAATCAACTGGATCTGCACACGTCTCGAACAAGGGCAGCGCAGCAGCGACATACGCCTCCGCCAGTGCAGGAGGGAACTCAGAAGTGGCAGCTGAGGCCCAGGTGCCATCCGAGTTGCGAGCACCAACCACCTGCTGGTGGCTGTCCGGAGCGTGATCGCAAGCACACGCCAAGCCCTGCATGTCCCGCCAAGTGCAAGCAAAGAGCCAACGTTTGTACCAAGCTGCCCCAAACCGACAAGCCGCAATGCAGTTGAGATCGGCGGAAACGTGCTTAAGAAAAGCCTGGGTCTCTTTCTCGAGCCAGGCAAGGCTGTTGGCCGGATGTTCGAAGCTAATGTGGCCACCACCACACCACACAGCGCGGAGGATGTGCAAGGAGCGAAAAAGGAGCAAACGGCTTTGCTCGAAACGGTGCTTCTCCTCAGCATTCAAGTCTGGGAAACCTTCCATATGGTCCGGTGACCGCAGAGGGCGGGGGCCTCCATTATCCAGCAATTTCAGACGGCTGTACTCAGTGCATGGTGGAGATGCATGCGCAAGCGTCACTTGCCCGGAGAACCCCAGCCGCAACAAAGCATCGTAGGTGCTATCCTGGAGGATGTCCTGCTCACATGAGCGAAGGATATCAACTGATATGACAGAGACACCAGCCCTGAGGGCCGCGGAGGAAAGTGGCCGATTCTTGCCTGAACACAACTCGAGGAAAAGATTCCGTCGCAGGGCAGGAAAGTGCGGAGGCAGGACCTGCTCGGGAAGCGTTGGTGACGGGCACGAGACCTGTGCATCTGGAGCAGAGGTTGCAACGGCGCTGCCGTGAGTAGATGGCGGTGGAGTTGTGCTCGAAACGCGAGGCAAGGGAAAACCAAGAGCCGCCAGCAAGGAGACGTCATCAGCGGACAGGGCATCCGGATTGGGCGCCGTATAGGCGATGACGACCCAGCGATCGCCAACCCACGGTTCACTGCAGTGGCGCAAGCGGCCATTGAAAGAGAATCCAGCCCGCCGAGTGCACACAATGGCCCCACGCAAGGACTGATCTGCCTCCTTGTCTGGAGGCGGCACCAAGGTGTAGCCTGGAAAAGCTGAAGAGTCGCCTTCCAACCACAAGCCTCCGCCCGAGAAGGCCCCCAGGCTGAAGGTGTAATTCTGAGAGTCGGGGCTGTTGAAATCCTGGTGGATGTGCGCAAACTCGTTGTGAGAAACGCAGATGCTCGTCCAAGTGCCTTCAGGAAAAAGGTGCGCGAGAAATGCGTTCATATACCGCACAAGATCTTGCTGCTCCAGAGTGGCCGAGCACATGCCACCGTGACCCCCCACGCGTGCCCCTAAGTTAAAATACTGAGCAGCAGGCCGACCCCCAGTCAGCACATGTGAACGGCGAAGAACAACTGCCCCAGGGAACGAGTCCTGCAAAAGAGACAAGCAAGTCTTCCAAGACAGATCGCCACTCTGAAGAGCTTCTGCGGGCGATACACCATCATCCTCTCTTGTTGTACGAACATCTGAATTGCCAGCCCCCAGTGAAGAAGATAGTCAGTTTGAAGCGCGTGACTTGTGCTCATACGCCGGATGCTTACCCAAACATGGACGGCCGTCCGCGCCTGGGACAGGACACAAATGCTCAAAGCGACAATTCTCAAACTTGCACCCTTCACGAGAACTGTAGCCACGACAGAGATGCTTGCGTGCCCCAGACTTGTCCTGGTAAGAGAGAACCCCAGCGCTGACCTTTGCCACCCTTGCCCGATGAGGACTCCCGAGGGGGACGGCCCTTCTTGCCATCACCCTTCCTGCCGTCTGGCCGAAACTTAGAGACAGCTGCACGTGGCTGGAGCATGGCTGACATGTCGCCGCGGATTTCAACCACCTCAGTCAAGGCATCATTCAACGTCCACTTGTGCACGTTGACCAAGTCAGCCATGATGCCCCAGAGATGGCGGTCGGCAGCCTGTAACTCCTCGACGTTAGGCTGTCTGAGGCCAGTCGAACCTTCCAAGCGTGAACATGCCAACTTGATGAACTTGCGCTCGTAGAGGCGAAGATTGCGGAGATGTGCCCCTTGCACCAAGGATGCCGACACCGACATGAGGCCGAGCACCCCTTGAAGAAATGATGCGCCAACTTGGCCTTGCGGAAGTTCGCGAGCTGGAATCTCATCGTAGATGAAGTCCTCGAACTTCGGGACCTTGGAAGGCCGGCGAAGGTTGAAAGCTTCCTCTTGAGCCTTGCTCATCCGAAACTTCCAGGGTATCCACTTAAGCTCACCCGGCTGCATCACCTTCGAAGTAAGAGCCAACATGCGACTGCCGGGGGTGTTCTCGTGGTCCAACACTTCGCCCGGATAGGACGCTCCAAAGGCGGAACGTAGCTGGATGACCTGCTCACCTGACAACTTGGGTGGGAACTGCTCGACCCACCCAGAGGTTGAAGCCGAGGAAGGAGCTTTGGGCTCAGTGCCTTGCGAAGTAGCTGCCTGGTTATTGCATTTCTGAAAGAGAAGCCGAAACGAAGCCTGAACCAGCAAGATCTCAGCAGCGGATTCCGGGGCAGAAACCTTCTCGAGGAGAGTCTCAAGTGCTGGCGCGAAATCTGTGGCTGAGGCAGCCAAGCAGCCGAAAAGAGGAACGTCGAAGCCTGAGAGACACTGATGGTATGCCTCGGGCACCTTGCATTGAAGTGCCAGAGCTAGCAAGTCTTCGTCCAGATCCGGAACATCCGCCGAAGCCATGATTCCTGGCCAAGCAAAGAAAAGACACACAAATGAACTCGTCTGTGCGCAAACGCGAAATGCCACACACGTGCGGAAGGGGACCAGCCCCACAAGAGAGCACACGCTCGAGAGCAGCAAGGAGAATCTCGCTGGCATCACTTTGCATTCCAGATGCAAACACCTGAACCTCACGCCCGTGAGACTAAGTTTATTTGGACAACCCACGTACTCACACGTGAGAAACCTTGGAAGGGGAAGGTTCTACCCGACCCCTATTTCTGAGCACCAGCAAGCTAAGAGAAAACCTCAGAGCTCTCGCACAAGTCCCTTTCTTTTTGACGAGTGGTGGCGGGCAGCAAGAATCTGGAATCAAGATGAAAGCTAAATATGCAAGCTGAACAGTGCTGACAGTTTTGCTCGGCAAACGCCTGAACATTGCTTTGAACTGGACACCAAGCGCATGACATTGCTTTGAACTGGACACCAAGCGCATGACATGTTCGAGCAGCTGGTGCTAAGAAATAGGAAGCAAAGATACCCCAAAGTGCATGAAAAGGCGTCGTGTAAAACATCTGTGAGTAAACACACGAACAGTGCATCTTGTCTCCTTACAGAAATGGCCAGACAAACACCTTATGTACCATGTGCAGCAAGAGACTGAGGGCAAAGACTTTTCAAGCCAGGCCCGAGATGATCCCGAAACCCGAAGCCTCGAGAAACCTGATAAGAACGCTGCAACAGAAGCCACCGTGCAAACCTTTCAGAGTTTGGCACACACGTGCGAATCTGACAGGCCGTGGCCAAGAAGCCACTGCACACACGTGCGGGGCCGAAAGCACCAACTGGTGCGATGTCACGGGGGGGCGGAACCAGGCCGAGAGACCTGTCCTTGAAGCACGTTGTGAAGCACGGAGCCCCACCAGAACTTTCGATTCGAGCCGCACCACTGCGGGCCAGAAGTTGCTCAGTTGTGGCCTAGCATGCGAACAAACTGAGACTGCACAAAAGGAGCCCTCTCGCCCCCCCCCCTTTTTTTGACTGCGGGAGCCACGAATCACTCGGACAGAAGTTTCCTGCATGCAGCATGCATGCACAGTCGGGCATCCGGAGGCGGTTCGTTATCCTGAACCGAGTATGAGCGAGCCAAAGCGCCGCACTTAGGACGCAAAAGAACAGCTTTGCCCGCACGCACGAAGCTGGAACCATCCGGGCCACTGTGGGGAAAGCCCACATGCCACACGCCCTTGGGGGATACGAGGAAGACATGTTCCTCACACTCGTCAGCGTCTGCGGAGGATGCCTGGCGTGCACTGCCTTGTGGGAACGCATCAGCAGCGTGGGCAATCGTCTCGGACGATGAAGAGGAGTCTGAAGAGACATCAGCAGCTGCAGTGGGTGAAGAAGGTCCAGCACGGTCGTGTGATGCAGACGGACAAGGCTCGGGGACAGAGTGCAAAGAGGCGTCCAGAACTGGAAAGCGGGGGTGAGGTGCTATTGGCTGAATGTCCACGGAAAGGTGTGCTATGGCACGCTGCGGAACCGGATGACGACCTCCGCGGGCCAGAGGGGTGGACGGCCACCATCCCTGAGAGATGCTGCGCATTAAGGACTTTTGGGCTGCCAAAGCAGGCCACACATCGTCGCGACTGTAAAGCTTGGCACTGTGAGAGGAGGACTTATGATGCCCCCGGCGGGAGACTCGGAAACCACGTTGCGCCATGACGGAGAGAAGGCAAACCTTCATCGAGTGAACTGTAAAGGTGCCGGCCTCCTCGGTACTCAAACCAATGGAAATCAGGAGACCACGCAACTGGTTGAGGACCTCGCCATACGTGAGAGGCTGGAACTCGCCTGCCGCAGACGAGAAGAAGAGGCAATCTGGAGTGACAGAGCCAAAACTCGCCTCTAAGGCGTCCCACTCCTCACCCAGGAGGCGAAGATAGCGTGCAACCCAAGTGCACGCAAAACTCCGGCCGGCACTATAAAAACCCTCGTTAAGGAGACCAAAAGGGACCCCCTGCCTGCTGACTTTGGTGCGATAAGATGTGCCTCGTGTGCACCAAGAACCTGCCTGTATGGAGCTCCATGAAACGTGCTGAGAATCGCTGAGGCGAAGGCTGCTCCAACAAGAAGTCAAAACTGCCCCAATGAAAAGGCGGCGAGCAGGAGAGCCCATATCCAGTAGCAATTGCCTTTCTAAGGCAGCCAAGACAAAAAGGGGCAGAGGGAATGCCTCCTTCCTATCACTCTCAACCCTGTAGGACACTGAGTGCATGAGCCCCTGGTATAAATCCGGGAGGGACAAAAGCAACGTCTTCTGGGCCCAACGCAAGGACTTGAGGCCATTAAGCACATGAGTGCCCATGTTGTGCATTGTTAAGAGTGCATCTGCAATGTCCACTTGGCGAAGAGAGGAATCCAAGGCTCGATCAAGGGTGTGTAGCGCATGCAAAAAGCCCCTGAAACCTTGAAGATAGCGAAGTAAAGTGGTCTCAGACACCCCGCTCAGCAACCTGTCCTCCAAACTCTCTGGGTGGGAAGAACCTGAAAGCTCTTGCAAAACTGAAGAGAGCGGAAGCAAAACAGACCGCATGTTCTGCCAAAAGTTGCAAGGCCTTCGCACGTGTCTCAGAGTGAACGTCCTTCTGGGTGACAAAACCTGACGGACCCTGCGATCGCTTCCGCATCGGCATCTCCTGAAAGCGATAGGCAGTGACAGTGGGTTGCGATGCAGTGGGAGTTGCAGAAGGTGGACCTGCAGTGGACCCGCAATGCGCACGGACCGGATTTGGCTGAGATGCTGCCGAAGGAATGGGCTTGCTATACTCTGAAGCACGACGCGGAACAGGCCGAAACAGGGGGGATGATGGCAGAACCCGTGCAGTGAACCGAGGCTGAGGTCCAGGCCGAGGGGCAGGACATGGCTGAAGCAGCACGCACACAGGTCTACGTGAACTATCACTTAACCGGAACGGACCGCGCGGGGCGGGTGCGGGCTTGGCACTAGGTCTCAAGAAAGCAGGCTGTGGAGGAGGCTCAGGAGGGGAATCTGCAATGGGCAAAGGATTCTTGCGATAACGCTTCACCACAAAACCACAAGGGACAGGCGAAGGCGGGGAGTGCGACCTCTGAGCTTCCCTCGAACCGAACCCAGAAACATTCTCTGGAGACTGGCACAAACTCCAGGAGGGGAAATCTGAAGCTTCGGACAGCAGTGGATCTTCACCTGACGGAGAAGTGGCGCCCGTGCATGCGGCAGGGCTGGTTTGCGACATGTCAATCAAGTTCCTGCAGAAAATGATGTGACCGCAAGGAATGCAGCAAAAGATGCAACAGCAGACCTTGCAAAAGTTGCACACGCTGGGTTAAAGCAGCAAACTGCTCAGAGAAAACCAGGCTTTCTTCTTGAAAGGAACTAAGCTGCTGACTAATGGCACCAACTTGACCCCAGAGATCAAAAACCACCCGTAGCTGGGTCCTATATGCTTCCTCCGCTGGAGTGAGAGAGTCCTCGGTAGGCACGCTGCCCATGCGCCCCCTGTGGGGTCTCTAGGCTCTTCCCGCGATGAGCGAGGAACTGCAATCTACCCCCCCCCCAACCTAAAAGTGATCGGAAGAAGGGAGAACCACATGACCCAAAGGACAGTTTTGCTCGGCAAACGCCTGAACATTGCTTTGAACTGGACACCCAGCGCATCACAAAATTGCTCACGCATGCGAAGCATGTCATGTGTCCAGACATGAGTCTCTTCACTTTGGGCCGATGGCTGATACGCAAGCAAGGTGACAGCTCAGTTGAAGTAAAATAAAAACATCCTTGAGTAAACACAAGATACGCGGTAGTTGCCGTCGGGCTGTAGGCTGCGCACCAGCTTCTTGGCGCAGAGAATGTTGTCATTCGGGCCGTCGCGCACGAGCAGCTGCGCCTCGTTGAAGCGCCGGGAGGGCGGGCGCCGCCCGACCAGCTGGTAGTAGAACTGCCCGGCGCGGGTAGGCTGCCCGTCCGGCCGGGCGAGCAGCAGCTGCTGGGCGTTGGGGAGACGAAGGAGCTCCGAGCCCTGCGGCGAGGTGCGCGCGGAGACGCCCGCCTCCACGGCCCGCCGGATTCTCTCGCGCTGCTGTGCCCAAGACATGATTTATTACCAGCCCCTCGGCGGCGGCGGTCGGGCGAACGCGTTTAGAACGGGCACTGCGGCTCCGGCGGCTCGCAGTGCTGCAGCATCACATCCGTGACCTCGTCCGTTTCCTTGGTGCTGATATTGAGCGCGCTGGCCATCCGCTCCTGCAGGGGCTTGCCGAAGATGCGGGGAGTCGCGCTGAGAGTGCTCTGACAGCGCCTTGGCCATCTGCGCCTCCATTTGGCCGAAGAAGAACCGGGCCGCCTCGTCGGGTTCCAGGCACATGGACACGCGCACCGCCTCGGGGTCGCCGTAGCTGGAAGGGTTCCAGATCACCTTGAGCCAGTTGCTCTTCCACGTCGGCGCATCGCTGCCCTCCCCTCGAAGCGGGATGTACTTCCCTCCCTTGGAGTTGGTCAGGATGTTGCCCAGCTGGATCGGAAGGACCTCGGTCGGCATGGCTCCTGTTTTATTCCCAAAAAATGCCGCCCTGTGAACGCGCCAGCCCCCTGAGCTTCGGGGAGTTTCTGTGCGTCTCGCTGACGCTGGCCAGCGGCGTCGCCGTGCTGTGGCTCCTCGCGAGACCGTGGGAGGAACCGCGGCCGTAGAAAATGCGGCTGCTCGAGCTCTTCTCGGGCACGGGTTCCGTGGGCCGCGCCTTCCGCTCCCGTGGCTGGGAGGTCACGAGCCTCGATCTGAACCCCAAGGCCCGCCCGACCATCTGCTGCGACATCCTCGCTTGGCAGTACAGGGAGGCCTTCAAGCCGGGCCACTTCGATGCAGTGTGGGCGAGCCCCGTGTGCACCGAGTTCTCCATGGCCCTGAGGCACCGCCCCCGCAACCTGCCGGCCGGCGACGCAATGGTCCTCAAGGCGCTGGAGATCATCGACTACCTGAGGCCCAGGTGGTGGGCCCTCGAGAACCCGGCCACGGGGCTGCTGAAGACGCGCGAGTACATGGCCGGGTTGCCCTGCCACGACGTCACCTACTGCAAGTTCGGCTACCCGTACAGGAAGCCCACGAGGATCTGGGGCAACCTGCCCTGGACGCCCTCCCGCGGCGTTTGCAGGAAGGGTGACCGCTGCGATGTACCAACAATCGCGGGCATAATGTCCCTTTCCGTGACACACACAATGGCACTCCACGTATTTCTTGTTCGGTTTTAAGTTTTCCAGCACCTTTGCTGGACTCACGCTTGCCTTTCTGTTCCTTTCCTTTGCCTTTTCCTTTTTCTTCGTTGCCCTTTCCCTTGTTGGGATCCCTAAAACGGTTGAAGCTTTGCGCCAGGGGCTTTAGACCAACTTCGCAGCAAAACCATCACCAAATCAGCTTCTTGGATTTGTAATCCGCCAGCATGTACATCGGAATCAAGACTATTCAGCAACTTCGTACGCTTGTTCAGCGGGCCCACCGTCGTCTCGCCGTTGGCCAGCGACGGGCACCTAAGATACAATTCACTGTACACATTCATCTGGACGAACACGAAGCGCTGCACGGAGCCCGTGAGGTAGCTGGAGCAGGTGGTTGATGGACAGGGGCTTGCTGGGCGAGGCGCCCGGCGGATAGGAGCGTGCCCGGGAAGCGCTGCCGGAGCTCGGCGTCGTTCAAGATGAGGCGCACGCCATCGTAGGTGACGTCCAGCTCGTTTGTCTCAGCGGTGTACGTGGCCGCGGCAAAGTTGCTGCTGATCCACGCGGCCAGCCGAGGGCCCGTGTACGCGCCCACGGGGAGCTCCGCGTAGTGACGTAGTGCAGGGTGCCGGCGACCTCGTCTTCCCAGTACAGAAACGTCCCGCGGTCCGTGCTCAGGAAGGCGTCGGCGATGCGCACCTTGTAGACGGCCAGCTTGGCCCCGCTCTGGATGTGCACGCTCTCACCAATGTCAAAGGAGAAGTCGGAGTCCGTGCCCTGCACGCGGAGGCGCGAGTCCACGTAGATGGAGGTCATTTGCGGCTTTCTATAACGGCGCCTGAAAATCCCCGTGCGCCGCGCCGAGAACTCACTGGTGGCCGACTCTCGTCCGAGACCTGCCGGGGCTGCTGGGGCGGTGGCCAGTAGCGGCTCGGGTCGTAGACTCCCTGGGTGGTCGTGCAGCACCTAAGGTTGTTGCACTCGGTCTCGCACAGGGGCCCTCCCCCCAAGCAGCTTGGCCGCCATCTGGCTCAGCAGGCTGCCCATCGCCGTTTACGATGAACTTCCGGTCGAATCGGACCCAAAACATGTCTTCCTTGGGCGCGCGGAGGTTCACCATCCAAAACGAATAGGGCTCGCGCGTGGCCTCCTCGTACATGGCGTAGAGGGTCTCCTTCGGGAGCATGGCGCTCAGCTCCTCCACCAGGGCGTCCAGCCCAGCTGGTTCCGCAGGCGGAAGACGCAGTAAAACATCACGTTGACCCGCACGGCGGAGCTCATGAGCCGCAGCTTCTGGGTGCTCACCCAGGTGTTGATGCAGAAGTGTCG
Source organism: Symbiodinium natans (assembly GCA_905221605.1). Taxonomy (NCBI): domain Eukaryota; class Dinophyceae; order Suessiales; family Symbiodiniaceae; genus Symbiodinium; species Symbiodinium natans. Next base: position 326,549 of record CAJNDS010002578.1, on the reverse strand, counting down.
GCCGCGGATGAAGAGCGTGTCCAGCACGCCGTCCCCGGTCTTGCGGTGGACCGCGGGGTTATCGGCGTGGTCATCGAGGACCACCAGAACCTGGTAGAGCTTTTTGAGGCCCAGCTCCTTGCTCTTCTGCGTGATGCGCTTCTGGTCCGAGATGATCTTCCGAAGCGCCCCCTCGTCCCAGTCCTCCCACCAGCACTGCTCCCGGTCCGTGTTCACGCCCAGCTCGTCCCTGATGTAGTCCTTCACGGGCTGCCAGGCGGAGTCGACCTCCACCGAGGGCGAGAAGATGTAGATGCGCTCAAAGCAGCCCTGGTACTGCTCCAAAATCATCGAGACGAGGAGAACGGTCTTCCCGCTGGCCGAGGGTGCACACAGGATCCCGTTGGCGGGGGGTTTGCAGACCACCGCATCGGGCGGCTGCTTGACGGTGTAGTCGGGCGTCTTGAAGAGACGCACCTTGCCCATTCTTTCGCGGTAGCACTCGAAGAGCCCGCAGCACATTTTTAACTGACGCTCCCGGCAATCTCGTCGCAGAGCGCGGGCGGGAGCGAGTAGAGCTGATCCCTGGAGTTGCTGCCCTCGTAGCCCTTAAGATTGTTGGCAAAGAAATTTTGCCTGAAATTACAAGCTATATTCCGATCGCAGTTGCTAAATTAACCGTGAAAACGCCAAGTATTCCGGAAATCGTGCGAAAGATTGAGCGCCCATCACGCTGCGCCACCTCCGCTTCAAGCTCACCGACTACCAGGGCAACGTCGTGAACACCAGGGGCACCAGCGTTTCCTTCGTGGTTTTCCTCGACACCGAAAAGTAGCCGACCGATAAAAAAATCTTTTATTAATGGCTGAGCAGGATGCACCCGCTCTTGTGGCCGCCGAGCCTGCCGCGCAGCCAGCAAAGCCCCTGGTGGCCGAGCCTGCCGAGCCTGCCGAGCCAGCGCCCGAGCAACCCGAGTCAGCCCGCGGCGGCGGTGGTTCCCGCTCCCGAGCCGCCGCAGCCGAAGCGAAGAGGCAGGCCGCCGGGCTCGCCCCGCCCACCGTGGCGGTGGTAAAGGCTCCTCCCACGGCTGCGCCCGCACAGCCTTCGGAGCCCCCGCGCCCCCTGCCGCGCAGCTCCCGGAGCCTGAGCGGCCCGTCCGTATGACGCCCTCGGAGGCCACCTCCCGCGCAGACCGCTTCCACGAGCTCCTGATGGATCTCTGATCCTGTAAATGATGCCCTTTCCGGAGCGGCGCAACGAGGCGGCCATGTTGAGGGCCTTCCACAAGCAATACCCCTCCTACAACCTGACCCCGCTGCTCTACAAGCGGCAGCAGCAGCTCATCGACGCCCGGGCCTTCAACGAGTGGCTGGCCAACCGGCGGCAGCGCCAGGAGGGCGAGAGCTACGCGGACGAGCTGGGGCGCATGACCGACGCCGTGAATCGGAGGATGCCCCAGCTGAGGTGGGCCCCCGCCGAGCGAGCGGGCGTGCGCCGCATGGCGCGGGACGTGGCCGCCGGCCGGAACACGGCGGACTCAGGAGCCTATCTCATGTAAAAAAATGGAGCTGTTGCTAGTGCTTCGAGACGACGTGTGGATGCTGGCGTCCGAGGACGTGGAGATCCCCCTGGCCTTCGAGCATGAGCTGGAGGAGCACGAGGAGGGGCAGGAGATCTTGGGGCTGCTGAAGCGCCGCTGGACGACGCCGCGTCGCGTGGCCCTGCGGTACGACACGCGGACCCGGGAGGTCCAGAGCTACTTGTGCGAGGCGGTGCAGCGGGCCAGCGAGCTCAGCTACCTGGCAAAGCGGGGCCTTCGGGTCATGCTTAAGTAAAGAGATGGAGGAGCGGCGCGTGCACGGCTTCCGTGTGCGGCCGTCCTACTCTCAGGTCCTGGGCTACTTTTTGCACTTTGCACGCAGCGAAATCTGAACATCTCGGTGTGAGAACAGAACAGCTAGTTCGCCCTGCGACGGTAACACGTGCAAGCCCAGAGGGCCCGGTGCTCCAGGAGCACATGTTGAAAGTACAACATCACAAGAACTTAGAACCTACCACACTGCTGCACGAGTTGGCACATACAAGACACCACGAATGGCCGGTAATGCATGTGAGAGACACTGAATTTGCAGTAATCTCTTGAATCCCCCCCTGACAGCTTCAAAGCCATCTTGAAACACTATGGAACATACGACATTGAGTCGGCAGCGAAATGGAAATGCCCTTCCCATCACATCACTCTGCTGATATGTAAATTAAAGCACACAAGTTCTTGCAAGCAATATCGTCGAAATCGGAAATTGGTTGAGGAACAGCATGGTCGTCGCAGCAATACATGTTGACATGGTCAGAACTTTTCAGAATGCAAGTGTAGTGTCCATTCTGTGGCAGAGATCCATGATGAACGATACCTGCTACCAGCCTGTAACTCACATATCGCAAGCTCAGTGAAGTGTCATCGACAAAGACAGGAAGTTGTATCTCATCTTGCAAATACTTGATGACAGTAAAGAGCTTACGGATGCGATTCTCAGGCGTCACTCGCTTGATCGTTTGAGGCTGACGAAATCTGCCCACCTGCACCATGAGCATTGTAGGTAGCACAAGAAAGCCACGAAATGCACCCGAAGTAGCATCTGCCTGCCATCTGTTCGGCATCACATGTATAGAGCAAGACCTGGCATCCGGTGTGAGGGATAAGCAATACCCAGTATCAGCGATATGAACAAGCCCATCCCTGAGCTGCCTTGCTTGCCATATCCCAAAGAGATCCCCAATGCCTGTCGTGTTGATAACATGGTGCGCAAACTCACAAACATCATGCTGTCGATTGTTGTGTTGCCAGCCTCGCAGCACAGATTTCATCACAATTGATGACGGCAAATCCTGAGCCTCATCCAGTTGCTCAGCACCTGAAAGAAGATCCAAGAACAATTGCACCAAATGTGTGTGACAATGCAAGCGTATTTCCGAGCAGACAGAGGCCCAAGCTAGAGATCTTATCCAGGAGTTCAGATAGCAATATGTTCCAGTATTGGCCAAAATTGCTTGTGTAAGCAAATCTTGAAGCATGTGCTGAGACGAAGACCTCGGATTCACTGAGCGGATCCGTATGCCCACTCCTGGAGCTTCACTGCCAGCGGCGACCGACGAAGACCCTCGCGCTTGTACTGAAGCCCAATGAGTTGCCACACTGCATTGTTCTGAAGATTCAAGAGTTGCTGGAACAAGCGAGTTCCTTGGGTCTCTCTCACGGATACATCCATGAGGAGAACTGCAATTCCCTGGAGGTCCCGGGACAGACGCCTTGTACTGTGGAACCGATGCAGGACATGGTGATGAGTGATGAGGTCCAAGATGGCCTGCACATTCTGAATCATGTCGGGAATTGGGATTGACCGATGGTTCGCGTCGACGAGTAGGGTGCGGGTATCCGGATCCCACTTCTGAAACACCCAACGACACTCCTTGTCCAGCCAACCCGAGAACTGGTACTTTGTGCGAAGCTCCTCGTCCTTTTCGACCTCCCTGAGCTCCTTGAGCAAGGTGTGTACCATCGTCATGAAGAGAACTTCCCTGAGCGGAAGTCGGTCCACCGCACTCGGTTGCTCGCGGTTGGCATCGTCTTTCCACTTCGTGGCAGCTGCGAATAGCGTTGGAATCACCGTCGGCTGGGATGTTCGAGCAAACCAGACTATTGCCGTGTCCTGACGAAGGACCTGTATGGAGTCCGTGTTTTGCAGGAGAAGACGACAGGCCAGACGAACGGCCTCCTCCATGTCTTCTGTCTCCATCAGCGAGGAGTTTGTAGTATCCTTGTGGTGGCCCTTTGAACCGTTGCTTGAGCCTGCACCCTTGCCTCCTTTGTGTCCCGGACGTCGATGCTTGGTTCGATTGGAGAAGTCGTCCTCCATTGGTCGTTTGCTGGCAGTCATGCTGACTTCGCCAAAGAACTCCTCCATCTGATGAAGTGCGGATGTCGGTACTTGCTCCATCGGTATGGCCTTGTAACCAAGCAAGGAGGACACTGATTTGCCACAACACTGTGCACTTGAGCTGCTGATGCTTGGCAGCTTCGGCCTTGTTAGACAAGTTCGAACCACAGAATGGACAAGGCTGAGAAGTCACCCCATGAGATCGCATGTACTGCAAGCATGTCAGTTTGTACTCTCTCATAAATGACTTGTGGGAATTGTTGTAATGATTCTTCTTCATTTTCGTGTCTGCAATCCACTGTCGACACAATACGCAATGCTGTCGCATCTCGGTGAGAAGAGCTTGTTGTTGCAGCAATGCCTGCACTCCATTAGTTAATAGGCGTCTTACTTCAGGACGTTCACAGATTGCCACACTTGCATGAGATGCACGAAGTTGATGAACAGTGATATCAGCAGGACCTGTCAAAGGTGACAGTACTGCGCAACACCCGCGAGTCACATGCTTTACAAGTCCACTCCATCGAGTGAACACAAGATCGCAGGCTGCACATGTCGGCAATCCATTCTTGGAGTGGATGGCTTTGTCAAAAGAGATATTGGCCTGAGAGACAACAACTGAGCTGGATTCATTCTCAGCCATTGTCGTAGAAGGACCTGTTGGAACAATCTCTGTCAATGTTTCCGCTTGACTTAAAGAAGCAACGGAAGACGCTACCACTGCGCATGTCTGCTCATCAGGTGGCTGTTCTGACTGAATGTTCGCTGATGCCAAGGTGTGCTTCTTGATAATATGTGTCTTCACCGCACGCCGGTTGTCAAAGTAAACACCACATATTGGGCAAGCATGCGGCACAATGTGACGAGGAAGCACAGTGAGTCCTGTGGGGATCTCAAATAGAGCTTGTTGGCAGTCTTTCAGCCATGTGAGAGATTTATAAAATTGCGCTTGGCTCTCCGTGGCAATATTTCGTTTACAAGTGGCTTGCAGAGTGTCAAGCACGGAAGGGAGTCTGAGATTGTTCAACAAATCGTCGTCGGAGATTCTCGAAAGGTGGACCGGCTGACGTGTGATGGCACGAATATTCTTCATGGCAAACGTGTGAAGCGGTTGAAGAAGAGCCGACGTCAATTCTAGCAAGTCGATGGCATATAAGAGACACGGGAAAATCGTTACCCTCCACATCTGTAACCGGTGTTTCTCCGATAGTCCATGTTTTCCACAGAGCAATTTTTGTAATTGCCAGAATCTGACTTGTGCCTGATGTATGCGAAACTCAACAGTCAACTTCTCGTAGTTATCATAAGAGATGATTGCTCCTAGATATTGCACCTGTCTAACCAACGGAATGTGTCGGAGCTGTCCTTGAATCTCAAGACAAAGATGACGCTGATCTCGTATCATCTTCGTGCAACGTGATCGTGCTTTCTTACGAGTAAGGCCTTGTAGGCGTTCTGGCCTTGGAATCATTCATCTCCATACCCATTTCCTCAAAAGTACCAATTACAGTTGCAAGTTGACTGATGGCTCTATCAAGGTCAGCTGGCTCATATATGTCCCAGGCTCCATGCGTGTCGTCGGCGAAGATGCTCAGATGCTGTTTGCACCACCCCACCCCTAATTTGCCTTCCAGCCGATGGCAGATTAAGGCCATGTAAGCAAGAAACAAGATAGGTGAAGCCCGACAGCTTTGACGCCCCGTTCGACATTGATAACCGTCTCCTGACCAGCAATCTGAACCGTGTAGGTAGATTTTTCCAGCCAAGCCATTATAATGTGAATAAGATCAGGCGGCACTTTTGCCTCACGTAGAGCAAGTTCAATATACTTCCAAGGGACTTTATCGAATGCCGAGGATAAATCAAGACTCGCCTGCAAACCGCCAAGAAGATTCTGGGGTCTCTTGCCAGCGAAGCGATGATGAAGATTGTCTCCATGATCGAGGCATCGTTGACGTACTTGACTGCAGTGGTGAAAAACACGTCGCAGAGCATTACTTGTATTTCTGGCCGATAGGTAAGCGAACAACGGTAATGGCGCTGCCCATTCTTGAATAAAAGGCTTGACTCGATCTACCAGGATATGCATGGTCGCTTTTGCAACCGGGCATTGCAAGCCTATTGGACGCCACGATTTGAGCTCAAGTTTGGGTTTGTTGGGCTTGCACAAGAGAATAAGCTGGGCATCCGACCATCTTTGCGGAATTGCAATCTCATATGGGGTCCATGCTATGCAAAGTACCTGTACCATAGCAGGTGCCAGAATGTCAGCACAGGCTCTGTACGAAGCACCTGGAGCAGATTTGGCAGAGACTGCCTTGCGAAGAGGAATATGCTGAAGATAGAATGTCATCTGTGGAACTGAAAGAGAGAAGGATCCCGACAGTACTCGCGATTGTGATACACAGGCCTGCTCATCCTTGTAAAGGTCTGTGTAATGTTTAGAGAACAAAGCCAGTTCTTCTTGCGGTTGAAGTAGACGACCCTTATCATGGATTTGAAATTTCGTGGATGGCTGTTTCGGAGCGAGTCTGCGAACTATGCGATAGAGCTCCCAAGTATCGTGCCTGGATGCAGCCATTTGTGCGTCTCTGAGAATAGCTCTATGCTTGCATATTCGCAGTTGTCGACTTCGTTGTTTGTGTTCCCGATGCTTCTCTGTAAATTTTGCCCAGCATCTCCATGCAACAAATATCCCTTTGGCTGTGAAAGGTTGCTGTCTCATTTTGCGGAACAGAGTCCACATGGTTTTTGCACGAGATACCTGAACCTCATCCTGCCAGGGCTTTGTAGAAGAAATCGGCTGTTTCGAGAAGAGCGCTTGTGTTGCCTCTTGCATTGCAACATCAAGTTCCTGATGAAAGGTGTCGATGGATATCGTTTCCAAATCTACTTTATCAACCCATTGTTGAACACGTCGTCGCAAAGATTGTACTGAGGGGGAGTCAAGTGATTGTACAGCCTGCGCCAACTGTGCCACATCAATTCCAGGCTGTGTCTTGGCAAAAGACATATGACGAAGCCATTTGCGATCGATGGTCGCACTGACTGGAAGGTGTTTGGCTGAGGTCTCCTCATTGTGTGCACTCAAAGGAAAATTAAGAAGTGGCCGAGCCTGGCGAGATACCTTATCGGCTTGAGACAGTCTCATGAGAATATAATCCAGTTGGGATTGCACTGTATTGAATTTGAACGTGTACCCCGGAGCTTTGCCAAATGTATTAATGGCGACAAGATGATGTGCAATTAGGATCGATTCAAGCTCATCCCAGTCAGTAGCCAAATGAGGCTTCTTTGGTGTGCCCGAGCCTACATGTTTGCTCGGACCCTTGCATGTCAAATTAAAGTCACCCATAACCAGCAACAAGCTGCGTGCCGAAGTTTGATGTAGGGTTTGTGATAATTTCATCCAAAGATCATGTCGAGACTGCAAATTGGCTTTGCTGGTCCAGGCATATTGGTAAAGACCCAAAATGTCCACAGTCTGATCTGGGTTGCCTGAAAGTGGAAAGTGGACACGCAGTAGTCGACCCGGTACAACCTCATGATATCTCACGTGAGTGGGATCAGTTAGCTTGCGAGAGATAACGACGAGCACCCCGCCTTCACCTCTGCCAATTTTCTGGAAGCCACTGTGTACATACAGATATCGAGAGTCCTCCCATTGGCTAGAGAACTTCCAAAATGTCTCTTGCACCACAACGATGTCGTAGTAATGGCATGACAACCATTGTACAAGCTGATCATATTGTGCCTGAAGACCAGAGCAGTTCCAGGTCAGAATTTTATACCGACCTGCACTGGAAACAATCGGAGCATGATTTACCTTCTGTGCAATGTTTGGCTGTCCTTCTGATGTCATAGCGCGACGAGAACGACCACGAAGCTGCATGGAAGTGAGAAATCGACCCCTGTACCACGTTGCACCCTGATTTTCAGCCCTCACACAAGCACGCTTGTATGATCGTTTTCGTACTGTAGACAGAACAGGTTCTGCTCGATGATGCACAGGGCTTGGGACTGCCAATGTCGATTGACCTAAAGCTGATGCTCCAAAGAACTGAAGACTCAAGCATACGCAAAGAATCCACCATTTATGATTGGTGATACCCATCAAAGATTGTCCATGGCGTGACCTGGAACAAGTTCGTTGTTGTCTGTCCGAGCAGCAAAATAGACTTGAAAAATGCATACCAGAGGAATGTGTAAAGTAACCAAATATCAGCAAGAGTAATGTGACAAAGCAACTCCACAGTAGCTCCCAAGCACCAGGAGATATACCAGGTCGGAAAAGCGAGTCCATGGTAGGCAAAAAGTTCGAGGAAAGGCCCGTTGACCCACCGTTTTCCAGAAAGGTTTGCGTTTCTGAAGCACACATACTGTACAAGTTTCGCTTCAGGGATGGTTCCGGATCCCACCCCAACCCTCGGCTCAAATATTGGTGTAGTGATGACGAAAGTTTATCGCAACTGCAGAATTGTGTCATGTTTGCACAATGTGCATCACCAATATTCCACGGACTTGGGACCGTGGCTGGTTCAAAGAGAGCAAATTGTCTGTGTAAACACCGAAAAGAGATACTCAAAAGTCCCCACAAGATTAGACTGCAACTGACATGGTGGAATCCCCATCGTGACCTGGGTTTCCGACGAATATGTCTTCGATAAGGCGCAGGCCGATACCGAAACCTCCAGCGTCTTGCCAAGGCATATCTGCAAGTTGTATGCTGACGAAGATCATGGTGTATAAGCACGCACATACAAATTCTCCATTGGGGGAGCCTGTTGTCACATCTGAGAGATGACCTCATCAGACCTGCAGGTATCGATACAGGATCACGAGACATTGCGTCATATGACAAACTGCCTTGTAGGGGCCCTGCGTATATGGAGTACATTTGACCAGCATGAGGAGGAGTTGCAGTATTCATAGATGAAGTGCTGAGTGGCTGCAATGTTCCACTGCAATGATGCACACAACTTGATCTCTGAAGCATAGCAAGACGAGTGTCAAAGCAGAAGCACTGATGCAGAGCACTGCCGAGGACATGTGTATCCCGGTCCATCCATTCGCCAGTTAATCCAATGCATGCAAGTCTACGGAGCGCTGTCCAGCTGCTGACTTGTGAGCTGATACGTCTGGACTCACTTCCCTTTGCACCTTCTGCACAAACTGGTTCAAGAGCCTTCGAGCATCTCCTGATCCAGAGCATATATGTCACGGATATCTCAGTGAACTGTTGTTGCACCTTGCTGTAGGCCAGTCGGTGTATCCAAAGGAGAACGACGCGGGAACACCAATCGCCTGTCAAGATGTCAGATATTCGAATCATCATAAGTACAGCACCGATCCTGCACGAGATGTGGGTCGAGAGCTGAATCGGAGCACACTGAGTCATTGAGTGTTGCATCTCAAGCGGGATCTTGTTCTTGCTCTGTGACCTGTGTGCGTTCAGGCCGTTGCAATTGTCACAATGGAGCAGCTGATGCCAGTGAGGTCCGAGCATCATAGGGTCGGACCAGAGCGGTCCTGGGCTACATCGCCGAGGGCGAGCCCCTGCCCATCAACCTCCCGAACCGCAACGCATCCATCCTGACCTCCAGCCACTTCTGGCTGGACGACTATTTTCAGAGCTCGGAGCCCGAGCCAGCCCCGCTGCCGCACACGACCGTGGACCCCGCAGCGGCCTACGAGGACGCCAACGAGGGCTACGATGGGGTGCCCTTTCCGAGAAGGGACTTCCTGCGCCCGCGGCCCTTCGACCTGGACAGCGAGTCGGACGTGGCCGTGGATCCCGGGCAGGCGCTGAGAAACGACGGGTTTCAGCCGCCGCCGGCGCCGGGCTTCCTGGGGCGGCTGCAGCAGGCCGAGGCCGCCGCGGGAGCAGCGGCGGGGCTGGCGGGCTCCGCCTCCGCCATCGCGGGGCACGCGCACAACGCCGGGGCTTGAAGGGGGGCTTGAAGGGGGGCTTCAAGGAAGGCTTCAAGGGGGGTTGAAGGGGGGCTTCAAGGGGGGCTTGAAGGGGGGCTTCAAGGGGGGCTTCAAGGGGGGCTTGAAGGGGGGGCTTCAAGGGAAGCTTCACAGGGAGGCTTCAAGGAGGGTGTGAAGGGGAGGTTTGAGACGTGAGCCTAAACGTCGCGAAGAAGACCCACCTGGAGCGCGCGGGGCAGCGGGCCCAGGAGGTGGAGCGCGGGGCGGCCCGAGACATCGAGCAGTTCATGAGCGAGCAGATGGCCGAGGCCGAGGCCACGGAGGGCTTCGCGTCCACCGCCGAGGTGGCCGCGGGGGCCGCGGAGGCGGCCACGGCTGCGGAGGCCGCGGCGGGCCTGAGCGCTCTGGCGCTCTTCGGGGAGGCCGCACTGGGCACCGCCGCGGGCATGGGGGCGGCGGCGGGAGGCCTGGCCGTGGCGGGCGGGGCAGCCGCGCTCGTGGGCACCGCGTGGGCGCTGCACCTCCTAGGTTTGGGCGGCGGCGGAGGAGCCACCGACACGGACGCCTCCCGCCCCAGCTCCGCGCCCGACATCCAGACCTTGAATGGGACGCAGGAGTTCGCATGGACACCGACGGCGAGTCGGAGCCGCGGGCCCAGCCAGCCGCAGGCCCAATGGCACCCAGAGTGCAGGCCCGCCCCGCGAGGCCCACGCGCTTCCCGACAAGCCTCAACCCCGCTCCCTGGCGCAGTCCTCGGGCAGTGACTCCTCCCGCGGGCCTCGGACGCAGCGTCAACCGCAGGCCTCAGAGAGGTCCCGCGCGGCGCCGCCGCCTTCCTTCGAGGCGCTTCGCAGCGCGAGCGAGCCGGAGGCCGCGTGAAATCTTTCCGGTAGAGTAAAACCATGGAGCAGGTGACTGCTGCCGTGAACGACGAGCTGGTCCAGAGCCTCGACTACAAGCTCCAGACGAGCAACGTTAACTACGTGCAGAGCCGCAAGGACGTCCAGTACTACCCGAGCTCCCTGAGCGTCTTCACGCCGACCACGAGCCGCGTGTGCCGCATACCGCTGACCAGCGGCATGGACTTCGTGGACGGCGAGAGCGTCAAGCTCGGCTTCACGGTGCGCAACAACTCCGACACGGCCACGCTGCAGCTCGGCTCGCCGGACCCCAGCTGCCTCATCGACCGCATCGAGGTCTTCGCCAACGGCACACGCATCGAGGACATCTCCTACAACAACCGCTGCTCGTACCTCTACGGCCTGCTCAAAAACGAGGAGTGGTGGCTGAACCGGCACATCCAGGGCTTCCTGGCGGACGGCGGGGGTCACGCCGCCGAGATCGCGGCCTCGGGCTCCCGCACCGTGCTCATGAGCCTGCACCTGATCGGGATCTTCAACTGTGGGCCGACCCCCTCGGACGCGGTCCGCAACGTCAGCGCAAGCCAGGACTACACCATCGAGAACGTGAAGCTCTACGCCTCCCAGGCCACCCTCGATTCGGCCCTCCGCGAGCAATTTTCGCGCATCGTCGTAAGCGGGCGCAGCCTGGTTTTTTCCTTCCCGACCATCCACACGCAGCTCTCCAGCATCCCCGCCGGGTCCACCAGCTACAACATCACCGTGGCCCGCGCGTTCACGAAGATGCTGGGCGCCTTCGTGACCTTCAACCGGTCGGATCTGGACACCGTCGACAACTTCGAGTACCCCGGAGCAAACGTGCGCAACCTGAAGAGCCAGCTGCAGCTGGGTGCGCTGCAGTACCCTCGCACAGCCAACGAGAGCATCGCGGAGCATCATCACTTCCTCGAGATCCTCGCGGGCACCTATGATTCGAAGCTGCGCAACATGCGCATCCGGGACAACCTGTACGGAAACAACCAGTTCATCGCGGCCTACCCCGTGGAGCGGGTACCGAAACACCCCCCTTTCGGGCATCTCGACCTGCTCCGGCGATCTGTGCCGCTTCAGCTTCTCGAATATGGAAGCGGACCGCGTGGACCAGTGCTTCATTCACATGCTGTCCTACCAGCTCGTGACGTTCTCGGGCGCCGGGGTCAGTTCCCTCGACTAATGCGTTCGCCCCGGTGCCATTCCGCCGGGCGCCTGTAGAAAGGCCTCGTTCAAACTCCCAGCGGCTTGGATTTGGCTCTGCGGCAGCGGGCGGGGGTTCGCCTGTAGGGGTCAAACCAATCAGCCATGGCGAAGACCATCAAGAAGTGCCCGCACGGCAAGCGAAAGCAGTACTGCGCGCCTTGTGGCGGTGGCAGCGTCTGCAAACACGGGCGACGCAAAGCCGTGTGCCCCGAGTGTGATGGCAGCGGCCTCTGCAGGCACAGGCGGGTGATGTCACAGTGCCTCCTGTGTGGCGGCAGCGCCTACTGCAAACACGGGAAGCGCAAGGCTGCGTGTCGCGAATGCGGCGGTACGGGCATCTGCAGACATGGGCAGCACAAGCATCGCTGCCGCGAATGCCAAGGAAGTAGCATCTGCCGGCACGGGAAGGATAAACATTATTGCATCCCATGCGGCGGCAGCGGCATGTGCCAGCACGGCACCGAGCGCCGGTACTGTGGTGAGTGCAATGAGTTCATTTGCAACATCGAGGGCTGCAGCATGCGAGGCCACCGATTCGCCGGCGCAAACTCCTTGCTTGGCCACATGCGCTCTGCTCACGGCGACAACCCGAAGGCCCTGACCAAGCACAAGGAACTGGAGGTGCACCAGCTCCTCACCGAGGCGGGCCTCATCTTCGAGTACCAGCACCACCTGCCCTTTCGCGGCTGCGGGCTGGAGTCGGAGACGGCCCGCGCCTTCGCAGACTTCGTGCTCTACACTCCCTGGGGCGCCATCATCCTGGAGGTCGACGAGCACCAACACTCCCACCAGGACCCGAGCTGCGACGTGCGCCGAGACTTCGACATGGCGGCGAGCGTCGCGCTGGGCAGCCAGCACAAGCTGGCCATCGTCAGGTACAACCCCGACGGTTTTAAAGTGGCCGGCCGGACGGTCCGCACCGCCAAGAACACGCGGCACTCGAAGCTCCTGGAGCTCCTGCACAGCCTCATCCAGGAGGAACCGGAGCGACCGTTCCAGCGCCTCTTCCTCTTCTACGACCGGGCGGCCGAGGACAGCGAGCTGCCCACCGTGGCGGAGGAGTGGGACGTGGTGGCCCGGACCGTGTCTCGGGCGGTACAGTAAATGTCACTCTTCGAGTCCACCATAACCGGCAACATCCTCAACGATGGCCAGACCCCCATCACCACCATCGAGATGCAGGGCATCTCCGCAGGCCAGCTGGCCACGGTCCTCACGGCCTACACGCCCCTCACGGACACGGTCGCCAACACCGCCTCCATCGGCACCAACTCGGCCGCCGTGGCCGCGTTGCAGACGCAGGTGGCAGCCATCCCCGCGGCGCCCGACCTGACACCTTATGCTTTGGCCGACCTCGCAGCAGCCGAGGGTCTCATCGCCGCCAACCAGTCCTCCATAACCAGCCTGAGCACTAGCCTCACCACGGGGCTGGCGGGGAAGGCAAACCAGTCGGCCCTGAACGCCCTGCAGCTGGACGTGAACGGCAAGAGCACGCCACGCTGGCCACGGTGGCGGCCAACTACGGGCTCAAGAGCACGCAGGATCAGCAGGCCCTCGACATCGCAGCCCGGCAGACGGCCGCGGACGTCTCCCAGGCCATCTCCATGCGCACCACGCCCGCGGACGTGGACCAGAAGATCGCCACCGCCCTGCTGCCCCTGGTGGCCCAGACGGCGCTGGACGCCGCGCTGGCCCTCCGGGACAGGAGGCTCGACGCCGCGGAGGCGGCCCTGGCGGCGCTGCAGGCAGCGGGCTTCCAGACGGCTGCCGACGTTGCGGCGGCGCTCGCCACGGCCCTCGCAGCTTACACCGACACCGCGGGGCTCAACGCCCTCCTGGCCGTGCGGGACGCGCGCCTGGACCTGCAGGGAGCGGGGCCCTTCGCCACGGCCGCGGACCTCTCGGCCTCCGAGGCGAGCCTGCAGAGCGCCATCGACGCGCTCAACTCCGCGCTGGCCGCGCTGACCACGGGTGGCGGCACGAACCTCGCCAACGCCCAGGCGTGGCCCGGGCAGACGACCTGGGACCTCCTCGTGGGCACCAACACGATTAGGAACTGGCACTTCAGCGCCCCCCTGAGCGTCTCCCTGGAGAACGACAACTTCACGTTGAGCCTCGCTTGTGATGCATACACGCAGGGAGAGGTCAATACCCTGCTGGCGCCCCTGGCCAGCGAGTCCTGGGCGCTGGCCACCCTGGGCAGCGACTACACGAGCGCCGAGACCAACGGGGCCATCACGGCCGCGCTGGCATCCTACTACACCAGCGCCCAGACAGACGCGGCCATCGCGGCGGCGCTCGTCCCGTACAGCACCACGGCGCAGATGGACGCCGCCATCGCGGCGGCCGTGGGGGCCATCGACCAGCACCATCGCTGCCCGGGACGCCGCGCGCTGGTGCCCTACAGCACCACGACGCAGATGGACGCCGCCATAGCCGCTTCCGTGGGGACCATCGACCTCTCCGCGTACAGCACCATCGCTGCCCGGGACGCCGCCATCGCGGCCGCGCTGGTGCCCTACAGCACCACGGTGCAGACATCAACGAGATCAACATCGCCCTGACGGACAACCCAGATGCCTGAAAGGAGCTTAACCCCAAAACCCCCAAAACGAAAAGTCTATGGTTTCAGTGTATACCCCTTAAAACAATAAGCCTTAAAAACATGTTTTTCGCATACTCTATTTAAGGTGTTTTTCACATGATATAACACATGTATTATATATGCATGCTTCGATCGAAGCCATGCAAAGACGGCTCGAGATCGTGTGCAGCATGCAATGGCCGGCCATATGCACGATGATATCGAGGACGTGGATTGCAGGCCACTCCTGTCTATAGGGGGGGGGGGGGGGGGGGGGGGTCGGCCCTGTTATTCGTTTGTTTGCAGCATGTGCATGTTGATTGCTCGTTTTGAATTTTGTTGGACCGCGTTTTGGCTCGATTAATTTTGTAAAAGGACACATGCACCCTGCAGCTAGCCTTGCTTGGGAATTGTGTCGTGCACATGTCTGCTCGTGCAGCTCGTGTCTGCAACTCGGCCACAGTCGATGAGGTGAAGAAGATGCTTCGGGCTAACTATCAGGGTGTTGGTACCGCCTACCGAGAAACAGACCCTGTCAAGGTGTGCACAGCATACGAAGCCTTCATTCTCGATTACTTGGCTGTGTCAGCGAGAGTTGTGAAGACGGTGATTTCCAAAGCTGCGATAGAGGCCTTTGAAGGTTTGGATGGCCATTCTGCTGAGATGTTCGGTCGGCAGATCGCACACGCTGTTCAGGTCTGCGGTCTTAAGGTCAAAAGCATTTCGTCGGGGCTAAAGACTCCTCCTAGTGTTTTGAGAATTGCCAGGGCTTTGCAAAAGGCAAAGGACAGGACGACCCCTGCGAATCAGGCAGATCAGCCTGCAGTCAAGACACATTTTTGGCGAGGAAGGAGGGCCCTGGCGAAAAGCATGAGCGATCCGGCCAAGGATGAACCTGATGTAAAAAAAGCAAGCCCCTGAGAAGGTCCTCGAGCTCGGCTGAGGACATCTATGCCAGATACGGCTTGCAGCCACCGGCGACATCAAGCACCAGCTGGAGCCACAAGGCTTGCTCGACCGAGGTGCTGCAGATTAACAGCAGTGATGACGATGAAGCTGCAGAAGCCTTGGATCTCGAGGAGGATTCAGAGAATCCTCCTGCTGAAGCTTCGCAGTCGCAAGTCCACAGCAAGCCTGGGCCTTCGAAAGTCAGCAGTGCCAAGGCGGAAGATGCACCCTTGAAGCATCCCTTGCTGAGCTTTCCTGATCTTCACGCTTGCAAAACACGAACAGTTTACTCTGATGGCAGTGAAGTGCAAGCATGCCTGGATCCAGCTGCTGGCATTCCGCAGGAGGTTCTCGATCATCATAAGGATCTCCTTGCCAAGGCAGCGGTTCCTGCAGCAGCTTTGGCTCCCAAGACCAAAGCCAAGCCGAAATCGAAGGCGAAGGCGAAAGCCAAGGCGAAAGCCAAGGCGAAAGCCAAGGCGAATGCCAAGGCGAAAGCCAAGGGGAAAGCCAAGGCGAAAGCCCAGGCGAAGGGTGCTGATTGCGAAGGCAGTGCTACAAGCAAGGATTTGGTCTCGGCCGGTGAAATCCAGAAGTGCCACCCCAGCCTCCCCAAGCAAGAAGCCCAGTGCAGCCGACTCGATGGTGAGCAAGGATGGCTCAGAGGATCCATGTGTCGACCCTGGTGATATCGATATGGCCAAGAGGAAGCTCCACGCGGTTCGGCAGGCCACTGCCAGCAAGCCGCCCAGGACCTACATCACGGCCTGTCGCTGCACCACGAACAATCACAAGAGAGAGCTCCTGCTTGAATTGAGCGAAAAGAAGTACCCGAATCATGTGGAGCTTGCACACAGTCTGAGGGCCAAGATCCAGGAGCAGGACATGACTTATGAAGAAGCCCGGGCTCTTCGGTCCCAGCTGGACCAAGAGCTAGCAGCAGAAGTCCCAGCATAGCTTCCGAAATCTGAAGTCCAAGCGGGAACATGACATGTTTGCTGTGCATGCATAGATGAATTTTAACATTCATTTTTGCAGAAGCGTGCACTAGCAGTCACTTGCAATTTTCCTCGTGATTTACAGAACAGTTTTGCAGAAGTGCGAAAACATCTGTGGGCTTTGATTTTTGGCATGCATGAAGTCGCAACTGCATTGCATGAAGTCGCAGCCGTTTCCGTGTTATGTATGGCATATGCACACATTGAGCCAGGTCGATCATGCTGTCTTGACAGCTCGATCGCATCCTTCAGGAAGTGCACCTTCTGCACTCCTATGCATGCATGCAGTGCCGGCTTTTTCTTATCGAGATCTGTGTGCATGCATGCAGCACTCCTAGCAATGATCTGCAGTGAGTGCATGCAATGCACGATCCGTGGCAGGTATATATCTGGAAGTTCTTCCAGGAGGATGTCTATACGATCCTCCTTATAAGAAGGACTCCATGCTGCATCTTCTGTTGACACATTGAGCTGGCTGCCGTGTTTGTGTAAGTGCTGGCCGAGCGATCTGCTCATTGCTACAGATGTTTTTCCTTTGCATGTATAGCAAGGCTCGAGCAAAGCCATTCTGATAGCCAACGATCACTTGATATCGAACGATCGATCATGGGTGCAGCACAGCAAGTGGGCCGAGCGAACCACCAGAACGATGCACCTGTGGCCCCCAACGCCCATGCCACGGAAGGCACGACGGTGGACATTCCTGGCATTGGCTCGGTTACCTTGAACGTGGTGATCCAGCCAGCAGCACAGGGTGCAAATCCGCCCGGTCCTCCGCCCGGTCCTCCACCCGGTCCTCCACCCGGTGGTAGTGCAGCCGGTCCTCCACCCGGCCCTCCACCCAATGAGCCGCTCGGTCCTCCACCGGTCCTCCACCGGGTCCTCCACCTCCAAACACGGCCGGCCACGATGTGCCAGCAGAGCCAGCAGAGCCTCCCTTCCCACCTGCATGGGCTGCGGGGTCATCGACCCCGAATGCTGGCTACTTAAGGCCTTGTCTCAGCTGCGGGCAAACCTCGTACTTTCGGGAGTACATCTGCCTCAACACCGACTGTGCCGATGCATGGCTGTGCATTTTATGTTGGAATTGTTCGAGGATGGATCTCCTAGAAAAATTAATTATATAGGAGGTCTCCTAAAGACGGATCCGGATTGCATGTCTTATAAAAGAATGCAACCAAGTACAGCTACCTGCAGCACGAGGACCTCAACCATGCCAAACGCTGGGCAGGTAAAATGATCGACCCTGAGACGTGCAAGAGCAACATCGCATGGGCCCGCAGCCGGCCGAAGAAGAACCGAGGCAGGAGGTCTCCTACTCTATATAGGAGGATCTCCTATATATATATACCAACCTGAATCCTATATGTGTACATAATGTAGCCTTTTATATATCTTTATATAATGAATAATATATATATATATATATATATATATAATGCTAAAATTCGGATCCCTGGAGGCCTGAAGAGGAAGGTTTATTGGGCCAACCGGCAGAAGGGGAAGCAGTGGAAGGGCGACCAGCGATGGGGATCCGACGATGCTGGTGGGGCTGGGGTTGGCGACATCGAGCAAGAGGAAGAAGAGGAGATGGAGGATCCCGGCCCGTATGCTGTGGTCCTGTGGAAGCCGCCAGGAGACCCTCGCAATGACGGCCCCGATGGTGCTGGGGACGGAGTGGTGGCCTGATCGATCGACGGCCGGCTTGCTGTTGAAAAAGAAAGATCGTTGTCCTTGTTGTGCTTCAATCATGCAACTCAAAACACGACTAGGGCTGCCTTGATCCGATTTCTGACCTGCAGGACACGCCCTGGATGTGCATGTTCGACAACACAGGAGCTGCTGCTAGAGCCTCCTTCAATTGTTCTTTCCTGGTTGTGCTGCTAGTGTGCATGAATCGTTCTGTTCCCATGATCATCCATGGAAGGAATTCGTCTTCAATGACACCACAGGAGGTGCCGCTCGTGCCCTCCTTTTGTTTCTTTGTGCATGGTTGTGCTACTGTACACAGGAGGTCCGTGTCTTCAAAAGCAGAAACCTCCTTATTGATTAAAACCCTTAAACCCTTAAACCCTTTAAAACCCTAAGCCCTCTAAACCCTCAACCCGACCGAAACCCTTAACCCCTAAAGCCGAAACCCGAAACCCTTTCAGGAGCTGCCGCCAGTGCCTCCTTGATATGTTCCTCGCTAACCTACAAACGAAAACCTTAAACCCTAAACCCCTAAACCCTTAAACCCTTAAACCCCTAAAGCCCTAAACCTCTAAACCGCTAAACCGCTAAACCACCCCCAAACCCCTAGAAGGCCCTAAAGCCTTAAACACCTAAACCCATAAAGTCCTTAACACAAAGTAACGAGGTGTCTTCCTCGAGATGTGTGGGCATGCAGGCCAGGCACAGCGAATTGGAATGCAAACGTTTCGGGGTTGAGAGGAGTTAAACAGGAGTTAAGCTTAACTCCAACTTAACTCCTATTTAACTGGCTTTTTCCTTTTGTTTTTAATTTAAAATAGGAGTTAAACAGCAGTTAAGTTGGAGTTAAACTTAACTCCTGTTTAACTCCTTTTGTCTTGGTTGTCCCAAGACACAGGAATCGATCATGCACATGTTCGGCACGAGCATTTCTGTAGTGCAGTTCGATTGTAGCTATCATATAGCTGCTGTGTTTCCTGGCCACGATGGCTTTGCTCTCATGGCTGACATCTTTGCTGCCTTGCTGGTCTTTGGTCTTCGTGGCCGGCATTAAGAGAGGGCAACCCGTGGCCAAACCCGCACCCAAGGCTGCCAAGAGCAGCCCCAAGCCCAAGAACAGCCCCAAGAACTCTAAGCCCGAGGTCAAAACAGAATCCGACGCCGAGGATGGCCCTTTGGCAGGTGTAAGTGCTGCAGACGTGAAAAAGATGCAGAGCAACCTGGTGACACAAGGGAAGGCCAACGTGAAAAAGTTAAAGGAATACAAGGCTGGCTCCCTGACTTTGTCCCAGCAAGAGGCCGAGGTCCTAGAGGGAAAGGTCAAATTCTACTTGGAGTACAGTGGCCTCGCTAGGTCGCAGAATCACGAAAAAATGATGATGCTCGGCAGCTGGGCCGGGGACAGGACGGGCAAGGCTTGGCTTCAGAGAACCAAACAGCACGAGAATGAGGTTAAGACGACAGAGGGCCACCTGGCTGGTTACATGACTCGTGTCTGGGCGGCATGTGGAGCTGTTTCTCTTGGGGTTGGCATGCACCCTTGGGTCTGCTATAATAAGGAGGCACCTTTTTCTTTTGGCACTGCAGGCTTCGAGATTGCGACGCACGAGGGCTTGAATTGGGAGGACAAGGACCATAAGAAAATCCTGAATGCAATCCTTGCCGAAACCCCGTATGATTATGAGTGGGACACCAACAGTGCCAGGGAACGTGGTCTGCACAAGGCCGGCGAGAAACGATTTCATTATGGGAAGCGAAAGCACACCGAGACAGAGTTCACTCGGAAGGAGACCGACACTATCATGGGTGGGTTCGATGTGCAGGACAAGGACAAGGCGGCAAAGCTGATGGACGAAGCTTCGTCGTCTGCAGCAGGCATTACTGTCACCAACCCCGAACTCGTCGAGTTCAAGAATCAGGTCGGGGTGCTCATGTCGGGCAAGAGCAAGCTTGAGAAGCTGGAGATCGTCTTGAAGGATTTGCTGGCCAGGGCCAAACACAAAAAAGAGGATGTCCAGACGGATTTGCAGACTGCTCTCACCGAGCTCGACACATGGTTGGGTCAAATTCGCAGTAAGCTGCATGCCTGGCGCTCTGTTACTGACGTCACCGAAGAGCTCAAGGCTCAGGTGGCCGAATGCATTTCTGAGGGTGCAGTGCACCAGGATGCTGCCCAAAGGAAGAAGGCCAAAGCCATTTTGGAGCTGTAAATACGGCACATACATATGAATCGCCAGCTCTGCTTTTTGGAAAGAGCTTTGCAAAACATTTGCTGCTACATGTTAACATATCATGATGCACATACGATGATCCACAGTGATTTCAATCATGTCGAAGGATCTGGAGACGACTTCGCCCTCGAGAACATCGATGGTATCGACAAGGCCCGTCTTCCTGAGAATTGTAAGATCTGCAGGAAGGAGTCGATCGTCCGCCAGGATGCTGCTGGCAGAATCGGCTCCATTTCGATGATCGACTCCTATAGTACTGCTCGGGCCGGGCATTCGTGTATACATGTTTTTGGATCGAGGGTGTGCAGTGCAGAACAAAAAGGAGGGTGCCCGCTTTTGGATCCATGGACTCCGTGTTCTTGTCTTTCAATGCGACTGATCGACCGTGCACTGCATGATAGAGTATATATATGCAGCTGCTATGAATTCCAACAAAAGATCTCAAATTCATTTGAGCCATGTCGACCCGAAGAGACGACTCGGAAAAAGGTTGGGGAATTTGTTCCTGAACAATGCCATCTCTGCAGCAGAGACTGGTCGTTTGTTTCGTGATGCTGAGGCCAGTGGCAGTGCTCACGTCGATCATCTTGCTCGTGTTGGTACGAGACGCAGTGACAGCACAGCTCGACACAAAGAGCTGCTGAATAATATGAAGGTAAATCGACACTGGCCCAAACAATACGTCCTCCAAGTCCTCCAAGTACCTTTGTGGAATCATAAGGAGCAGAGAGAAGAACAGGGAGACATCATCATGTGGCTCCCTCACGAGCTCCTATATTGCCTCGACCAGAAATCTCATGATCCTGCTAGTCTTCGAAACAGAGATGCACTGGAAGCAGACGAAGAGGCATTCCTCCGACGAGCTGCCGCCTTCCTTCAGGTTGGCACAGAGGATGTCATTTCCGTGGGCCTCTGGGGTGATGGAACCCCTTTAAACAGGGACCGAACCCAAGTGGTGGAAGTCCTTTCGATGAATGTCCTGAGCTGTAGCTCTAGATCGGACACTCGTTTCCCGCTCTGCCTCGTCCAGAAGCACCTCATGGTCAAAAACGCGACCTGGAATTGCATCATGGAGGTTGTGGCCTGGAGTTTTCGTTTCGCTGCTGCAGGTGTCTTCCCCAGCCATCGACACGATGGCTCACCGTGGCATGCTACAGACGGGTGGCGCGCCCGGCTTGAAGGCAAGCCCTGTCCTCGAGCGATTTTGGGGCAGGTCAGAGGTGACTGGGCATTCTTCAAGCAGACATTGTACCTGCCTGCATGGTGGCTTGGCTGATTGATGCTCGCAGCCAGGAGGATCATGTCGATCCTCCTATAATGCATTTGTTTGAATGTCTATATGTTTTTTCTTATGATCAAGCTTATATATAGTATATGTGTATTATATATATATTGTTATATAATCCTAAGCTTAAGTAAGGAACGAAAATAAAGGCTGCTGTTGGTACTGCACAATGGTGCCAGATCGGGTTCACGAGGTGTCGACCTCGGCTTTCTGGTTGCGACCCGAAAATAGACACAACCACTGGTCAGCCCTTTGTTCTTTGCAGGACAAATCGCCCCTGCTGGGGTGTCCATTTTAAGCTGTCAATTATTCAGCTTGATTGGCTGCATGTCTCGGACCTGGGCATAGCTTTGGACTTTATTGGCAGCACCTTGAAATATATCTGCGACAAGCACATGCCAGGCAACAGTTTTGCTGAACGATGCCGGAATTTGCACCGGGAGATGCGGACCTACTACAATTCCAATGAGGTAACAAGTCGACTCCGCGAGCTCAAACCCAGCATGTTGAAGCCTGAGGGGAAACCTTTTGCAAAACTCAGGGCGAAGGCAGCTGAATCCAGGGCCCTTGTGCCCTTCGCGATGCTTCTTTGCCAGAGCCTCATGGATCCTAGCAACGAGTTCGAGCAGACCCTCTTGGCAGCAACCCAATATTTCAATGCTTGCTACGAGCAGCTCAGCCCCCAGGTCTTCAACCAGTATACACTTGCAACGAAAGGGGCCGAATTTGCCATGAGCTATGTAAGCCTGAGCTCGCAAGCTGCTGCGATGGATCTTAAGCTTTTCCGCATCAAACCGAAGCTCCACATGTTTTGTGAGCTGACCTATGCAGCCACGGTGTGTCCCTCCCGAGCCTGGACGTACCGAGACGAAGACTTTGGAGGCAAAGTTGCCCAGCTTGCTGCCCGAAGAGGCGGCAAAAACTCTGCTGTTGCTCTGGGCCGCAGTTTTTTTGACAAGTTCAGCACCTTGCACGATGTGCCCTGCTTGTGAAAATATGTGCATGATCATGATCGGTTGCAGATAGGAGCTATTGAAAGGCTCCTGCATGTGCATGCATGGTTAAGATTCTGCAGGAGCATGCATGGGAAATGCTCCTTAATAATAATAATAAAAATATTTTGCATGATAAGATATAAGAATTAATTCATGTCTCATGTGCACGCATGTAAGATCGAGTTTTTTGATCACGAGGCTGTGTAGTGCACACAGCCTGGCACGGGAACACGATCGAGGGTTCATGGAGCGAACCATGGACCGAATGATCAGATGCAATTGCAAGCATGGAAGCATGAGATGCTGCAGCTGCACCCTTTTGATCGATCACACATGTACACGTCATGCATGCATGTTAATGATTTTTTTTAAGGTTATATATTTTCGGTGCTCTCATGAATATCCGGACATGCTGAATGAGAACAGAACTATGCCCATTTTTTTGGGGAGATGCTCCTGGCAGAGGCAGCGGGCCACGTCGTGCCTTAATGATATTTGGATGCATGAACAGTGATTCATGAGAACAAAACTATGCCCAATTTTTTGAAAAGATGTTGGGAACAGTTGCAGTAACTCACGTCGTCACTATCTCTGCTTGCATGCCGGGGCATGCCGGTGAACCTTCCTTATTTTTGAAAAACTTCTTTAAATAAGGTCCGCACAAACCTTTCTTCATTAACGACCATTACATGATTTTAAAGCTTGCTGCCTTAAAATTTAAGGCCTAAAGGCTTTATTTACTTGCTTTTACCTTGAATTAGGGGTTTAATGCCTTGAATAAGGCTTCTTTCCCCGCTGCAGGCATTGCTTTAAGGCTTGTTTTCTTATTTAGAGTTCTTTCGGGCTTCTGGGTACTGGGACCAGACGGAAACCAGCGCGGAGATCGCGAGCCAGATCAGCTCCGCCGGGCTCCTCACCGAGGCGCAGGGGGACGCGCGCTACCACCCCGTGAACGGCAACGCCGGCGGCGGAGGCATCATCCCCCTGGTTCTCGACAACTTCACGCCAAGAATGATCCGCGCGCTGCTGCCGCAGGCGCCGTTGGGGGCGAACCTCATTTTGGGCAACTCCGCCACGGTGCAGCTGACCTGCGACTGCTACTCCAAGAGCGAGTCGGATGGGAGGTACTTCTCCAGCAGCGACTTCGCGCCCCTGGACTCCCGGTACTTTCCCACGAACGGGAACGTGGAGGGCGGGGGCATCTACACGATGGTGCTGGAGCAGTTCACTCCGAGAATGGTGAGAGCGCTCCTGCCCCAGGCGCCCCTGAGCGCCACGCCCATCCTCGGCAACGGGGCGACGCTGCGCCTCAACGCGGACTGCTACAGCAAGGCGGAGAGCGCCTCCCGCTACGCCACGCCGGCCGACCTGGACGTCGCACCAGCCTCACCGCCAGCAGCTTCGTGAACACGCTCAACTTCACCGCCACGGGCACGCGCTCTTCACGGTGGACGTGCAGACGCCGCTGCTGCGGGCCGTGAGCGGGGACGGCTACCTGCGCGTGGCCGCCGGGCTGGTGGGCCTCCAGTTCCTGGACAGCGGCGCGGCCGTCATCGCCGAGATGACCTCCTCCCAGATCGCGCTGGAGCAGTGAACGTGGCGCAGAGCAGGACGCTCACCTGCGCCAGCATCGCCACCACGGGCGGCGTGGCCAACCTGGCGATCCAGGGCGGCACGCAGGGCATCGTCTGCACCTCCAAGGGCCTCAACGTGACGGAGAACTTCCCGCTCTCCGCCAACCCGACGGACGGCAACGTGGCCGTCCGCGTGGAGAACACGGCCCCCACGGGCTTCGCGATGCTGGAGATGAGCGCCAACGGGGGCGCGGGCTTCGTGCGGCTGGAGACGCCGTCGACGGGCGGCTGCACGCTCTACGCCCCCAACCAGGAGATCTGGCTGCAGAACCGCACCAGCGGCTCCGCGCCCCTCGTGGTGGAGACGGACTCGGACGTCACGGTCAACTACGGCTTCAACAACCTCAGCGACGAGCGGGTGAAGACGAACATCGCGGACGCGGACCTGGAGGCGCTGCAGGCCATCTTCGACGGCGCCCACCCGAAGATCTACGACCGCACGGACATCGACCACCACAACCGCCTGGGCTTCCTGGCCCAGGACTTCCTCGGGGCGGGGGTGACGGGGAAGACGTACCGGGACGGGGAGGAGCTGTTGACGCTCGACTACAGCAGGCTCACGGCCGTGCTCTGGGGCGTCGTGAAGGGGCTCCAGGCACGTGTGGAGGCCCTGGAGAAGAAGCCCAAGAAGAAGTAGAAATGGTGGAGGAGGCGGCGCTCCAGTTTTTGCGGGCCTCGCGGAGGAGTACAACGTGCGGGACCCGCGCAAGCTCCACCAAATCGCGCGCCGGGACCACCCGAAGCGCAGGGACCTGACGGCAGCGCGGGCCCGCCAGGCCCTGCGGGGGGACGTGGCGCGGCAGGCGCTGGCGCCCAAGCCGCGGAGCCTGGGCAAGAGCGCGGCGGAGGGCCCCAACGACCGCCTGCAGGCGGACCTGGTGGACTTCTCCCAGAACACTCGGGGGAGGAACAAGTACGGGCTGGTGGTCACGGACGACGGACGTCTTCACGCGGGAGGTGGCCACGAAGCCTGCCCGACAAGCAGGCGGAGACGGTGACCCAGGCCGCCGCCGAGATCATCCCGAAGCTGGTGGAAGGGGAGAGCAACTACGTGGTCTCCACGGACCAGGGCAACGAGTTTCAGGGCCTGGAGGAGGTCCCGGAGCCGGCGGTGCACAGACACAAGCGGCCGGAGGACCGCAACGCGCTGGCCGTGGTGGACAGGGCCATCCAGACGCTGAAGCGGGACCTGGCGGGGAAGGTGGCGCGGGACGCGGGCGGCTGGGCGGAGCACGTGGAGGGGGCCACGGAGGCCTACAACAAGGAGGCGGTGCACGCAGCGCCCGAGGACGTGGAGAAGCAGCCGGCCACCACGTTCCGCGTCTACCAGGACAACGCGCGGAAGTTCCAGCACAACCGGGAGCTGACGGAGGGCCGACAGCGGCGCCTCGCGGAGGCGGGGGCCTTCCGCGCCCCCACGAACGCCCAGAGGAGCTTCCAGCCCCAGTACGGGCCGGTAAAGCAGCTGGCGGGCTACGACTCGATGACTGTGCGGGCCACGGACGGCACGGAGGGCCTGCTGAAGCACGTGCAGCCCGTGCCCAAGGCCAGCGGGGAGCCCGTGCAGAGGCTCACGCAGCCGGGCGTGCCGCTGGCCGCCAGGCAGCTGCGGGACTTCAACCCCGCGCCGAAAGCCCCGCCCGCGCCACCACCACCGCTGCCGCCGCCGCTGCCGCCGCCTGCCCCTGGCCTTGCGGCTCCAGGCCGCCGCGGCGAGGAGGCCGCCCCTGGCCGTGCGGCAGCTGCGCGACTTCAACGCCCCGCCGCCGCGCAGGGCGCCTCGGGAGCTCAACTAGCGCGAACGCGTGGAATCAGAGCAAAAACTGCGCAGCAAATCGGTTTCCTTACAAGCTAGGAGGGAATGCTGAGCTGCAAGCTGACCACGTGGAGAAGGGGGGCGCGTGGGATCCGAGCAAAAACTGCGGAGCAAATCGGTTTCCTTCAAGCAAGGAGGAGGGAATGCTGAGCTGCAAGCTGACCACGTGGAGAAGGGGGGCGCGTGGGATCCGAGCAAAAACTGCGGAGCAAATCGGTTTCCTTACAAGCTAAGGAGGAGGGAATGCTGAGCTGCAAGCTGACCACGTGGAGAAGGGGGGCGCGTGGGATCCGAGCAAAAACTGCGGAGCAAATCGGTTTCCTTATAAGCTAGGGGGAAGGGAATGCTGACCTGCGGGACTGCTGACCACATGTGGACCGTGTGCACGCAGCCGTTCTCAAGCCATGGCGAAATTTCTGGACTGGGACGAGTACGAGATCGCCGTCGAGCGCCTGCTGGCGCAGGGCGTGCGGCGGAGGGGGCTCTGGGGCCCTGCACGTCGAGGGCGACTCGCCCCTCCGTGGCGGGCGCCTGACGGGCCTGCACGTCTCCCTCGCCTTCGAAGGCGAGATCGAGCCGTGGTTGCAGCGGCGGTGGGGGAGACCGCGTGAGACCTGCCTGCGCTTCACGCGGGTGGGCTGCGGGGGCGCGGGGATCCTGGCGGGTTCCTGCGCGGTGGGCCGCTGCCAATGGCTGCGGCAGGCCCACGACGGCGGCTCGTACAGGAGCCGCGAGCTGCACATCAGCTTCTGAGCAAAAACTGCGTCATGTAGGGTTGCTGAGGCTGTGCTTGTTGTGAGGCGTTCTCGAGGCAGCTTGTCGGCTCAAGGATGGCGCCTCAGCCCTGCCCGCACTGCCGCAAGGCCTTCCAGTGCCGCAGCCTGCTGCAGCGCCACGTCTCGGCCGTGCACCTGAAGGAGAAGCCCTTCTCCTGCGCCGAGTGCCACAAGAGCTTCGGCACCAAGTACGCGCTGGAGGTGCACGTGCGCATCCGCCACCGGGACGAGCGGCCGCACCGGTGCCATTTGTGCGCGTACCGCTGCCACCAGCCGCGGACCTGCGGAAGCACCTGGAGAGCCCCGCCAGGGGGCGCCGCGTGGGCTGCCCGCGGGAGGACCGCGTGGCGGCCTGGCTGGCGGAGGCGGGGCTGCCCTTCGAGCGCACGGTGCGCGTGGACTTCTGCGACGGCGAGGAGCCCGAGCTCGCGCGCCTCGACTTCGTGCTCTACTTCGCCTGGGGCGCCTGCGTGCTCGAGGTCGACGAGCACCAGCACGAGCTCCGCTGCCCGGAGCGCCGCATGGAGCGCGTGCGCAGCCACCACCTGGAGCCGGTGAAGTTCGTGCGCTACAACCCCGACACCGCCGCCGGCCCGGAGGAGCGCCGCCGCCTGCTGGAGTCCCTGGAGGCGCCGCCTCGGGACGGCTTCGAGGCCGTGTACCTGTTCTACGAGCCGGCGTAGGCAAAAAGCTGCGGCTTCTTGGATCCTTCCATGCTGCCCAATGCTTGACCAGTCCTCTACACGAAGCGGTGAAAGGACTGCGTTGCTTCTGAACACGTCCAAAACAGCAAGCAAAAGCAACCACCGCGGCAAAGCAAGCCACCGGATCGAGGTGAAAGGGAGAGAGGCAGCGACCTACACGAGCCTCGCACAGCTGAGCACACAACAGCCTTGTACGCCGCCGCTCCGCAGCCTTTTGAAGCTTTTGAGATTCCAGAGCCATGGAGCGGCTTCCGCAGTCCGTGCTGGAGCGCGTGGCGGCTGCTGCGAGTGCAGCATTGGAGACCATCTGCGAGCGCATGCGGGAGCGTAACTCCCACAACCACGTGGGGTTCCTGCTGGCACGGGACGTGCAGCACCTCGCGGGAGCCAGCAAGTTCCTGCAGCTGCGAATGCTCACGGCATACGACGACGCGTACAGGTTCCAGCTCATACTGCACGATCGGTTCTTGAGCGTGTGTGAGGACCGCATCGCGGAGAAGACAAGGCTCCCGGAGTACATGCACCGCTGTCTCAAGGCCTCCTGGATCGCATACAACCGCCCCCACGAGCAGCGATGGGCACCCCGATGGGCACCCCGATGGGCGCCACCTCGGAGGGCACCCCGGAGCACCCCTGAGGGCACCCCGGAGGGCACCCCGAGGGCACCTCGGAGGGCACCTTGGAGGGCACCTCGGAGGGCACCTCGGAGGGCACCCTGGAGGGCACCTCGGAGGGCACCTCGGAGGGCACCTCGAACACGCTCTGCCCCAAACCTCAACGCGTTCAATCCAGTGAGAAGTCGACGGCAGCCTTTAGAAATCTCAAGCAAACCCTTTACCCGCACTCCGTAGCAGCCATGCCGCTCGCACGAGCTCCGGAATCCAAGAAGGTTCAAGGCTTGCGCCGGGCGCTGCGCAGCGGAACCACTTCGCACGGCCGCCCCCTGACGGAGGAGGAGAAGCGGACCAAGCAAGCGGAGCTGGACGCCTTGACGGCGAAGCGCAAGGAGGGCATCGTGAGGCGCATCGAGGCCAAGGTCACCGCGGAGCAGGAGCGAGGCATGGCGCACACCACTTCGGAGTCCGACCGCGTCATCGCAACTTTGGGGGAGAAGATCGATCAGCTGTCCAGCTCCTCCGGCCGCGACGACCTTCTGGAGCGCCTCCTCGGCAAGCCAGGCAGCTCCCAGGAAATGCACGCGGAGATCCTAGTCCGCAAGGAGGACATGAAGCGCAAGCGCAAGGAGGAGCGCGAGGAGGAGAAGCAGGCCGAGAAGCGCCGCAAGCTGGAGCAGCGCTTCGAGATCCCAAGGAGGGCGACGCGCTGCAGGACGGCGTCGTGCTGCGCGGCGAGCTGGGCCGCCAGAAAATGCGCGGCCTCCAGGCTGTCAGGGACTTCCGCTTCGGCAGGCTCCACTGCTTTTTTCTCGTGGAAGTCGGCGAGACGTACACCCTTGAGCTGGACCCCCTCAACGAGGAGCAGCTGAAAAAGCTTTGCTGCATGACGCAGACCGCGGTGCCAGGCACCATCGTCAAGCTGCTGGCCGTGACGAAAAGCGGGAGGCGCAGGTCCTCAAGGACAAGCTCTGCGGTCCCAACCGCAGGGCCATAACGCCCCTGGCCATGCGCTTCACCTCCAGCCGCTTCTCCCCCCAAGACTTCTTCCCCAGCATGGAGGAGGTGGCGGAGCCCGCGCAGCCGGCAGAGCCGTTGGTGGTGGCGGAGGAGGACGCGGAGGCCGCGGAGCCGGCAGAGCCGTTGGTGGTGGAGGTGGAGGCAAAGCCTGCGGAGCCCGCGGAGGCCGCAAAGGCGTTGGTGGAGGTGGAGGAGCCGGCAAAGCCCGTGGAGCCCGCGGAGCACGCCAAGGAGAAGGAGCCCGAGCCTGTCGCTGCTGTGGAGGAGCCCTCCGACGAGTGGCAGATGACCGTGAAGGGCAGGACCGTGAGCTTCGCCCTGCTGAAAAACGCGGGCTACTCTCCACTGGGCCCCTTGCGGGAGGTCAGAGAATGCCAAGTTCCTGGCCAAGATCGCCCCAGGTCCTGGGTCCTCGGGCTTCCACCGCGCCAAGCTGCAGCACTACGAAGGGGACCGCTTCTGCATCCACCCGGAGCTTGAACTCGTCGATCTCCCCCGACAGGGGCTCGCTCTCCACCTGCAGCGCGGCGTTCTCCGCCACGTGGTGGTCGCACGCCCCCCGTCCCCGCCGCGCCGCCGGGCGGAGCAGGCTCTGCTCGAGCGCGTGGCGCCGGCCCTGGCAGGGGGGCATCCTACTCACGGTGATTGCCAGCGCGCGCAGCTCCCAGATTGGGGCACCGCGTCGTGTCAGGAACATGTTGCGGAGCTCCCGCTGGGCGACCAGCGTCTTCGTGCGCAGGGGATCCTTGCGGAGGGCCCGGCAGGCGCCCAGCCAGCCGAGCGCGTCCCGCCCGCGCACCATGGCCTCGTGGTTGTACATCAGGCCAACCCACATGCGCTCGGCCATGTGCCTCAGCTGGTAGAAGAGGGGCACCAGATCCGACTGCCAGTCCCGGGGCAGCAGCCAGCCCAGGACCTCGGCCAACACGCAGGGGGGCAGCTTCTCGAAGCCGCCCACGGTGCGGGGCCGCTTGGCCGCGCGGCGGGGCGCGAAGAAGATTCGAGCTCGCGCTTGGGCGCCCGTGGCTGCAAAGACTCGCCTCTATCCCTTTCCCCTTTTTACCCTGCCGCTTCTCGTCAGCGCCGCGCCCACTAGGCGGTGGTTCTCCTGGTTGAGGAAGAGCCACAGCAGCAGCCGGGCCCGGCTGGGCATCCCGCGCCGGCGCAGCAGAATCGCGGCGAGCTGGAGCTCTCTCACGCTCCTCGCCAGCCTCTCGGGCTTGAGCTGACTCCACTGCGTCTCCGGGTCCAGCAGCCCGGTGCCCACGGTGCGCAGGCGCCGGTACTCTCGGGCGTGGTAGGCGCGCAGGGCTTCCACGGTCCTCCTCCTCCAGCCTCTCCTCGGCCTCCCGCACCCGCCAGGCCAGCAGGTGCGGGTCCAGGAAGGCCGCAGGCCCGCAGGGCCCGGGCCTCCTTCACGTCCTGCTTCAGCAGGTCCACGCGTGGCGGCGGATTTGAAAAGCGAACCTCTTCCTCCCAGCTGCTGTCCGAGCTGTCCATGGTACCCCTAGGGCGTTGCTTGCTTGAATGGCTGCGCAGAGGCTGCGTTCATGTCCCCCGTGGACCTTTTTTTCGGGGCGATGCTGTCCTGCCCCGGTCACTCGAGGCGGAACTGCACCCTGGCCTCGTCCGCCTGGACGGATTTCTTGGATTTGGGCGCCACGAGCTTGCCGGTGTCGCTCGTTCGCCCACCTGTTCGCGCCCCAGCGCAGCCGGCAGCCCTCCACGGTCCCGTCCTCGATCCTGGCCCAGGTCCGCCCTGGACTGCTCGAGCGTCCTGGCCGCCAGCTCCAGCCACTCCACGTTCTTGTGCGTCACGCGGCGCATTTGCAGGCCCAGCAAGGTCTCTACCTCGCCCTCCTCGTCCTCCGCCGCCGTCGAGGCCGCGGTGGAGCCGGGCGCCGCGGACTCCGTGGGCGTGGGCTCCGGCTCAGGGGCTTACGGGGGGCTTAGGGACGCAGGGGCCGCGGGGAAGGTTCCGGGGGGAGGGCACGGGCACTTCAGGGAGGGGTTCGGGCACCTAAGGGCCTAGGGGTGGGGCAACCGAAGGGGTTGGGGAACCAAGGTGCGCCCCACCTTTTATGGCGCTCGGAAAGCCACCCCTCAGGCGCAAGGCCCCGCATGGGTACCTCGTCGGCCCCGTGTGTCCTGGAGCTCCCCCTCCTCACCCGGCCTACGCCTAGGATTTTAAGGTTTACTATTTGAACTAATGGGAGGGAGCTTCGGGACACACGTGGTGCTACAAAAATGTCTGCTAGAGCCCATGGTGCTGCTGTTGTTGCTGTTGCTGTCCTAGGCCTAGGCTGTGCTGTGTTGTCTTGCTGTGCTGTGTTCTCGTGCTGTGCTGTGTTGTCCTGTTGTGCTGTGCTGTGTGCTCTGTCCATGTCATGCCCACTCAGCCGGCCGTTCTGGCCATGCTGCGCCGGCCGCCGCTGCTGCCACCGTCACGCCGGCCGCTGCTGCCGGCGCCACCGCCGCCGCCGCCTTCGCGCCGGTCGCGCCGGTCGCGTTTGCGGCTGCGACTCCGGCGCCGCCGCTTTTTGCCCTTCCTCCTCCCCTCCGGCTCCTCCGGCTCCTCCGCCTCCTCCTCCAGGACCTGCCGGAAGCTTTCCGCGGCCTCCTCCGCCAACCTCAAGAGGCTCCTCCGTACCGCCGGTCTCCTCCACACCGCCGCCCAGTCCACCGCCACTGCCTCCCTCCGCCGCTTCCACCTCTCCACCGCCGATACCACCCACCACCCCACCTCCACCACCATTGCCTCCCCCCACCGCGGCCACCTCTCCACCGCCGATACCACCGCCGCCACCTCTCCACAGCGGCCCGTTCCACCGCCTTCCTCCACCGATCAACCGCTGAGCCCCGAGCAGCTGCTCTGGCTCTCATCCTCCTCCTTGGCCCGCTTGGCCTCCTCCTCCCTCCTCGCCGCCTCCCGGGCTTCCTTCTCCTGACCCTTCTTGGCCTTCGCTGCGGCTTTGGCCTGTGCCGCGGCCTCCTTGGCCGCCTTGGCCTCCTGGGCCTTTTTGGCCCTCTCGGCCTTCGCGGCCTCCTTCTCGGCCCTTGCGGCCTCCTTCTCGGCCTTCGCGGCCGCGGCCGCCCGGGCAGCCTGGGCTGCGTCGCAGCTCCACGACTCGCAAGGGCCCCTCGTGGCCCTTGCCGGCAGCAGCTCCTTGCACTGGCTGCAGCAGCCGCAGCGCTGCCTTCTGGCCGCTGAGCCGCTCGGGGTGACGGCTCCTCGCCTCCCTCCGGTGGGACAAATTTTGCATCCGCACCGCGCCGGGGGGCGGCAACCTGCTGCTGCTGCTGCTGCAGCAGGTTGATGAGGCGCTCCACGCCTGGGAGCTCCACTCGCAGCGTGCGTCACGGCGCCCACCACGGCTGTGGTGGAGCTGGAGCTGGGCTCCGCCCTCTCATCCTCCTCCTCCTCGTCCAGCTCCCCTGCCTCCTCCCACGCCCGCGCGGCTTGGGGGGGCACAAGTGCCCCCCCGAGGCCCCATCCACCACGTAACCTCCACGGGGCCCCCTCCTCCGTTACCTCCGTTACCTCCTCCGCCGTGGGGGCGGCCGCCACCACCGCCACCTCTGCCACCTTCTTTGGCCTGTCCACCGCCGGCACCTCCTCCGCCGCCTCACGGTCCACCGCCGGCACGGCCGGCACCGCGCACTCCCGCGCCCCCCCCTATGGCAACTTCTGCCACTTGGAGCACGCAGAGGGCGAAGATCGCCACAGCTGCTGCTCCACGCGGAGTTTCCGTGGCTGGGACGGGGTTACGAAGACTGGTGTGTCCCCTCTGTGCCCTAGTGCCAGCTAGTGCGCTGCTGCCCCATGGTGGTGCTGTTGCGGTGCTGCTGCGGTGCTGTAGTGCGGTGCTGTAGTGCGGTGCTGTAGTGCGGTGCTGTAGTGCGGTGCTGTTGCTGTGCATGCTGTGTCCCCAGACTCACTGCTGTCAACCCTCTTGAACCATGGAGCGGCGCGGAGAAACATGCTTAAGGGTTCACTGTAGTGCCTTCTCGGAGGGGGGATCGGGCTTAAGGGGCTTATGCAGGGCACTTGGTTGGCACTCCTACGGTCGCAATGGGTTAAGGATGCAGGGCACTCTAGAAAAATCGGTTACACGGCAAAAGTCAGTGGTTTTTGATCATCAGTTTCAAGTTTTCAGTTTTCGTTTTCTTCGCGCAGCGCCACGGCCCCGCAACCGCACCGCCGCACCGCCGCACCGCACCGCCGCCGCCGCACCGCCGCCGCCGCACCGCCGGCTCCCCATCTCCCCCGCATGCGCGCACCGCCGCCACCGCCACCGCACCGCGCCACCGCACCGCCGCACCACACCGTGCCGCTCTCGGCCAGAGCTTTCCATCTCCCCCGCATGCCGCCTTCGAACCGCACCGCGCCACCGCACTGCCGCCGCTCTCGGCCCATCTCCCCGCATGCACCACCGCGCCACTGCACCGCGCCACCGCACCGCCGCCACCGTTCTTGGCTTAAGTTCCCCATCCCCGCATGCACCATTGTTCCCCACCATCTTCCGCATGCATGCCGCACCGCACCACCGCCGCACCGCCACCGCACCGCTCTTGGCCAGAGCTTCCCATCTCCCCCGCATTGCCGCGCAGCCGCACCGCGCTGCCGCACCGCCGCCGCTCTCGGCAAAAGCTCCATCTCCCCTCCATCGAACACACCTGAACGACTTTCTTGTTAACATTGCGTCCACCGCCGCCGCGCTACAGACTGCAGTCTTCTAGGGTAAACACCCCGCAAATGTCCCACCTGGGAACAGAGAAAAAATTAGAAAGACTTGGATCACTTTTGCATTGAAAATGCATTTTTGCAACATAAAAAAATGAACGCAAGTAAACGCGTTTCATGGCATGCAAAAGTGAACGCGTTTCGTGGCGTGCATGATGCGTTTTGCGGCATGCAAATAAAAGCAAATTTTCTAACCTTAAAAATTGGCCACAGCGATGCTTCTGTAAGACCTGAAACTGCACTCTAATGCAGTTTAGAAAAAACTAAGGCCTGAATAACACTTCTCAAACTTAGTTCTTAATCCTTTTAGCTGTGCCGCAGCGCGGTGTGCGCACATCTGTCTTAGAGAGAGTTCAAGAGAAGCCGAAGCATGTTTCAAAGTGGGACCTCCGGTGGTCAGTGCATTGGTGCGTCAGCAGCCGCCACGCAACAGCTCCATATTTACATACACTTCCATTGACCTCTTGTGGTTGCCTTTGCAATGAAGTAAAGCCGGCTTGAGCAAAGATGCCGCAACACTTGCAGACCAGCACTGTAA
This sequence comes from Symbiodinium natans, assembly GCA_905221605.1. Classification (NCBI taxonomy): domain Eukaryota; class Dinophyceae; order Suessiales; family Symbiodiniaceae; genus Symbiodinium; species Symbiodinium natans. The sequence goes on along the minus strand of CAJNDS010002578.1, from coordinate 292,029 downwards.
GCTGGCTTGAAAATGGTTTTCCTTGGAAGCGGCACTGTTGTCCATAAGAGCTGTTCGCCCAATGACATTATGCAATGTCCCCAAACTCTCTCTAGGGAGGGTGTTCCAATCCCCCCCCACAGAGCTCCTACATGGCCTGTTTGGCCTGTCGCCTCCGAAACATGCATATTCGTGGCTCATCAATTGCGGGTCCTCGGGGCTGCTGCCAGCAGAATTGTGGGGGCTCCAGAAAGCTTGCAATTCGGTGAGTCGCTGCACTGCTGCTTGCGAGCTACTGTGAGTGAGAGTCAATTGCATGCCTGCTGCTGTGAGCTTCTGCAAGTTACTGGCATACTGCTGTAAGCTTCTGCAAGTTACTGGCATACTGCTGTAAGCTTCTGCAAGTTACTGGCCTGCTGCTGTGAGCTCCTGCAAGTTACTGGCATACTGCAAGCTCCTGCAAGTAGCCTGCTGCTGGCCGCGAACAGACAGGTGCCAGGAGCCACTGCAGACGCCTGCAAGCCGCGAACTGACAGGTACTAGGAGCCACTGCAGACGCCTGCAAGCCGCGCGCGCGAATGGCATGCCAATTGACGACCTACGAGTGAATTGCAAGCTTCTCGGAGCCCCCGCAATTCTGCTGCCAGTGGCCCCCAGGACTCGCAATTGACAGGCCATGCAAATGCATAATTCTGCTGCGAGCCTCCGAATAGCCCCTGCAAGTGCGCTGTGGGGAGGGATTGGAACACCCTCCCTAGAGAGAGCGACTAATGACCACTGAGACACTGAGACACTGAGACACTGAGACACTGAGACACTGAGACATTTGAGACATCATTGTGTCCTAGAGCGTGTCAACGTCTCAACGTCTCAACGTCTCAATGTCTCAGGTGTCTCGCGGGGAGGGGGGTGGTGGTCCTGCACACCGCGACCACGTCTCAACGTCTCAATGTCTCAGGTGTCTCGCGGGGAGGGGGGTGGTGGTCCTGCACACCGCGACCACGTCTCAACGTCTCAATGTCTCAGGTGTCTCGCGGGGAGGGGGGTGGTGGTCCTGCTCACCGCGACCACGTCTCAACGTCTTATCGGGACCAAACCGGGCAGCACTCGGAATCAAACTGGGCAGCACTCGGAATCAGACCGGGCACGCCTGCTGCGGCTCTGGGGCCCGTGACCGACCGGTTATCCGGCGGCAGGCTCCCAGGGCTGCGGCGGGTGGCCCAGCGAAGTCGAGGGGGGTGCCCGACTGTTAGGGCTACCACGGGCGGTCAGCCAGTTTCGCCCGGCCCCCTGATGACGCTTCGCGCAGGGCGAGGCCCTGGGAGCCGTCCAGGAAATGGGGCGGCTCCGAAACCTCACTACCCACTACCCCAGGAAGGGCTGCGGGGAAGGAAATGCTGCCCGTTTTTCTGCAGCTCCCTCACAGGACGCTGAGGAGCTCGGAGCTCGTGGCCCGAGAGCAGCCCATGTACAGATGTTTCAAGGTGAAGTGGGGCGAGTCCGAGTCGCAGAGCCAGACTCGGCCCTGCAGGGTCAGGCCCTGCACGGAGGCGTAGGTGATGGCGCTGCAGAGTCGGGTGTGCTTCAGCAGCTCCTGGTGCTCGAAGCTTTGCCCGCTCTCCAGAGACACGCGTTCCCCCACCTCGCTGACGGTCACAAAGACGCCCTTCCGCACCTTGCCGCCGGCACCGACGAGTCGCAGCCCCGGCCAAACTCGCATGGTTTGGGGCGCGTTGGTTCCGATTGCCCGGGATCCGGCGTACTCCACCAGCAGCGCATCGTCAGGAGCCCTCCGGCGATTCTCGCGCTCGTTAATCTGCAGCCGCTTGGCATGGGAGATGACCAAACACACTTCCGGTGCACCCTGACGGGGGAAGCGTTCTCGATCCGTCCGCAGCGCCTCCTGTAGGGGCACCTCCTCCGCTTCATCTACTCGGAGCCAGGTCAAGAAGGAGAAGATGCCCTCGTCGAAGCGCCACCGCTCCGACAGCTGATGACACCAGCCGCCCGCCAAGTCGTGCAGCAGCTGACTGTGCTTCAGCTCTCGACAGACCTCCGCTCCGGCAAAGGAATCGAGTACGGCGGGGAGCTGTCGGAAGTCGCCTAGGAGCAGGAAACGCATGGAGGTGTTCATGCTCAGGCACGCGATGTCGGCCCAGAGAGGCGTGTCCAATTGCGTCAGCTCTTCTATGACGAGCCAGGTGGCGCTGCAATGCCCGCTGCGCACGTTCCGGCGCACCCAGTGGTCTGCCGTCTGAGCTCCGAGGCCTACGTTTTGCACAGCGGCATGCGTTTTGGTGATGATGTGCATCGAGTCCCCGTGCTCCCTGAGAGCTTCAACAATTTTTTTGGCCAGATGAGTCTTGCCGCAACCTGGGAAGCCCGTCAGCAGCAGGCTTTCGCCGTCGAGGCAGTGGCTGACAGGGTCCTCCACGTGGCGCCACGGCACTTTCTCCCGAATTAGCTCCGCCTCCATGCTGGGCTCCCGGTAGCAGCCTTGGAGGCCCGTCACCCCCTCGCAACGGTACATGGGCGTGCCGTCCCGATGCGACATCTGCAGAAGTCGCTCGATGGCGGGCCGATGTTTTTTGGGCACGTCCTGCATGACCAGGCAGTCCGTCTTCAAGCACTTCAGATAACGCCGCGGCACCTCGGCCAGAGCCTTGCGAATCCGGGCCACCGCCACGTACTCGGCTCCCATGATGTAATCGTGCACGGGACGGTAGCTGCTGTTAGACAGCAGTTCTGTGACGAAGACGTGGTCCCAGTGCATTCGGCCCGCGGCGTCGGTGAAGGTTTGGCGCCAGCTGCACCCTTCGCCATCCATCTGGTGATTGGAGGTCCTCATGGAATAGACGAGGTCCAGGTTCCGGCCGAAGAGCCCCACCAAGGCGTTGATGGACAGTTTCCCCTTCTGGCCAGGCAGACTCCATAGTCTCGAGGGCCTGCTCCAGCCAGCGCTGGTCCACATGCGCCGTTGCGTCTAGGCTCCAGCGAAAGTGGCGCCACTGCACCAACCCCGAATCGAGCATGAAGGCACAGGCAGGCTTGGAGTACCAGCCCCTCCCGACATAGGGCAAGCGATCCAACAGCCCCTTGCGCTGGTCGCAGGGCAGATCAACGTAGGTCAGGTCAGCCAGCTGCCCCTCTCGGGCGGGCACAATCGAATCCAGTGGACAGAAGACGGGAATGGGAAAACGCGCATTGGCCAGGCCATTCTTCCGGCACCGGCAGACATCGATTCCCTGACAGGGGCGCTCTGCGTCCCACTTCTGCAGCTGGCACACGAGGGGTGGCAGGCGCGGGCTGGCGGTGTAGGTGCGGTAGACATAACGACAAAAACGGCTCTCCAGAGTGGTGCTGCGGTTGCCCTCCAGACTGGTCTTGGTCCTATGACATTCGATACAGAGGGCCTGCAGCTCCTGACGCTGCCCAGAGAAAGACTGGGCGACGGGGATGACGTGATCGACCTCGCAGGCAGCCAAGGTGATCGGGGCTCCACAGAGCTTGCACATTCCCCCTTGCTCTGCTAGCAGCTGCTCCCTGCGACTCCTTGTGTCATCACGCCTCCCCTGCAGCAGGTGCAGGAAGACCTCGAGACTCGCACCCGCCAGGCGTTGCCCGCGGTAGGGCGCCGCGTCCACTCCTGCAGCACCTCCGCATCTTCGCAGAGCTCGCGAATCACGCAGTCCGCCCCGCCTGGCACCCGCAGTCGCAGCGCGGACCACTCACACAGCCCCCTCATGGAGACCTTGGGCTGGTGCCCTGCCGCAAGCAGCTGCGCGCGCACACCGCGAAGGTCCTCACTCCAGAAGTGCCCCGAAGCGATTTTCCCCGCCCAGGGCTGCCACTCTCCGAATTCAGGAGTGTTGTTCTCCTGTCGCGCGCGGCGGTAACGGGGTCGCTCTGTGTCGTCGCAACTCGCCACCGCTCGGGCGGACTTATAGAAGAAGGCGTGGCCGTTCCAGGACGTAAAGGCCAAAGCCCTTTCCTCCTTCTCTACAGGTTGGAAGCAGATTGGAAGCAGTCCAGCAGCCTGCCCTTGCAATCTACATAGAACATGGGGGCGTTGCTCCAATCACAGAAGGTTCGTATCTCTGCCGGTGAGACGCCCCGTTCCCGCCAGCCCGCCGAGCATATGGCGTCGAAGTCTTGGAGGACGTCCTCCAGCGAGAGCTTCAGTAGCTCCGCAATCTGGCGGGGCACGCAGAGCATGTCCTGACGCTCCTCGAAGGCGCTGGGGAGGATCTGGTCCCCGGCGAAAAGCTGGTAAGAGACATCGCGGAGGGCGCCCAGAGGCTGGCGCAAGCGGATCTCCGTGTTCACCCGATTGTCGATCACCTGCATGGAAGAGGAGCTCTAGGCCCACTCGTTGGTGGGGTGCAAGAAATAAGTCTCTCCTTGAAATCATGTATATGGGGTCGCCCTCCCCAGGCTGCCCCAGCTGGCGGAGCACGGACTCCTTCACGTTGCGGGCGATCTGCGCGTCGCTCCAGGCGTCGTTTTGGCGGGACAGGCCCAGCTCCAGAGCAGTCACGGGGAGGTAGTCATGACGTTCGTAGGCGTTGCCCGCATTGCGCCCTCTCCGTCGCGTGCCCCGAATGATCACGGGCACGTGAGCGAGCCATTCCGTATGTTTGTCTTTGAAGAATGCCTTTCCCAACTTGGTCACGTGGTATTGCCCGTTGGGCTGCAGGGTCCTGACGAGTTTTCGCGTCCCCCCTCTCATGAGGATGTAGTCGGACGCCCCGTCTCGGATGAGCGGCTGGGCCTCGTCGAACTGGCGGTTCGGTGGGCGCTGGCCAGTGAGGCCGAAGAAGAACTGGCCGGCGCGGGTGAGCTGGCCATTGGGGCGCGTCAAGAGCACGGAGCGCAGGCGATGGTCCCGTAGGGGCAGAAGCTGCGAGCCTTGCGCCGAGATCCGTGGTCTGGTCCCTGCGTCGGCTGCACGTCGTATCGCTTCGCGTTGTTGCATCCACGACATGATTTCGAAAGACCCCAAAAAAATGTTCGGCCTCTGACCGCCTGTGTTCAGAGGAACCCCTGGCGAGACAACCGAGACATCTGAGACATTGAGTCGTTCCGTGTTGGCCGAGGCAGACCCCCCCCCCTGAGACAGCCGAGACATCTGAGACATTGAGATGCTCCGCACTGACCCAGGCAGACCCCCCCCGAGACAACCGAGACATCTGAGACATTGAGACGCTCCACGGTATGCCGTCTCAATGTCTCAGATGTCTCAGTGTCTCAGGGCCTCCTCCCCCCTCTCACAGGTACGCCGTCTCAATGTCTCAGATGTCTCAGTGTCTCAGGGCCTCCTCCCCCCTCTCACAGGTACGCCGTCTCAATGTCTCAGATGTCTCAGTGTCTCAGGGCCCCCTCCTCCCCCCTCTCACAGGTACGCCGTCTCAATGTCTCAGATGTCTCAGTGTCTCAGGGCCCCCTCCTCCCCCCTCTCACAGGTACGCCGTCTCAATGTCTCAGATGTCTCAGTGTCTCAGGGCCCCCTCCTCCCCCCTCTCACAGGTACGCCGTCTCAATGTCTCAGATGTCTCAGTGTCTCAGGGCCCCTCCTCCGTCTCAATGTCTCAGACGTCTCAATGTCTCAAATGTCTCAGTGTCTCATGGCTTTATCCCCTCCTCTCCCTCTCCCAGGCGCCGCCGTCTCAATGTCTCAAATGTCTCAGTGTCTCATGGCTTTACCCCCCCCTCTCCCTCTCCCAGGCGCCGCCGTCTCAATGTCTCAGATGTCTCAGTGTCTCACAGACGCAACCCTAGAAGGGGCACTGTTGGGGCAGCTGCTCTTTGAGCATAAGATCGGTCACTTCGAGCAGCAGGCCGCACTGTCCGCTCATCAACCAGACCTGCTTCAGCTCCGTGCGCACCTTGCACGCTCGGCCGGCCAGGTCGCCCGGTTCCTCCAGGGGCTGTTGCTCCGCGTCCCAGAAGCGGACTCGAGACAGATCGACCTTCAGTTTGATGAAGCTGTTGCCCCGCGCGGATGTCTTCAGGCATGAGACGAAGCGGGCCTCCACATCTGACGCGGTCAGGTACCGACCGAAGATCTTCGCGTCGCCGAGGCTCCGCTGCGTCAGTTGGCTCTTGACGTCCTTCTCCAGTGTCTCCAGGTCTGCCACAGCGGCCTCGTTGGGCTCCAAGCAAAGAGGAAGCCGTCGGGCCTCCTCGCTCCCATAGGGGCTAGGGTGCCACAGAATTCGCATCCATTCTTGGGGCTGCCAGGCCTCTGCACTTGCGGGGAACACCCTGCCGCCGCGCTGGTTGGTCGTAAGCTCTCCGAGCTTGACTGACGATTTCGGCTCCATGTCTCGCTCCCTTTTTTTCCCGTCAAGAAAAAAATGCCGGCCGCTGAACGCATCTCCACCGTGCAGTGCGTGGGGGTCAATCTGGCCCTGCTGGCGTGCTTGCTGGTCCTGTGGGCCTTTTCTTTTCCTTCAACAAATGAGACTCCTGGAACTCTTCAGCGGCACGGGGTCGGTCGGACGTGCCTTCGAGGCCCGTGGCTGGGAGGTAACGAGTCTTGACAGCAACCCGAAGGCCCGCCCGAGCATTTGCTCCGACATCCTGCAGTGGGACTACAAGGCCTTCGAGCCCGGGCACTTCGACATGGTCTGGGCCTCGCCCTGCTGCACCGAGTTCAGCATCGCCCTCAAGAAGCGCCCCCGCAACCTGCTGGTCGGGGACGCCCTGGTGCTCAAGACATTCGAGATCATCAACTACCTCAAGCCCAAGTGGTGGGCCATCGAGAACCCCGAGCACCGGGTGCCTCAAGACTCGCCCCTACATGCAGGGGCTGCACATGGACCGGATCTGCTATTGCAAGTACGGCTTCCGGTACAAGAAGCCCACGGCGGTGTGGCACAACCTGCCCTGGACCCCCTCCCAGGGGCCCTGTCGGAAGGGCGACCGCTGCGAGGCTTTCCGAGGAACTCGTCACCCAGAGACCGCGCAGCGAGGACCGACCAAAGGACGGGAGGGGAGCAACTCGCGGGACCAACTATACTCCATCCCGCCCGCGCTGTGCGACGAAATCGCCGCAAGCGCGACGCTTGGGGTAAATGGGGAAGGTGCGTCTGTTCAAGACGCCTGAGTACTCCGTCAAGCAGCCACCTGACCCCGTGGTCTGCAAGCCCCCTGCCAACGGGATCTTGTGTGCCCCATCGGCTTCCGGGAAGACGGTGCTTTTGGTGAGCATGATTTTGGAGCAATACAGGGGCTGTTTTGAGCGCATCTTTATCTTCTCGCCCTCGATAGAGGTCGATTCTGCCTGGCAGCCTGTCAAGGATTATATCCGGGACGAGCTGGGGGTCAACACCGACCGGGAACAGTGCTGGTGGGAAGACTGGGACGAGGGGGCGCTGCGGAAGATCATCTCGGACCAGAAGCGCATCACGCAGAAGAGTAAGGAGCTGGGCCTCAAAAAACTATATCAAGTATTGATAGTTTTGGACGACCATGCCGATAACCCTGCGGTGCACCGGAAGACGGGGACGGCGTTTTGGACACGCTCTTCATCCGTGGCCGACACTTCTGCATCAACACCTGGGTGAGCACCCAGAAGCTGCGTCTTATGAGCTCCGCCGTGCGGGTCAACGTGATGTTCTACTGCGTCTTCCGGTTGCGACACCAACTGGAGCTGGATGCCTTGGTGGAGGAGCTGAGCGCCATGCTCCCGAAAGAAACGCCACCAGGGAGCCCTACAGCTTTTGGTTCGTTAACCTCCGCGCTCCCAAGGAAGACATGTTTTGGGTGCGCTTCGACCGGAAGTTCTTGCTAAATGGGGACGCTCCTGAGCCAGATGGCGGCCAAGTTGTTGGGGGGAGGCCCGATATGCGAAAGTGAGTGCAGCAACATAAGGTGTTGCACCAGCACGCAAGGCATCTACGACCCCAGCCACTGGCCGCCGCCAGAGAGGCCCCGGCAAACCTCCGACGGGTCCAACGCCAGCGAGTTCTCGGCGCGGCCCACCTGGTTTTTAAGGCGCCGTTCTAAAAAGGGCATGACGAGTATCTACGTGGACTCGCGCCTCCGCGCGGAGGGCACGAACAGTAACTTTTCCTTCGACATCGGTGAGAGTGTGCACATTCAATCCGGCGCCAAACTTGCGGTGTACAAGGTCCGTGTTGCCGACGCCTTCCTGAGCACGGACCGCGGGACGTTCTTGTACTGGGAGGACACGGTGGCCGGCACCCTGCACTACGCGGAGCTCCCAGTGGGCGCGTACACAGGGCCGCGATTGGCTGCGTGGATCAGCAGCAACTTCGCTTCCGCCAGCTACACCGCCGAGACCAATGAGCTCGATGTGACCTACGACGGCGTGCGCCTCATCCTCAACGATGCCGAGCTCCGGCAGCGCTTCCCAGGCACGGCCCCCTACCCGCCGGGCGCCTCGCCCAGCAAGGCTCTGTCCATCAACCACCTCCTAGGCCCCAGCTACCTCACAGGCTCTGTGCAGCGCTTCGTCTTTGTGACGATGAATCCGTTCTCAGAACTGTACCTCAGGTGCCCAACACTGGCCAACGGGGAGACGACGGTGGGCCCGTTGGGGCACGACATCCTCTGCAAAATCGTCGTTTCGAAAGGCGTGGGCCACGTCATGGAGACCGAGACGTCAGAGGGGCACTGGGCTCAGCTGCACGGGCCCATAACCCTGCGTCACCTGCGCTTCAAGCTCACCGACTACCAGGGCAACATCGTGAACACTCGAGGCACCAGCATTTCCTTTGTGGTTTTCCTCGACACCGAACGATAAAAAAAAAAGTGGAAAAGTAAATGGCTGAGGATGAACCTGCTCCTGTGGCCACCGAGCCCGCCGTAGCCGAGCCTCCCATGGTGGAGCCTTTCGAGCCTGCCGAGCCTGCCGCGGTGGCCGAGCCGCCGACCGAGGCTCCTCAGCAAGCGCCCCAACCCAAACGGCGAGGGCGACCGCCAGGTTCGAAGAACAAGCCAAAGCCGCCCCCGACTGTGGCCGTGGCGGAGCTTCCGAAGCATGCGCCTGAGCGACCTTCGGATGAGCCGCCGGCACCGGAGCCGCAGCAAGAGCCCCGCCAGGAGCGAGCAGAGGAGCCAGAGCCCCCGCAGCCCGTGCGCATGACGCCCTCGGAGGCTCGCCGCGCTCGGCAGCTCTCCCGCGCCGACCGCTTCCACGAGCTCCTACTCGCAAACACAATGGACTTGTAAAAAGAGATGATGCCCTTCCCCGAACGGCGCAACGAGGCCGCAATGCTGCGAGCCTTCCACAAGCAGTACCCCAGAACCTGACGCCGCTGCTCTACAAGCGGCAGCAGCAATTGATCGATGCCCGGGCCTTCAACGAATGGCTGGCCAACCGGCGTCAGCGCCAGGAGGGTGAGGCATACGCAGACGAGCTGGGGCGCATGACCGACGCCGTCAACAGGAGGATCCCCCAGTTGAGGTGGGCCCCCGCAGAGCGAGCGGGCGTTCGCCGCGTGGCGCGGGATGTCGCTGCCGGGCGGAACACTAGCGACTCTGGGGTTTACGGCGGCTTGATGTAAAGATGGAGGAGCGGCGCGCACACGGTTTCCGCGTCAGGCCCTCCTACGGGCAAGTCCTGGGCTACATAGCTGAGGGCGAACCCTTGCCGATCAATCTCCCGAACCGCAATGCGTCCATCCTGACTTCCAGTCACTTTTGGCTGGACGACTACCCGCAGAGCAGCGAGCCCGAGCCAGCCCCGCTGCCCCACACGACCGTGGACCCCGCGGCGGCCTTCGAGGACACCAATGAAGGCTACGATGGCGTGCCCTTCCCCCGCCGAGATTTCCTGCGCCCCCGGCCTTTTGACGTGGACAGCGAGTCTGATTTTGGGGCTGTGGACCCAGGCCAAGCTCTGAGAAACGACGGGCTGGAGCCCCCAGCACCGCCAAGCTTCTTGAGCCGACTGCAGCAGGCCGAAGCTGCGGCGGGAGCTGCGGCGGGACTGGCGGGCTCCGCCTCGGCCATCGCAGGGCACGGACAGGACCTCTACAACGCCGCGCGCAGGGGGCGCAATTGGATCGACCGGAACCTGCGCATCCCGCGCACACCCGAGGGCCTTGCACCCCCGCCAGACGAAGTGGCCCCACCACAGATCATCGGCAGGCCCAGCGAAGTGGAGCCATTGCTGGAGCGCGCGGGGCAGCGGGCCCAGGAGGTGGAAAGGGCTGCAGCCCGAGACATTGAACAGTTCATGAGCGAGCAGGTGGCCGAGGCCGAGGCCACGGAGGGCTTCGCTTCCACCGCAGAAATGGCCGCGGGGGCCGCAGAAGCAGCAGCGGCGGCGGAGGGCCCCAGTGCGCTGGCACTGTTCGGCGAGGCTGCTTTGGGCACCGCTGCGGGCATGGGAGCTGCTGCGGGGGGCTTGGCTGTGGCAGGCGGGGCGGCCGCACTCGTGGGAACCACTGCACGGCGGCATGGTGGCGGCGGAGCACCTGATGGGCTGGGGCGGCGGAGGAGGCACCGACACGGACGCCTCCCGCCCCAGCTCCGCGCCCGACATCCAGACCTTGAATGGCATGCAGGAGTTTGGAGCCGAGCAGCACTTCCAGGTCCGGGAGCCGCAGGCCTCGCGGCAACGCCCGCGGACGGAGTTTTACCGCCTGGACACCGAAAGCGAGTCGGAGCCGCGGGCCCAGCCGCCCCCGAGGGTGCAGGCTCGTCCCGCGAGGCCCACGCGCTTCCCGACGGGCCTCAACCCCGCTCCCTTGGCGCAGTCCTCGGGCAGCGACTCCTCCCGCGGGCCTCGCATGCAGCGTCCGTCCCGCGCCGCGCCGCCCCCTTCCTTCGAGGCGCTTCGCAGCGCGAGCGAGCCGGAGGCCGCTTGAAATCTTTCCGGTAGAGTAAAACCATGGAGCAGGTGACTGCTGCCGTGAACGACGAGCTGGTCCAGAGCCTCGACTACAAGCTCCAGTCGAGCAACGTCAACTACGTGCAGAGCCGCAAGGACGTGCAGTACTATCCGAGCTCGCTGAGCGTCTTCACGCCCACCACGAGCCGCGTGTGCCGCATCCCGCTGACCAGCGGCATGGACTTCGTGGACGGCGAGAGCGTCAAGCTCGGCTTCACGGTGCGCAACAACTCCGACACGGCCACGCTGCAGCTCGCCTCGCCGGACCCCAGCTGCCTCATCGACCGCATAGAAGTCTTCGCCAATGGCACTCGCATAGAGGACATCAGCTACTACAACCGTTGCTCGTACCTGTACAGCCTACTCCAAAACGAGGAGTGGCTGGCGGACGGCGGGGGCCATGCCTTTCCCATCCCGGCCTCTGGCTCGGTCACAACGCTCATGAGTCCACATCTCGTCGGCATCTTCAATTGCGGCAAGATGTTGCCGCCCGAGCTCAACCTTGTTCTCCAGATCACCTTCTGCGACCCCACGGACGGGGCCCGCAACGTCAGCGGGAGCCAGGACTACACCATTGAAAATGTGAAGCTTTACGCCTCGCAAGTTACCCTCGATGCCAGTATCAGGGAGGCGTTTCAGCGCATCGTCACAAGCGGCCGCAGCCTAGTTTTTTCGTTCCCGACGATGCACACGCAGCTCTCCAGCATCCCCGCGGGGTCCACCAGCTACAACATCACCGTGGCCCGCGCGTTCACGAAGATGCTGGGCGCCTTTGTGACGTTCAACAAGACCACGGAGGACCACGTGGACAATTTCGAGTACCCTGGAGCGAACGCGAACCGGAACCTCAAGGGCCAGCTGCAACTGGGCGCCTTGCAGTACCCTCGCACGGCCAACGAGAGCATAAGTGAATGGCATCACTTCTTGGAACTACTATGTGGGTGCTATGATTCAAAGCTGCGCAACATGCGCATCCGGGACAACCTCTTCGGGAACACGCAGTTCATTGCGGCCTTCCCGGTGGAGCGCGTGCCGAAGCACCCTCTCTCGGGCATCTCAACCCGCTCCGGCGACCTGTGCCGGTTCAGCTTCAGCAACATGGAGGCGGACCGCGCGGACCAGTGTTTTGTGCACATGCTATCGTATCAGCTGGTGACGCTCTCGGGCGCGGGGGTCAGTTCCCTCGACTAGTAAAACATGAGTCTTTTTGAGTCGACCATCACCGGGAACATCCTCAACGACGGGCAGACCCCCATCACAACCATCGAGATGCAGGGCATCTCTGCTGGGCAATTGGCCACGGTTTTGACGGCCTACACGCCCCTCACGGACACCGCGGCCAACACCGCCTCCATCGGCACCAACTCGGCCGCCGTGGCAGCGCTACAAACGCAGGTGGCCGCCATCCCACCGCCTCCTGACCTCGCACCGTATGCGCTGGCCGCCGATTTGGCAGCCGCCGAGGGCCTCATCGCTGCCAACCAGTCTTCCATCACCTCCCTGAGCACCAGCCTCACCACGGGGCTGGCGGGGAAGGCGAACCAAAGCGCACTGGACGCGCTGCAGCTGGACGTCAACTCCAAGAAGAGCACGCCTGCCTCCGTGGACCTGAAGCTCGCCAACCATCCCACTAACGCTTCCATGAACAGTGCCATCACCAGTGCCGACAACGCAGTACTTGCGCAGGTCGCAGCCACCTATGGGCTAAAGAGCACGCAGGACCAGCTGGCCCTCGACGTGGCGGCCCGGCAAACAGCCGCTGACGTCGACCAGAAAATAGCGACGGCTCTTTTGGACCGACCCACAAGCACCGACCTCAACAGCACAGTGGCCCTGCGCACCACACCCGCAGATGTCTCGCAGCTCATCGCTTCGGCGCTCCTCCCTTTCGTGCAGCAGGCGGCCCTGGACGCTGCCCTGGCCATCCGAGACGGGAGGCTCGACGCCGCCGAGGCTGCCCTGGCAGTGCTGCAAGCCGCGGGCTTCCAGTCGGCTGCCGACGTGGCTGCAGCTCTTGCCACCGCACTCGCAGGGTACACGGACACTGCGGGGCTCAACGCCCTGCTGGCCGTGCGGGACGCGCGCCTCGACGGGCACGATGCGGAGATCCTGGCACTGCAAGGTGCAGGGCCCTTTGCGACGGCGGCGGACCTGTCGGCTTCCGAAACAAGTCTGCAGAGCGCCATCGATGCGCTCAACGCAGCACTGGCCGCATTGACCACGGGCGGCGGGACGAACCTGGCCAACGCCCAGGCGTGGCCCGGACAGACCACCTGGGACCTCCTCGTGGGCACCAACACCATCCGCAACTGGCACTTCAACGCTCCCCTGAGCGTCTCCCTCGAGAACGACAACTTCACGCTGAGCCTGGCCTGCGATGCGTACACACAGGCGGCGGTAAATGCTCTTCTGGCGCCCCTGGCCAGCGAGTCCTGGGTGCTCGCCACCCTGGGCAGCTACTACACAAGCAGCGAAACCAATGGAGCCATCACTGCAGCCCTGGTCCCGTACAGCACCACCACGCAGATGGATGCCGCGATTGCTGCGGCCGTGGGCGGTATCGACTTGAGCGCATACGTGCCGTGGACCGGGCTGCAGGCGCCCATCCTCAACGAGATCGCCATAGCGCTCGCATCCTATTACGACTCCGCGCAAGTGGACGCCCTCATTGCGGGCGCAGCTATTGCCAACGCGCCCGCCTGGAGCGGAAACACCACCTGGGAGCTCCTGACCGGGCAGGCCCTGCGGAACCTGCACTTCACCGGGCCCCTGGTGGCCACGCTCCAGAACTCGGGCAACACGCTGCAGATCGAGTGCCAGGCCTACGACCAGAGCCAGACGTACACGCAGGCCGAGGTAAACACTCAGATCTCGAACGCCGTGGACGCACTGAACGTTTCGCAGTACGCCACGCAGGCTGACATCGACAGCTCCATTGCTTCGGAGCTCACCAACTACTGGGACCAGGGCGAGACCTCGGCGGAGATCGCGAGCCAGATCAGCTCCTGTAGGCTCCTCACCGAAGCGCAGGGCGACGCCCGGTATCATCCCGTCAACGGCAACGCTGGAGGCGGAGGCATCATCCCCATGGTGCTCGACAACTTCACGCCCAGAATGATAAGGGCGCTGCTGCCCCAGGCCCCCCTGGGAGCGAACCTGATCCTGGGCAACTCCGCCACCGTGCAGCTGACCTGCGATTGTTACAGCAAGAGCGAGAGCGATGGTAGGTACTTTTCCAGCAGCGACTTCACACCCCTGGACTCCCGTTATTTTCCCGTCAACGGCAATGTGGAGGGCGGGGGCATCTACACGATGGTGCTGGAGCAGTTCACTCCGCGCATGATCAGGGCTCTCCTCCCCCAGGCGCCCCTGAGCGCCACGCCCATCCTGGGCAACGGGGCCACGCTCCGTCTCAATTGCGACTGCTACAGCAAGAGTGAATCGGATTCACGCTATGCGCTGGCGGGGGCACCACCGTCGGACCCCCTGCTCGTCAACGACGTCCGGGCCAACGGGGGCGACTTCCTGACGCTGCGGGGCGGGAGCCTCGGCATCGAGTTTGAAGCCAGCGGAGGGGCCGCCGTGGCCGACCTGTCCTCGAGCCAGTTCAGCCTCAAGGCGGGCGTCAACATGCTGACCATGGGGCGCATCTTCGCGGACAGCAGCCTGGGCATCGCCACGGCCGGCAGCCTCCAAGCGGACACGGTGGAGCCCCTGCTTCCGACCAATCAATTCCTTAACTTGAAGGCGGGCACCGTCTCTGTGAGGGTGACGGACCAGAGTGACCAGAGCCTCTGCACCTTCGCAACGTCGGAGGTGCACTCGGTGGCCCCGCGGCTGCGCGTGGACGACCAGCTCTACATCGAGGACGTCGTCGGCGCCGCCACGGGGCTCGTGACCAATGCCATCTCCACGCGAGTCCAGGACACAGAGCTCACCATCACCGGCGGCTCTGGAGGCACCGTTGTTACCGGCGCACTGGATGTGCAGGGCACACTGACCTCTGGGAGCGTGGAGCTCAGCACGGAGCTGCGGGCGCCCACGGTGCGGGCGAGGACCACGGACGACTATTTGACGCTCACGGGCGGCTCACAGGGGACCTACCTCAACTCGGTGCTCTACACCGCCAGTGCGATTCGGGCCGACAACGGCATCGTCTCGAGCTCCGCATACCTGGAGCTCATCGGTGGCTCCACAGGGGTGCAAGCGCAAGGGGATTTGCAGGTGGTGTCCACCGTCAACAGCGGGGACGTCACGGCGGAGGTGCTGAACCTCGCAACTGCGGGCAATGCGCGGCTCCTGGTGGCCTGCAACGCAGGCTCGGGCGAGCTCACCGCCTCCTCCGCTGGGGGCGTGCAGCTCTACGCCCAGGACCAGGCCATCTTCCTGCGCACGGCGGCAACCGGGCCCGCCAACCTCATCGTGGAATCCAACACGGGCGGGGCCAACGATGGGGAAGTGATCTGCAACTACGGCTTCCAAAACCTCTCGGACGAGAAGCTGAAGCACAGCGTGGAGCCCGCGGAGCTCGAGGAGCTGCAGCAGGTCTTTGACACCGTGGCACCCAAGTGGTACCGGCGGACCGCGGGCAGCCAGAAGCGCGCGCTGGGCTTCATCGCCAACGAGGTGCGGGACACGGGGCCCGTGGGCCAGGCGCTGTGCGGCAAGCTCGTGGACGAAGAGCTCGGGGAGCTCGTGACGCTCGACTACAACCGCATGCGCTGCGTTTTGTGGGGAGTCTGCCAGGGGCTCCAAGCCCGCGTAGAGGCGCTGGAGAAGAAGCCCAAGAAGAAGTAAAAATGGCGGAGGAGGGAGCGCTCGAGTTCTTCCGGGGCCTCGCAGAGGAGTTCAACGTGAGAGACCCAAGGAAGCTCTACCAAATAGCCCGCAGGGATCACCCCGAGCGCAGGGACCTTACAGCAGCACGGGCCCGTGCAGCCCTGCGGACCGACGTCGCGAGGCAAGTGCTAGCGCCCAAGCCCGCAGCTTGGGCAAGAGCGCGGCGGAGCGGCCCAACGACAGGCTGCAAGCGGACCTGATCGATTTTAACGTCAACACGCGCGGGGCCAAAAAGTACGGGCTGATTGTGTCCGACGTTTTCACCCGAGAGGCAGTGACCAAGGCCCTGCCCGACAAAAGGGCAGAGACGGTGTCAGCAGCAGCTCGGGAGATCATTCCCAAGCTGGTGGAGGACGAAACGAATTACGTGGTGACGACTGATCAGGGCAACGAGTTCAACGGCCTGGAGGGGGCGCTGCCGGAGCAGGTGGTGCACAGGGTCAAGGAGCCCTCCGATCGGAACGCGACTGCAGTGGTGGATAGAACCATCCAAACCCTGAAGCGGGACCTGGCGGGGAAAGTGGCGCGAGATGGGGGGGCATGGGCGGATCACGTGGAGCAGGCAACGGAGGCCTACAACTCTCGGCCCCATGAGGCCGTACACGCAGCTCCTGAAGATGTGGAGAAGCAGCCAGCCACCACGTTCCGAGTGTACCAAGACAACGCGCAGAAGTTCAAGCACAACGACACCCTAACGAGGAGCCGACAGCAGCGCCTGCAACAAGCGGGCGCCTTCCGGGCACCGACCAATGCAGCACGGAGCTTCCAGCCCCAGTATGGGGTGGCCAAGGATGTGGCCTCTTATGACTCTATGGTGGTCCGGGCTACCGATGGCAGCGAGACTCTATTGAAGCATGCTCTACCCGTTCCCCGTGGCAGCGCCGAGCCCAAAGCGAGACTCACACGCCCACCCGTGGCCTTAGCTGTCCGGCAGCTGCGAGATTTCAACCCCGGGCCCGTGGCTCCGCCGTAAAACAAACTGTTGAGACACTGAGACTGATTCCTGGGGATCTGGGGCGGACCCACCCCTTGAGACACCGAGACAGCTGAGACATCTGAGTCTCGGGATCTTGGCGAACCTCCCTTGAGACACTGAGACATCTGAGACATCTGAGTCTTGGGTTCTAGCGCGGTCCCCCCTTGAGACACTGAGACATCTGAGACTCTTGGGTTCTAGGGCGGTCCCCCCTGGAGACATCTGAGACATCTGAGTCTTGGGTTCTAGGGCGGTCCCCCCTGGAGACACTGAGACATTGAGACATCTGAGTCTTGGGTTCTAGGGCGGACCCCCTTGAGACACTGAGACATCTGAGACATCTGAGTCTTGGGTTCTAGGGCGGACCCCTTTGAGACACTGAGACATCTGAGACATCTGAGTCTTGGGTTCTAGGGCGGCCCCCCCCTTGAGAGACACTGCGACATCTGACACATCTAGACACAGTAGTCTTTTTACGCCTCTTTTGTCTCAATGTCTCAGCTGTCTCACCTGTCTCCGGGCCCCTCCTCCTCCATCCCAGGCACCCCCGTCTCAATGTCTCAGATGTCTCGCCTCCTCCCTCGCAGGCACCCCCGTCTCAATGTCTCAGATGTCTGGCGTGTCTGCGGCCCCTCCTCCTCCCTCCCAAGGCACCCCCGTCTCAATGTCTCAGATGTCTCGCCTGTCTCCGGGCCCCTCCTCCTCCCTCCCAAGCACCCCCGTCTCGATGTCTCGCCTGTCTCCGGGCCCCTCCTCCTCCCTCCCAAGCACCCCCGTCTCAATGTCTCAGATGTTTCGCCTGTCTCCGTCCCTCTCACAGCCTCCCCGTCACAATGTCTCTATGTCTCAGGGGGGTCTGCCTGGGCCAGCGTGGCAAGGTCTCAATGTCTCAATGTCTCAATGTCTCAATGTCTCAATGTCTCAATGTCTCAATGTCTCAGGGGGGTCTACCTGGGCCAGCACGGAGCGTCTCAATGTCTCAACGTCTCAATGTCTCGGGTCTGTCTGGGCTAGCGCGGAGCGTCTCGATGTCTCAACGTCTCAATGTCTCGGGTCTGTCTGGGCCAGCGGAGCGTCTCAACGTCTCAATGTCTCAGTTGTCTCGGCGGGGTCTGCCTGGGCCAGCATGGCGTGTCTCAATGTCTCAATGTCTCAGTGTCTCAGCGAGGTCTGCCTGGACCAGCACGGCGCGTCTCAATGTCTCAATGTCTCAGTGTCTCAGGGAGGTCTGCCTGGGCCAGCACGGCACGTCTCAACGTCTCAATGTCTCAGTGTCTCAGGGAGGTCTGCCTGGGCCAGCACGGCGCGTCTCAATGTCTCAATGTCTCAGTGTCTCAGGGAGGTCTGCCTGAAAGAGACCAGGACCAGCGCAGCCGCGTCTCAATGTCTCAAGTGTCTCCCTGTCTCTGGGAGTCTCTCGCCTCTGAGCCGGCGGCGAGCGTCGGCGAGCATCCAGAGCGTCGGCGAGCCTCCAGAGCATCGGCGGGCACCCAGAGCATCGGCAAGCATCAAAGTGGGATTCGGCCTACAGTGTGGGAAGGCAACCCAAAAAAAGCTAGACCGGCCCTACCTAAACCGGACGACACCCCAGCCGGCGAAACTCCCCCTTGAACACACTGCGCGCGCAGGGAGGATGCAGGGCAGTAGGGCTGGGGTTCTAACGGGTTCGGGCGCGTGGGTTCGGGACATAGGGCGAGCCGGGGAACTAGGAAAGATGAGGGTGATAAGGGTTCAGGCACAAGGGTTTGGGACCGACTTAGGGACAACCAACTCTGTGGCAGCGGCACCTGCTCGTGAACCAGACTTCGGACTGTCTGATTGGCCAAAGCTAATCCAAGCTCCCACTCATTCCTAAGATTCGTCACGAGTCTCAGGGATTTGCCGGGGTCTGAATGATCTCCACAAAGCTTGCTCCGACAGCATTCGCCAAGCTCACAAAGAGACAAACGAATCCCCCGGTTCTTTTGCAATCTTCAGCAAACCTGAAAAACAAACATGAGGGTTTCACAGCTGGCTGACAACAACCATTCAAAGGCTCCTTGAATTGACTTCACTGCAAGCCCCGACTGACAACCACGTCCTGCTGTGCCTGGGTTTCACACCAGGCTTCCCATGGGTCGAGATGAGCCGCCCCCTGACAGCTTCAGGATGCCAAGAAGCGAGACGAAAGTCACAACAAGCGCTGCAGACACACCCAAGATCTCTCCGCAGCATAGTTTTCAACTCAGGCTATTGAGCGTCTTCGGAATCTGCACGACCTGTACACAAACATTGTCAAACGACTGTGATGGCCCCGCCATGTCCATTAGTGCGTTGAAATCACGTCCGACCGGCGAGAATGTTTTAGGATCTCCTGTCGTGAGAAACGTGAGAGTGAAACTGTGGCGAGTTCCTTTGAACATCGTCATCAACTTCTCGCGAAACTGTTGTGCAAGGTTGTGCTTTCCGGCTGTGGTCACCTGGATGCCGTGGTTGAAGTCCAGCAGATAGTCAATGCCCGGGTAACCGGCTGGGCTACTCAAAACCTTTTGCGATAGGGTTCGTTCCTGCAGTGCCTTCCACCATCTGTCCGCAAAAATGGCTATGGAATCGCACTCCAATAGCTGCAAGTTTTCTGCAATCATCAAGTCGTCGCACTTCTCCCGTCGCCAGGAAGCACGGTCAGCGGTGCCCTCATTGGTGATAGTCCAGGCTGCAAACCTTTTGTGAAACCAGGAGAAAGTCAACAGGGGTCCGAGAAACTTTTGGAACCAGTACCTCGCGGGCTCATCTTGCTTGCTCCAGAGCTCCACCAGCTTCTCATAGTGCTCGTTCGCAACCAGCGCGGCAGCGCCGGCGCAGCAGAAATCAACCTCGTACTGGCGGCCATCCTTGCTGATGTAGGTGAAAAGGCGGGTGAGAAGCTTCTTGCCTTGGTTGTCCAAGCTGCCACTGAAGGCACGCTGCAAGTGCTGCCAATCCTTGGCCTCAGCTTTCTGGTCCTTCACATACTTATTGAAGTCGGCTTCAGCTGACAAAAGGGCCCGCAGATTTCCTCCGATCTGGTCGTACCTAGACAGCCTAGACGGCATGTCCGCACTGTCTACGATGTGACCTAATGCCACTTGGAGCTCAGATTTAGACCACGATTCAATATAGACGCAGCAGCCTCCGTCTTTGACGAACTGGCTGTAGTGGTTCCGGTCTGGGCTGCAGGCGAGCACTGTCTTGGCAAACAACTTCAAGGTGGAGGTCTTTGTCTCGGAGGCATCCACGAGATACCAGTTGTTGGCGCACTTCAGGTCCAGGCAGCCTACGGGGCTCCAATTATTTTGCATGTCGCGGCTCTGCGCCTTCCACTGGCCACCTTGGTCCTTGGTGAAACGGAAGACCACCCCACCCTCTCGGGCTTCATAGACGATGGCCTTGGGCTGCTGAATCCCCTCTGGCAGCTCCTTGCCCGTCACCAGGTGCCAAAGGCCCAGCGCCAAATTGCGGCTCTTCCCGATGCCCGGGACGCCCAGCATGGCCACTCGTTTGATGCCGTCCGCTCGCTCGGTGCCTCTGTTCATGAGCTCGAAGGTGGCCTGCCAGGCCTGGCGCGTCGTAGTGCGCGTCAATAATTTCGGCCCGCTCTGGCTGTACGGCTCTACGGGCAAGGACTTCGTGAGGTTGAAGACCTGCACGCCTGCAACAGGGGCGCAGACAAAAGAGATCACTCACCCCAAAGGCCCCAAGCGGCCTTCACCCAAGTCCCTTGGCGCAGCGTTGGCCAGCTCCCGGACGAACCCCGCGGCTTCCGGGTCGTCCTAACAAACTTTTCCAGTGAAGGCACCCCTCCAATCTCCGCTGAGGCCCCCACCTGGAATCCGCTCGCGGCCATGGGCGGGGCAGACACAGCGGCGATGCGCTTGGCCAGGTTTCCGGCAGGGCCGCCAGCAATTTTGTAGGGCTCGGCCACTAGCCGCTCATAGGTCAGGTCCATCAGCGCGGTGCCCTTCACCTTTTGCTGCTTCAAAGTCTCAACAATCGCTTGCGCCTCTTCGGTGTAGTTCTCCGCTTCCAAGGCCGCCCGGACCCAAGAACTGACCTGCCATCCATGCTCGCAGACCCGAAGCTTCAAGCAAGAGACATCGCAAAGCGCCTCATCCGCTGTAAATTGCTTGATCTCCTCAGCTGTCTTTTGCAGCCACTCGGCCTGCGCCAATGGGCACAGCCTAAACAATGCTCCAGTCTGCGAGCCTTCACGGACGGCCCGCCTGATCCAAGCTTGCCTTGGCCGGCAGGTGCCAGGAGCTACCAAGCCCAAACTAGCAAGAACAACAGCTCCCTAAACGTGCCTCTGTCGCTGTGCGTTCCACGTCCTCACTGGGGGTTGCCTGAAGAAGCCATCCGTGAATGTCGAACCCAATCCTTCAGAAACTCGGAAGTTGGCTCTGGCCTTCTCGTGGGATTCCGATGCAAAAGCCGCTGTTTACTCTCAAAGTGAACACGCTGGCACGCCCTGCAGTGAACCAGTAAACAAGCCCGTGCACTGGCCAGGCCTCAGGTCTACGAACCTTTTTCGTCTCAGGCTCCTGCACAAGGGCAGGTTTCAGGCAGCTCGACCAAGAAACACTTAATGCCGCGGTCCTCTACTTCGGGGCCACCGGAGCGTTTCTTGCCTTCTGCCATTGCTGTAACATCTTCCTGAATTTGAGCCATATCTCTGCAGCAAAAACGGCGCAGTCCACTCCATGTCCAAGTACACGTACGAGCAACAACAAATGCGCAGGCCGCCTCCACGCCATAGGTTCTGGACCATGAACCCGCCTGCCAACAGCATCTCAGGCTTTCGGATACAAAACTTTGCACCACTCACGCCACAGTAAGCGAGACGGTGCCTGGCCTAAGCCCTGCAGAAGATGGCGCTGGTGATGCGCAAACAAACCAATCAATCATCACGCAAAAAAATCAAGAAAATCATTCCAGAAAACTAAACACATGCAAATCAACCCTTGAAGGTATGTGCGAATGCAGAAGAAAATCTCGAGACCACACACAGGAAAAGACCGGGTTGTCTCACATATGTCTCATATTTCTCACACACACTCCTGGAAGCGCACGCGCACCAAGGGCGGAGGAGCTCGAAGCACGGGAGTTCAAAGAAGAAGATATAGAAGTACCTGACAGGGGCAACACCGAGCACACAAAGCATAAAACAAACAGGGCGGCTCGGAAGCGGCGCACGGAGGAGCTCGACGGCCGGGAACTCGAAGAAGATGTCGAAGTACCTGACAGGGGCCACACCGAGCGCACACAAAACCCAACAAAACAGGGTGGCTCGGAGGCAGCGCACGAAGAAGTACAAGTACCTGGCGGCGGCGCTGGGTGAGGGCTAGACGGGTTAAAAAGGAGGTGATCCAGGGGGGGCGCGGACTGTATTGCACGGGCTGCAGCGTGCCCCAAAACACAGAAGAAAACAAGCCAGCAGCTGTGTGAACCGCGGCTGCTGCAACCATGTGGTCGGTTTGGAGAAAAGAATGTTCAATATCATGCACTCCAGCCAAGAAAAAAAAAGTCAAGCAAAATCAAGCCAACAAAACATGGAAAAATCGCAAAAAAATATTGCCTACACTTCTGTGTGAAACCCCTCGCCAGTCCCCGGCCCAGAGGACGGACGCCCCTGAGACAAGTGAGACAACTGAGACAAGCCTGGTGGGTTGTCTGCCCGCCGCCCCCCCGGACCCCGGAGGCCCCCCGCGAGACAAGCGAGACAAGTGAGACAAGCTCGGCGGGCTGTCGGACGCCGCCCCCCAGATTTCAGAAAACTCCGCCGCGAGACAAGCGAGACAACTGAGATCTTGGCAGGTTGGCGGTCGCCCGCCTCCGACCTCTGGAGGATCCCCCGCGAGACAAGCGAGACATCTGAGACGCTCTCGGTTCGAACCCCCAGAGGAGCCCCGCGAGATAAGCGAGACAAGCGAGACATCTGAGACGCCCTCGGTTCGAACCCCCAGAGGAGCCGGGCGAGACAAGCGAGACAAGCGAGACATCTGAGACACTGAGTCTTGAGGGGATCTGGGGCGGACCCCCCCCCTTGAGACACTGAGACATCTGAGACATCTGAGACACTGAGTCTTGAGGCTTCGAGGCGGACTGCCTTGAGACACTGAGACATCTGAGACATCTGAGACACGGAGTCTTGAGGATTCGAGGCGGACCCCCCTTGAGACACTGAGACATCTGAGACATCTGAGACACGGAGTCTTGAGGATTCGAGGCGGACCCCCCTTGAGACACTGAGACATCTGAGACATCTGAGACGCGGAGTCTTGAGGCTTCGGGGCGGACCCCCCTTGAGACACTGAGACATCTGAGACATCTGAGACATCTGAGACGCGGAGTCTTGAGGATTCGAGGCGGACCCCCCTTGAGACACTGAGACATCTGAGACATCTGAGACGCGGAGTCTTGAGGCTTCGCTGCGGACCCCCCTTGAGACACTGAGACATCTGAGACATCTGAGACATCTGAGACGCGGAGTCTTGGGGATTCAGGGCGGACCCCCCTTGAGACACTGAGACATCTGAGACATCTGAGACTCAGTAGTCTATTTATCCCTTTTTTTGTCTCAATGTCTCAGATGTCTCCCGTGTCTCCCTCCTCCGCCCGGCCGAAGCTTGTCTCCCTTGTCTCGCTTGTCTCGCTTGTCTGGCCTTCTCCCACCCCCCACCGTACTCTGAAATACAGCCGTCTGGCAGACCTCCCGTCCCCCCATGAACCGAAGAGCGCGATTGTGACCCGAAAACGCAAGCGACGTAGGCTCGAAATCGCGCCGTCTGCCTGGCCCGTGCGAAACTTGATTTCAAGACCTTGCCGTGGATCGGACCGATCGATGGTCTCCGCGGCACCGACTCGACACCGTCTCGGCACCGGTTCCGCACGGGGGCACCGAAGCGGCCCGTAAGTATTTCGAAACACGAGCGCAGGGTGCACTCGAGGCGAGCGCCGCCCGGGCCCATGATGGAGGGGCAAAATCGACCTGCCGGCGGGACTCGATCGCTTGCCCCACAGGGACGTGCTGAAATTTGGGGTGCGGCATGGTGTTTTAGGGCCATAGGGCCCGAACAACTGACCAGTCGTCAGAGTAGCTGGAACACCATGATTATGGTGATAGAAAAAGAGGAAATGGAGCAAGCCTGTCAAGCCGTCGTGGAGCACCCCGTAGAGCATAACCTGGTGGAATTGCTCACTACAAACAACGACGCGCAAGAAGCGAGCATCACCAAGCATCACCTGCCCCATCCTAAACCCTCTCCCCATCCCCGAGGAATCCCCGGGATGGATCGGGCTGCCTAAATAACAGCATTTTGCCACAATTTCGACACCAATGCCACTACTCACCAAAATTGGTGAGTAGTGGCAGTGCTAAGAAAAACGTTCAACCGTGTGCCCAATCCGTCACACCCATCGTGGGGAATCCCCGGGATGGATCGGGCTGCCTGAATAACAGCATTTTGCCACAATTTCGACACCACTGTCACTATTCACCAAAATTGGTGAGTAGTGACAGTGCTAAGAAAACAGAGGAGCATTTCAACACAGGTGTCACCTGTGTTGAAAATTGCGGCCACGATGGGTGTTTCCGTTTGGTCACACCCGATTGGGCACCCGGTTGAGAGTCTGGAGTTTTTTGCCACTGCCACCGCTCGACAAAATTGTCGAATGGTGGCAGTGGTGTCGAAACAGCGTCGTTTGGGCAGCCCGGCCCATCCCGGGGAATCCTCGGGATGGGGCAGCACACCGAAAGTTTGGGGACAAATCACCGAAAATTGCGGCCACGATGGGTGTTATCGTTTGATCACAAACCGATTGGGCACTCGGTTGAGAGCCTGGATGCCGTTGTTTGGGCAGCCCGGTCATCGCGGAGAATCCTCGGGATTGCACAGGGCAGGGCAGCGAGACATGTGAGACACTGAGACATTGAGACTGCCCAATCGTCAGAGTAGCTGGAGCACTCTGATTAGGGTGATAGAAAAAGAGGAAATGGAGCAAGCCTGTCAAGCCGTCGTGGAGCACCCCACGGAGCATAACCTGGTGGAATTGCTCGATCTATGGTCGCAACAATGGAAGCACAAAGGTCGACGACGGGCAATCGGGGCAGGATCTTACGACATCTACTGCACCCTGGGGCTCTATGCCTTCGCCGGGACGGAGCCCTGCCTGTCCAAAGCTTCCAGCGCGAAAAAGGCATGCATGGCGCTCAATCACTTTCTACGGAACCGCTTCCCCGATGGAAAATGGACCTCCCTGGCCGTGATTTTGAACCCTCGCATCGGGCTGCACCGTGACATGGGAAACATGATCGGGATGCCAAATCATGCCATTGCATTGGGCGACTTTACCGGCGGCAGAGTGTGGATCGAGAACGATGAAGGAACCTCACCGGACCAGGTCGTGGTCAAAAACAAAATGCATCAGCTGCGCGGCTCGTGGCTCGACATGCACGACAAACCGGTCTCGTTCAATGCACGCCGGTACCACAAAGTTGAGCCGCACAAAGGGCATATGTGGGCCATTGCTGCATACACACTCACAGCCTTTCGGCGCTGTTGCAATGCAAAGAAGGAAGAATTGGCATCATTGGGTTTTCCTCTGCCGAACACACTGGAAAGTGACCCACCCCCCTTGAGACACTGAGACGCTGAGACATTAAGACATCAAGACGTCGAGACGCTCTTGGCTGTCTCAATGTCTCAGTGTCGTAGTGGTCATTTTCTCTCTCTAGGGTTCCAATTCCCCCCCACAGAGCTTCTACATGGCCTGTTTGGCCTGTCGCCTCCGAAACATGCATATTCGTGGCTCATCAATTGCGGGTCCTCGAGGCTGCTGCCAGCAGAATTGTGGGGGCTCCAGAAAGCTTGCAATTCGGTGAGTCGCTGCACTGCTGCTTGCGAGCTACTGTAAGTGAAAGTCAATTGCATGCCTGCTGCTGTGAGCTTCTGCAAGTTACTGGCATACTGCTGTAAGCTTCTGCAAGTTACTGGCATACTGCTGTAAGCTTCTGCAAGTTACTGGCCTGCTGCTGTGAGCTCCTGCAAGTTACTGGCATACTGCAAGCTCCTGCAAGTAGCCTGCTGCTGGCCGCGAACAGACAGGTAGGAGCCACTGCAGACGCCTGCAAGCCGCGAACTGACAGGTACTAGGAGCCACTGCAGACGCCTGCAAGCCGCGCGCGCGAATGGCATGCCAATTGACGACCTAGGAGTGCGTTAAAAAACCCAAGATGCCAAGCAAGGCACCAAGGATACAACCAAGCCAACTCACACAAGTCCAAACCAAGCAAGCAAGCTCAGACACTCGGACAACACTTTGTTTTGGCTTGCAGCACTCACACCAGTGCTCGTCACTTGAGCCAAAGTGGGAAAACGTATCACAGCTCTCCAACTTGCCAGCTCGGCTTAAAAGACCTCCAAAACTACCCTCGAGTCACGAAACCCGACGAGAGTGGTTCCCTATGAGGCAAAACGTTCCTGCACCACTAATCGTACTCAGGCTACTGGGAAAACTTCAAAAGCTGAGCAGACTCCAAGCTATGCACACAAAACTGCAAACTGCAAAAAACTCACCGTGTCGCACCCTCACAGGATGACGCACAGTTCTCGAACTTCTACACCCCCCCTCGACACGGTGGGTGTCGGCTGGTCCACGCGCAAGTATTGCAGACAAAGCTCACAAGCAACTCGACGCTGCAGATTGCCTGGGTGGGTATTGCGCAGGGCGGGGCAATCGCTGCGAACATGAAAGGCATATCCATGCCGCGTAGTGATAATTGCTCTCCGACTTTGCTCCACCGGAAGAAAGGCAAGAAGCTCACTCAAAGATAGGATATGGCTGTGACGCTGTCGGTATTGCTGCACGAAGATCCCAGCGAGGAAGCTGCCAAGCATCGCCGAGGAAAACATCACAAGGAAGGCGATCAGACTGACTTCCACCTGCTGCTGAGGAACCCATTGCATCCAGAGCTCTCGAACCCAAGTGCGCCTCACAGCGTTCTCAACCTCAACCATATCAGCCATGGCACGTCCTATGCTCTATACACCGTACCTAAGGCAAAGTAAAAGAGGGAAAAATTTGAGCAAATCTCGCGGTGTCATGCGTTTAACGCGTGCAAGAAAGCGTTCGTCAACTTCTCCGGGTAGTGTTGGGTATGCTTGAGGTCGAAGTTGGCGGAATGTGGATGACCATCACCTGGACATCGAAAGACCGACAAGCTGCGAGCAACCGACTCCATCGTCGTGATGACACGCCAACGTTTGTAGATCAACTCGCCATCTCGACCACGCATGCCAAGCGAGCAACCGTCAACCAACACATCGTGCAACATGTAAGGTCGCGAGTGCAGAAAACGGATGGTCTGGTTCCATGACCAGTAAGCACAGGCGCGGGGCCACTCGATCGACCAAGCATGGACATAGTCACACAGCGACATAAAAGCCTTCCACAGCTTCCTGTGTAGCGACCAGTGCCGCGCCAAGCGACCGCGTCTGTAGGCTGGATCACGTGCATGTAGATGCTTGTACAGACAACCACCGGTGCACGGAGTACTGGCCCACAAGTAGACGAAACCCCCCCTGCGAATGTGGAGAGTGCAGATCTGTTGAATCTGCGCTGTCGTGGCCGGGTCTCCGCCGTCATCTGCCTCACTGACAGTCAACACACCAACCCAGGAGCACGCTCGCGACGCAGCCAACATGCTCGACATGGGAGGCGCACAGAACTCAACCACCAACCACTTGGCAAACTCCATCAAACTATACCGATCTGCAAGAGATACATGATCCTTGCCAGCCACCGCAGCACCAAGCAAGCCAACGAAACACGCCAACTCACCAACGCAAGCTGCAACAGTGACTTCAGACAAACCAAGGCTCAACATGTGCTTCAACGTAGTCCGGGCATCCAACGATTTTGTGAAGAGATCTGCGACGTTGGAGGCTCCTCGCACTCCGAAGATGAAGAGAAGTCGCTGTCGGAGCTGATCTTGTATAAAGCATGCTCTCAGATCTATATGTCTGACACGCCTCAAGCCGTCAGCCCGACTGATGGCGATGGCGGCCTCGGAGTCGCAAAAGAGGTGCGGCGCGCACAACTCTTCCCATCCAAACACGTGGGAAATTGCTCTTCGGATTGAAAGTGATTCCTTCGCTCCCTCAACCAATCCGTACAACTCCGACTCTGCTGAGCTGAGAGCGACAGCTTGTTGAAGCCGTGACCACGCTTTCAAGCAGAAACCACCAAGCATGATGCAACCACCGCTCACACTCTTGCGATCAACGCTCCTCTCACTGCCCCATGACGCATCCACGTAGCAATCCAACCGAAGGCTCCGTTCGTCAACTGGATGGACGATTTGTCTAAAATCCTGAACGTGCCGGAGATACCGTAATACCATCCGCATCGCACGCTCATGCTTCTCACGTGGACTGGCCTGGCCTCGAGCTAGCATGGAAACATAATATGCTAGATCCACACGTGTCATGGCCAACCATGAAAGGCGTCCCAACGTAGATCGATATCGAGCAGCAGCTTCTGAGCTCAACTCCCGCTCCAAGACTTCTTCTTCCCTGTCGTAAAGTTCTCGAAGATTCGGCGGCGTCGGGCAAGACTTCGGACTCTTCCCAAGTCCAAAACCCTCATAGATCTCCTGGTAGTACTCGCCTGCCATGCCAATCACCAAAGAGTCCTCGCCCTTCTTCCTGGTGATTTGACGACCAAGAAATGTGATTTGCTGATCACGATCCAAATCAGCGGTCACCTTGATCTTCACCGCGCTTTTAAGCTTCTCCACCACGTAGTATATGGCCTCGTCGCTGTCGCCGCTGATGAGGAGATCGTCTACGTAGCACAACACTGCCACCCTCTGTCCATCGAGAACCACACCTGAGAAGAGGCATGGCTCCGTTTGACATGGAGTGAGGTCGCAGAGACGCTTGAGGAGCTTTGCGAGATGACGAGCCCAGGTCTGGGCCGCGGCTCTCAAACCATAAAGAGCCTTGCGAAGTCTCATGAACCCAGGCCTTCCATTGGGACCGGTAACTCCAGCAGGGAGCCGCACCACTACCGTGCCGTCTTCTTCTTCCAACTCTGCGAACAAGAACGCCGTACTGACGTCGAGGCCTACGACGTTCTGCCTCTTCGAACCGGCATAAAAGAGGAAGGTCCTCAATGCCTCGGCTGAGCTGGTCGCCGCAGAAATGCCGAGCTGAGCAGCCGTCGCTTCTTGGGCAAAATCACGCGCAACAACCCGACAACGGACCAATGGTCTTTCTTGGCCGTCAATCCGCTCCAGCTTCGCATTTGACACCCATCTTGTGGATATCACCTTCTGCTTCGGATCCACATGCCAAATCACATCACCGACTGCAAGAGACTCAAGCGCACTCAACTCACGCAACATGCCTTCGTAGGTCAAGCCAAGGTCCAATGCATGTCCGGTGACATCATCCTTGGAAAATGAGGGCATTTCAACCACCAGAGTCTCACCACCAAGCTTCACTGTCTGTCCTCCGGTACTGGGATTTGCAACAGCGGCGAAACCCAATGACTCACGGAACAAGACGTTGTTGACCATGGCATCAGACTCTGGTTCTGGCACCCGATCCAGGCTCTCTGGCTCAACTTCCATGAAGTCAGCCTCTTCTGAAGCTGCAGGTTCAACTCCAACAGAGTCTCCGGGACGAAGTTCACCCTCAAGCACCCCTTCAGGCAAGAAGGACTCACCGAGGCCTCGCTCTCCCTCATCTTCAGTCGGTTCATAATCCTGCACATCATCAGGCAACTCCAACCCAACGTCAAGCCCACCAAAAGCACGCGAACCAAGATCAAGCTCAACTCCTTCGATCTCCAACTCATGCTGGGCATCATCAAGCACAAACTGATTCGGATCAAAAGAGCTCTTCACGTACGCAGCGTATCGGTCACGACACTTCTGAGTGTGCCACGCCTTGTCTGCCGGAACACCCCTCAATCGACATGCTCGACACCTCGGGGTCCTGCCATTTTCCTCGACCCACGACGCGGGCGGTCCGCGAGTCTCGGTGTTTGGGATTGGAAGATCACGCACGTTCCCTTGATCAACCGCTGGCAAGCTACGCACAACGTCACCAGCACGCTCGGGCAACATACGGCAAATACCACGCAAGGCTGACAACTCAAAGGTCATGGGCACCAACATCCTGATTCGGGCTGACCGGGCAATCTTCAACGAACCATCCTTCAGTCGGAACTGCACCAGATGACTGCCACCCGCGACTTCAGGGCCTAAGTAGGCAGCCTGTCCATATCTGCCCGTGATGAATTGTCGTAGACTCGGCGGAGGTGTGGCCAAGATTGACGCTCCCCAGACGTATATCGCCCGAGGCTGCTTCATAGTTCTTAAACTACGTTGTTCAGGAGTCATTGCCGATCCAGGCTGGATTTGGTAGCGGTTGTGTGCCTGAGCACAGTGAGAGAGAAGAAAGCTAACTCCTCTGCCACAGGGCTCTAGGCCAACTTGCTCCAGTCCGGCGCACAACGTGTTCGCGGTTTCCTTTAAGGTCCGGATGGCCCTCTCTGCAACCGGAGCATGCCGACCAACCGGAACATCAGACACCTCAACCGCACCAACGGTCATGGTATCAGCGAAACCCTGAGCAAGGTTCTTCACCACCCCCTCAAGATCCGACTTCACGCAAACCGACAAGTCACGCGCTTCAACTCCAACCAAGCCAACACTGCGTCCCCACGCCGACATCTCTCCAAGCATCACCTCACGCGCTGCTGCTCCACGTGGTCCTGAAACTTCACGGTACATCACTGTTCCGATGGCAAAGCAACCAACAAGCACCAACACCAGGAACCAAATCCCCTTGTAGAAGAACTTGTCGATCTGAACTTCCTTTTGGGCTCCCTCTCCGGAATCCCTCTCGATTTTCCTAGCTGGTTCAAGGCCTCTACCACGCACACAATGCTCACAGCTGGAATTAAAAGGAACATGACTTCGCAGCACATGCTCACGGTGAACCTTTCCCCACAACTCCTGGTGAAGCAACTCCTGATCACCACGTAGCAACCACGCCTGGTCGCCGTCTGGGGCCGGTGCTTTCTCCTGATCAAGCTCACCAACACACACATGCTCAACCATGCCACTCATGCCAACCATGCCACTCATGCCAACCATGCCAACATCACAAGCGCAAGCACAACCATCAAGCACATCAAGACTTTTGCTGCTCGCCGCTGCCTGGGAAGATCCTTTCTGGCTGACTGCACTCAGCGCTTTCGATCCGTCACCACACTCCATCCACTCGAAGTAGGCGTTCCGGGATTGGCCGGTGGTGGTGGCAATGGCGATGTCTTTGGCGGCGTAGCTGGTGCTCGTGATGCGCTGGCCCTTGGCGATGTCGGATTCCTCGGAGGCGTGGGCAAGCGTCGACGTGGCGGAACCCGCGGAGGGGTAGGCAACCTTTCCGGGTACCCCGGGGAGTCGGCTTCCTTCCTCGGTGGGCTCGGGGGCTTTGCTTTCTCCTTGATGATCTCGGAGATGGTCGTCACAGTGTAGGGGGCCTTGCGGTCCAGGCACTGCAAAAAATGCTCCTTGAGGTGCTCCTCCAGCGTCCGTCTTTCTGGGCCCTTCTTCTCCTTGCGAAAGCGATTCAAATCGGACTTTGCTGCTGACGTCATGCGGCTTTCCTTGAGCTTCTGCTTCTTCACTGCTCTTGAACTTGCGCTCCACAACGTCAACCACGGCTGCTGGCGATCGGAACGAGGCACCAGCTTCACGGGGGTCCTCTTTGTCGACGAAGAGCTCGCTGCCTTTGGCATCTTCTTCACGAGGGGCTTCTGCGGCATCTTCTTCACCTTGGGCTTCTTTGGCATGGGCTTCTGCAGAGGAACTTTGGCGGGTCCTGGGGTCTCGATCTCGCCCGGCTTCAACACCACCTGGGACTCGGTCTCCGTGGGCACCAGAAGGATCGCGCCCTCGGTCTCCGTGGACGTAGCTGTGGCCAACCGGGTGCTCTCCTCGAAGTCCTCTTCTCCTACCGAGATTGAGGCCGCTTGAGTCGCAACGACTCTCCGGACCAGCTTCCCTTTGTCCTTCCCTTCCATGCGCCACTCCACTTCGCTCTCGCTGGAGGAGGCCATCTTCTCGGGCTGCGGAAGGTCTCGAACTTGCGGGGTCTGCAATCTGCTGCGCTGCACTCTGCTCTTGAGACACCAAACAGGCCCGTGCCACCGCATGACTCTGCAACCAGCAACAGTTGTTGGACCACACAGCCTTAAATTGAAAACCACCAGCTTGCACGTGGAGATGGGGGGCAAAAGAAACTGTCCAATTCCTATTCAGGAGTCGTCCTAGGCTCAGGAGGTTAAATCGCACAGGTGCAACCAGGGCTTCAAACTCAACAACGATAGGACTGGATCTCTCAACGGCAAAGCAAACGCGAACCACAGCACTCTTCTGAACCCCTCAGAACTGCTACCATGTGTCACATGCGGGGCTGCCATGCTCATGTCATGAAAATAAAATTCACTCAATCCATGCTCACCAAAGCGGGGCCTTCTCAAGCTCAACGGGGGTCTCTAGGCTTCCAAGCTGCGACGTTCCAAGCTCAACTGGGGCCTTCTCAAGCTCAACGGGGGTCTCTAGGCGGGCAAGCTTGCGTGGAAGCATATGAATCTGAATCATCCCTAAAACAAAACATGGGGTTCTCGGCTTAGCCCCGCGCCACGTCACTGCTATGAACTCCCTTGAGACTCAAGTATGAACACAAAAAACAAAAGAAGATGCGAACTTTTCCCGTGGGCTTGACATTTTGAAGCAAGTTGAGCGTGAACAGCTTGGTGTTCCGGCAGGCTATGAGACGTTGAGGCGTCAGGATCTGTCGGTTTTGCTCGAGGATAGAAGCCTCGACTTTGCGAGAAGAGATGTTGAGATACCAACCCCCTGCCTCTGCGAAAGATCGTCCTTTGGAAGTGTTCCGCAGCGTGCAGGTTGAGCTTGCAAAGTATGGTCAACTTGTTGCTGCGTTCCCGGATCTTGCGTTGAGTGAGCGGATCAGAGCATGATTGTGTTGAAGGGTCTTGATGCAGATGTGAAGAGATACATTTTGTTGCATGCAAAGATTGACTCCATGAGTGAGCTTGAAACTGCGATCAAGTTCTACGATGCAAACATCAACATTCTTACCTTCGCTGATTCCGGGCGAGGTCGAGACCGCAGGAACAACAACGACATAGCGAATCCGCTGAACTTCAAGGGCGATGGAAAGGGGAAGGACAAGGGGAAGGACAAGGGGAAAGACAAAGGAAAGGACAAAGGAAAGAACAAGGGAAAGGACAAAGGTCGGGAAAGGACAAGCATGACAAGAAGGGAGAGAAAGGCGGAAAAGGGGAACGTCACTCAAGACCCTGGAAAAGGGGGCGGTGGTAGCTCTAGTGATCCAAAGCACGACAAGCGTGCCAACGTGAAGTGCTACAACTGCAATGAATTGGGGCACTCTTCTAATCGATGCCCTAAGAAAGCGGCCAAGGGTGTGGGGCAGCAGCGACGCTTCTTGAACCGCAATTGGCGGCTTTGACTTTGGAGGGCCCGCATGTGTTTGCAGCGGCACTTGGTGCGAGTTCTTTTATTGGGGGGGGCGCAGCCCCCCCCCATTTGCATAGCAGTGACGTGGGCGCGGGGCTAAGCCGAGAACCCCATGTTTTGTTTTGTTTTGTTTTGTTTTGGACATGATTCCTATGCTTCCACGCGAGTTTGCCCGGCTTAAACAAGCAGGGGGGGGTTGGGGGGGGCGCAGCCCCCCCCATTTGCAAACACGATGCTCACATTAGGCCTCTTGAACTGCTGCCTAAATCCTCCACCGAAGGCCCAGCAGGTATTAAGCCTCTTAGACGTCTTAAACTGCTGCCCGAACCCATTACGCCTTTTAAATTGCTGCCCAAACCCTCTACAAAAGGCCCAGCAAGTATCAGGCCTCTTAAACTGCTGCCTAAACCCTCCGCAAAAGGCCCAGCAAGTATTACGCCTTTTAAACTGCTGCCCAAACCCTCCAAAAAAGGCCCAGCAAATATTAGGCCTCTTAAACTGCTGCCTAAACCCTCCGCAGAAGGCCCAGCAAGTATTACGCCTCTTAACTTGCTGCCCAAAGGCCCAGCAAGTATTAGGCCTCTTAAACTGCTGCCTAAACCCTCCACAGAGGGGGGGGCTTGGTTGCGGCTTCAGGGGGGAACTTTAGGGGGGGCTTTAAGGGGGCTTAAAAAA
Source organism: Symbiodinium natans (assembly GCA_905221605.1). Taxonomy (NCBI): domain Eukaryota; class Dinophyceae; order Suessiales; family Symbiodiniaceae; genus Symbiodinium; species Symbiodinium natans. The sequence goes on along the minus strand of CAJNDS010002578.1, from coordinate 258,105 downwards.
AGGGGCTTAAAGGGGGAGCTTTAAGCCCCTTAAAACGGGGGGGCCTTCAAGGGGGCTCTAAGGGGGCTTTTTAAAGGGGGGCTTAAAGGGGGGCTTAAAGGGGGGTTTTAAAGGGGGGCTTAAAGGGGGCTTAAAGGGGGGCTTAAAGGGGGGCTTAAAGGGGAGCTTAAAGGGGGGGTTGAAGGGGGCTTTAAGGGGGGGCTTAAGGGGGGGGCTTAAGGGGGGGGCTTAAAGGGGGGGCTTAAGGGGGGGCTTAAGGGGGGGCTTAAGGGGGGGCTTAAGGGGGGGCTTAAGGGGGGCTTAAGGGGGGGCTTAAGGGCTTTCACCCTTTCCCCCCCCCCCCCGAAGGGACCCCCTTTGCAGGGACCCCTTTGAAGGGGGGCTTAAGGGGGGCTTAAAGGGGGGCTTAAAGGGGGGCTTAAGCCCCCCTTTGCCCAAAGGGGGGGGGCCCATCCTCCAGCACAGTCACCTGAATTAGCCCTGGAATGAACACTAAGGCCTGCAGCGGAGCCTGGAAGAAAGCACATTTTCCAAGTGATCCTCCAGCAGGTTGGCAAAATATGTCCGGTTCTGACGGAATGCACACGGCACTGGGGAGGAGTTCAGACCATTGGCTGTTCTGTCTGCATGGAAAGTAATGCCAGAACGCCCTTGTTGCTCAAGTGCCGTGTTAGCTGACTGATAGAGGTGATAAGTTGGTCTGATGGGCTGAGGCCACGTCCTTTATTTTGCTCCTTCGCGAGTCTGGCTTTTGTGGTGTTGATTTACTTGCGGAGAAATTTGGAAGGCAGCCGCCTCAATGCCCGTAAGTCTGTTGTTTGAAACCGAATTTTGATTAAATGATGTCCTCCAGTAACCTTCTTGTGTTTCCAAGAATCAACGCAGACTTTGGATGAAGCATAAAGGTGTTGGTAATGATCCAAATGATTGAGACTTGTGCTAAGAGGTGGGTGTACTATCCCTCTTTATGTTGGTTGAGCAGGGAAGAGCCTCCCCCATTGATCAGGGTGCCAGTAGACCGAAAGGAACCAGTAGCAAACAGTCCTAAATTGGACCAAGGCAGCAAGAGCAAAGCCCGGGACGAGGTCAATAGATTCGACCAATTTGTAATGCTGGGGTCAGCAGACTCCTCCTGAATGTCCAGATTCCAATACCGCAAGGGAGGCAACAGTGTTTACTCTTGACGTTGCCTGGCGGAATCTTTGCAAGCAAGCTGCATTCCACTTAGTCTCCTGAAGAAGTACAGGAGTTTGATGAGCCAAAAAGCTCCAATTGTCCTAAGTTTGGCAAGGCCAATGGTGTCAAAGGTACACAGTGAGGTAACATTCCAACTGACGACAGCTTGAAGCTTGCACGGCTGTTTTGGGCGTGAGTCAAAGTAAGGAATGAGCTTATCGGCGAGAAGGTTTAAAGCAAGTTGTAGCTCATTATGAGACAACTGAAGATTAGCCGCTGCAATGAGATCAAAGGGTTTCTCATTTGAAGCCCCAAGGGCTGACTTCAGCTCTCGGCTAGGTGGGCGTCAAGGGAATTGCAAAAGAGCGGACAAGAAGCGATAAAGGAAGTGTGAAACGAAACACACGAGCAGGCATAGACGCAGTAAGAGATAGTGCTTGCTTGTTCCGACGGAGCATGTTCCCAAGCGCCTTGTCGAGGACTAGCGTGCGTAAAGCAGCATCAGAGATCTTCCCTTGCAAGGTCCACTCAATTTCTGTAATTGGTGACCCAATATCCCATTCAGATTTAGCAATGCGACCCCTTAAGACGAAGCCCAACATTGTCGCGGTTTCAGCTAAAACTTTGGGCTCCCAAGGTGTATCGTCCAGGAGCATGATATCGCGCTGTTTTAGCGCTTTGTTCGTAAGTATGGAGGTTTTGCACTTGCGCCGACAATCAGCTGTCATGATACACGCAAGGAAGGTTTGGAAGGCCTGTGCCTCCGAGTAGACGCACTGGATACACGGGTGAGGACGAAGCTGCTGCCCCCACTAGCGATGATTAGACAGCATTTAGTTCCTAGCCTTCCAAGCAAGATGACGATGGCCTGTGTCATTTCCCGAGAATCGTTGCGTAAGAAAGCATTGACCGCCTGCCTTAGGGAGGGGAAGCCACCTAACAGGGAGCTGCAGGTGTTCGAGCGAGAGTACAAAGGAATCTTGGCACCGTGGGGAACTTGTGGTTGCGAAGCCTTTGCCAATGGTCAAAGACAAAGAGAAAGGTGAAAGTTGGACAAAAGGAGTGTTTGTTGGAAAAGACTTCGTGAGTAATCTGAACTTGATAAGCACGAAGAAAGGAATCGTCAAGGCCCGAACGATAAAACGGTGTACCCCGTCGATAGACATTGAAGCATTGGTAGAAGCAACAGGGACACCTTGGAATGGAAGGCAACAGCACTTGGTATCGCCAAAGCCAACAAAGAGAATCCCACCGACAAGAGGAATTGAAGTGATTGGAAATGGCCCTCTGTCGCTCCCAGTTCCGGAGCAGAGGCGTCCAAGCCAAGTGTTGGGAAGTGACAGGCCAACAGAAGAAGAAACTCCGACACAAATCGAAGGTGGAATGGACGAAGATGGCGGAGATGATGATGGAGAAGATCCTGGTGAAAGGAAGAGACCTCGATCAACACAAAACTCACTGAGCTATGAACCATCAAGTGATGAAGGTGAATCGCCCAGGTTGAAAAGAGATGTGACTGAAGCAGAGTTGCAAGAGCCCGAGCAAGAAAGCAACAGACCGAGGATTGATGAGGGCGACGGAGAAGTTGAAGAAAATCCGCACAAGTACCCAGCAACTGCCGTGAGATGGGCAGATGAGCAGCAAAGTTTCGGAACCACAAGGTCTTTAGCTGAAGGAGAAAAGTCGGAAGAGTACAAGGAGTATGTTCGAAGAATAATGATGATCCGAAGCGTAGAGGAAATGAATCCGTACTTGAAAAGCGAAGTTCCAGAGTATCACGACGATGAGGAAGTCGAGATGGAGGAATTGGAAGAAGTTGAGGCAAATGTTTATGAAGAAGAGGAAGGAATCCCAGAATGGGAAGATGATGAAGAACTGAATGAAAAGTTGCCAACATGGTCAAACGATTTCGAAGATGGACCACCGAAGCTTACAGATGAAGAGTTGGAAAATGTCGACAATGAGTCACGAGCATTCGAGATCGAACGATTGGAAGAAATGGGGGTGTTAATAAGATTGCACCCAGACGCAGATAAGTCCAAGTACAAGTTCTTGTCGACAAAGGTAGTGTACGACTGGAGACATCGAGAAGGAGAATGGCAAAGGAGAGGAAGACTAGTTGCAAGAGAGTACAAGTGGCTAACAAGCTACGATTTGGCGAGTTTGTTTTCGCCAACAAGAGTATCAAGCACGATAAAGATGCTTGTTCGTATCGACAGAAGGATACAGTCTTGGAAGAGTCTAAGGTGGAATTGGCAGGAGTGCTGAGTGTGAAGTGTTTCTACGAGGATGTAGAAAAGGGATTGAAAAGCTGGAAGAGGCGCGAGTTGAGAACCCCGCAGCGCTGACACCAATGCCAGCGACAGCACCAACGACGCCTATGGAACTCGAGACAGGAAAAGAAGATGAAAGACGAGTTGCGAAGATGAAGCTCCTCGAAGAGATGCCTCGAGTGAAAAGGAAACAAGAGAAAAGTTGGAAAAGGAGGAGATTAAGAGAAAGGCAGCTGAGTTTGGAGCTCAGTTGGGAGAAAGATTGAAAAAGGAGAAGGCGATGGCTGAAAAGAGGAGTGAGCCAAAGGTGAAGGCAATGCCTAAAGCTGTTCCAAAGGCTGTGCCAGATGTGTTGAAGAAGAAGAGACTGGAGAAAGATGGCAAAGAGAGCCAGCCAGAGGCGAAAAAGAAAAAGTGGACAAAAGCCGGTGAGCAAGGAAGTGAAGGGGGTAATGACCCCCTATCGCCGCTCGAAGCCGAGAGCGGAAAAGGAGAATGAGCAGCAGCTGGAGTCGGACATCTTGGAAATGTTGCAAAGCAGGAAGCAGATCTCGTACAACGTAAGCGCCTGCAACTTTTGCAACGAGATTGGACATAAGGCTGCCGCATGCTTGAGAATGGTGGATCGCGCCATCAAACAACAAGCTGGACTGTTTTACAGTCTCAGGTGGAGTAAGTTTTGCGTTTACTGCTTCAAGAAAGGCTTGGGAAAGAAAGGAAGAACGCATTCCATCCATTGTCCAAAAGTCATTGGCTTTGGGTGGACTGGCCTCGACGAGAAGGATTGTTGGCGTCGCAAAGAAGTGGAAAAGAAAGCTGAAGCTGAGAAGTCAAAGGAAGAAGGCGAAAGAGTGTCTAAGAGTCTTGAGCAGGAAGATGTCACGGAGGAAGTTGAAAAGGATGAAGTGACAGAATTCATCGAAGAAGCAAACGCAGAGGCAGAGAAAAAGAAAGAGGAGAAATAAAAGAGAGAACTTGGAAAGAAGTTGCAAAAGAAAAAGGAAGCCCTCGAAGTGAAAGAGAAAGCTGAGGGCGAGAGAAATCAGCGAGTTATCGAGGAGTTCAATGAAGAGCAAAAGAAAAGGAAAAGGGAAGAGGAGAAGAAGTCGCAAGAGATCTCCTGGAGCTTCCCTGAAAAGCGCAAGGAAAGAGAGGAGATGATGGAGAAGGCGAAGATCGCTAAAGAATCCATTGAGAAGAAGTGGAAGGCTGAGAAGAAGGAAAAGAAGAAAAAGGAGAAGAAGGATGAAAAGAAAAGAGCCAAGAAAGAAGAGAAGAAGAAGCACAAGGAAGAAGAAAAACGAGAAGGATGATTGAAAGCGCCTCAGAAGCAGGTGACAGGTTTCGGAGAATCGAAGATGTGAGGGCGCACGTTTGTGAAGAAGATTAAAAGCCAAAGGCAGAGGTGAGCGAAAATTCGGAAAAGGGTGTGAGGGCGAATGCCCAAACATCGCTAAGATTTGAAAAGCGAGATGGCAAAAGCGTAGCCAAATCGCAACTGAAGTGAGTGAGCTAGGAGTAGCAGCACAGAGCTATTTCTGTAGAGCGATAAATCTCACAACGATTCGCATTTTGCGAAGTTTCACCAACGCCCAATGTGTTTGAAAGCTTTGTGAAGTTGGTTTAAAGAAGTGCGAGAAGAGGATGAAGGCAAAGTGCCGAAGCTACGGAGCCGCTTGTTAGAAGAGCGAGCTGAAGGCAGAGCCTTACTAGGAAAATGTGTTTGAAAAGGAACCGAAGCACATTCCAAAGTGAAAGATGTTCGGTTGAGGGCGTAACAAGATGTACATTTTCACCACTGGGTTGCCGCTAGGCTCAAGGTAGGGACGAAGTCCTGAAGCCGTCGCCTACCGTGGAGAAAGAAAAGTGAGAAGTGTTTGTGTGGTTTAAGTGAAGGTTGTAATTTCGCTGTTAAACTTTTAAAACGGCTTGAAAGCTGTTGTTGTTGGCGAGCAGTGCCATGGAACTAGGTGCGGAACGAATATTCGCCTTCATCGTGCGCATGGGCCCCGGCAGCAGGAGAAACGATATTCGTGCTCAAGCAGCATAGCGGGGGCATCAGCAGCTTACAGCTTGCCTTTGCCGCGTTAGATGTTTAACTTAAAGTTTGCGTCGGATGTGGTAGAATACGGCAGGCTTTGCTTTGCAGTGGGTGAGGAGCCATTGTGGTTCAAATTTTACATATTTGTTTTCAAAAGTTTTTCCCATTTATACTACACATCCTCGTTTGTTCTTGGCAGCGCATCTTCTTGCACATCCTGTAGCGCTCGGTTTTCTCCCTTAATAGTTATGAACCACACATGTTGAGTGGGGGTTAGCGCTTGAGATGTCCGGCAAATGGGATAAGAGCTGAGAAGGCCGCGCATGCGTGCACGAGCGACACAGTAGCTGTCCTTCATTCCCTATGCTCAAGTGATCTGTCAGTTGCCATGGCAGCCAAAGCATTGTTAACTGCTCAGACCATATTCTGTTTCTTGTTCAAAGTTGTGTAAAGATGCTGGCCACCTGTTTCCTGTCAGAGGGAGAGCCATTCGGGCTCCCGAATACCGAAGGCATCCAAGGAACAGCATTGCAGCTTGCAGATTGCCATGGTCGCGTTAGGCGCCCCCAACGCGGTCTGCTGATTAGTGTGCCCTCCGCCCCCCCCCTCAGCAAATGGACTCCGCTCTTTAGTGTGGGGGGGGGGCAATTGGGGGGGGGGGGTCTGGCTTTATATGATTTTAAAAGGGATAAGTTTATATGAATTTAAAAGGGATCCATATGATCTTCAAAGGATGAGCTCGTATGAACTTACAAGGGATGCATATGATTGAAAAGGGGTGACACTGAAAATTAGGAGGGTTCCATACGATTTCAAGAGGGATGAGTTTCTCTGAGTTTAAAAGGGATTATATGATGTTAAAAGGGATCCACATGATTTTAAACGGGATGAGTTTATATGAATTTAAAAAGGATCCATTTATCCCAACCAAGCCAGGCCTCAAAAACAAATAGTTCCGAGGGAGCAAACTGTTTATATCATACGGCATTCGGGCAGCCGCTGGACTAATTACCCCCTTTGAGATTTGATTGCCCGGCCTCGGCACAAAAGAATTTAATGGGGAAATCTTAGTTTTGGGGCTGGCCTGGAGGCTGAAGCTTTCAGGGCCGACAACCTCAGGCCTCAAGGCTTCAGGCTTTGAACCTTTGACCTTTGGTCTTTCAGGTTCAGTTCAGAAGCGATTTCTGGACGACAACACCATTCGACAGCCTCGCCGAAATTTTGCATCGCCCGATGTTTGTTTCACAATTCCGGGGGTCCTCTTCAAATAGACCCCCCTGAATAATTTTCGGATTTTTTTTCACAATTCCGGGGGAACACACTAATCAGGATACAACATTAGCTTACTTTGTTCCTAGGCTACGGCAGAACTCGTGCAGAATGTGCTCTGCAGCCGATGAGGATCTTGGTTCTCTGTCGTCAGACTCTCTCAGTCGCGCCCTCAAGCTTATGATGCTTCATGGTTTCAAGGTATGTGAATTGCGGAAAAGTTCGGCCATGTTCAACCCTAACTGATCAGGTGAGAGCGCTGAGTTAGAACTGGTAGAACGGCTGTTTGCTTTGCGACCTGCCATGAAGCTGCTGGCGTTGGCGCTCACGGCTCTGGGAGTTCTCCAATTCGGAGGACAAGAAGGGACAAAGGCTCAAACGGTCGATCTTGTTCACGGAAAGGTTTTTTGCTCCGCTGTCGTAGCCGTGTTGCCATCTTTGCACCATCCCAGGCTCAGCGGACCTGTGAACCCTGGAACTGCGCAAGCCACATATTCACCATGCCCGGAGGCTTAGATCCACCTCACAGGCCCCAAACCTTGAGCTCAGTGCAGTGCTTCTAGCACAGGAGTGCACCGTATGTGCACGAATGTCTGGGATGCTATGTCGAATTCATGTCGTCAGAGGTTGAAGCCAACATCCCTCACGCAGGCTATCAAAGCTAAACCTAACTTGACCCCCCAACTTTGTCCACCTTTGCCTGTTGTGCTGAGCCCTAATCTCCTGATCATGCGAGCAGGAGCTTCCAACCTCGCAGTGGTCCGCGTGTTCTCGACCGAGGAGGAGCTGCAGCTGCTGTCTGGCAGTTTCCCTGCCTGGGATGCCACGATGCCGTGCGCGAGCAAGTCCAACACGAGCACGATCGATTTCATCCTGGTCTACAGCAAGGATCTGGAGACGGACCCTATGGCCAAGGGATTGGTCTCTTCCCTTACCAGCGATTTCGACCAAAAACAGTTCGCCTGGATGACTTGCTTCTCCACCATGAAGAACATGTCGGCCATGCTGAACCCAGAGCATGACGTGTACGACAACCGCGGCTACACCACCAACAAGCACTGGGTGTCTGGTCCCAATGCGGTCTTCTCAAAGATCATGACGGCCATGCTTGAGGGTGAGTTCATGGACATGTACGACACCTTCTTCCTCATGGAGATGGACGCGGTTCCCATCAAGAGCGGCTGGCTCGACCAGTTCGAGACGGAGGCTCTTGAGATGCCGGGTGGGAACATGGCCGTCCGCGGGAGTCAATATTTGGGTGACAAGTGGGACCTGTTCAAGTGGATGATGCCCACCTATTTGGTGGATCACATCAACGGCAAAGCCATGTACAATCTGAAGCACCCCTGGACGAAAGCTGTGTATGACGCGTTCCACAGCATGGGCGGCGGCAGCATGATGGAAGAGATGGCCTTCGATGTGGCTTTTGCCATGATCACAATGGATGCCATGTCTGGAAGCAGCAGCCAGTTTGCGGCTGCCTGGACGGCCGCAAATGGCAACAGCCAGACCTACAACTGGGATTCTATGCCAACACCCTTCTGAACACCAGCTTCGAGTTCCCAACCTACATCCGCCATGGTTCCAGCAAGAACCTCTTCGACACCGTGATGGATGACGAAGTGACCCTGGGAGTTGCGATGTTCGATACCCAGGGGCACTTGAAGGAGACCGTGCCCACGCACCACCCCTTCAAGAAGATCCTGGCCCTGACCTATTACCCGCAGCCGGACATGACCGAGACGATCGAGGGCCCGAACGGTAACGTGACCATGACGACAGCAACAGCCACGCGTGATGCCTATTTCCACCTCTGCGAGACAGCCTCTCTTGTAAACACGAAGTGGTTCGCCCTCACGGACAACTACCACATCATCAAGGCGCCCGTTAGCGTTCTGATGGAAACCAGCGACAAGCCCGTGTTGCCCTACGTGCTGAGGAACTCAAAGTACTGCGGTGAGCGTCCCAACTGCGAGGCTTCCATGGAGCAGGCAGAGACGCTGTTCAGCATCACGCTGAACTACCACCACGACAAGTACGAGGTGCTGTACAATACTGAGGATGCCAAAAAGTTCTGCAGGAAACCGCAACAAGCTCCCAATCATGGAGCGATTGCAGCCTGGCTTTTGGCCCAACCGGCGACGACTACATCGCTTGGAAGATCAGCGACCCGGATTACAACATCACCAACGAGTTCACTCCGAAGGACAAGACCCGCTACGGCTGGCGAGCGTGGACCAGCCTGTGGAACCCGGCCCCGGTCGACTCCCGCGACTGCAGCACAACCCTCTACGGCCCAAAGGAGTACCTGGAGACTCTCGGCAACATCTCCAAGTGCGCGGTTAGCTATGTCGAAAATGAGGCGGGCTGTGCTGGTGACACCTCCTGCCAATGGAAGCCCATGTTCGAGTCGGGCGTTTGTGTTCAGGACCCGAGGAGCGTTACCACTTCAACAACGGTTGCTGGAAGTGTATACAGCAGCATCGAAGTCTCCATGGAAATGACGGTGGAGGATCCGACCACGATCACCGAGAATGCCACCATGACAAATGCCATGATTGCCGGATTCGCAGAGGTGATGGAGGTGGATGAAGAAGACGTGACGTTGGAGTTCCAGACGGACCGACGCCTTAGCTCCCATGCAAGGAAGCTTCAGGTCACGCTGACGGCCATTTTCACTGTGACTATGCCCAGCCTTGAAGCAGCCATCGAAAAGCAAGTGGCAATTGAGACAGTCTCCTTGGCCAAAACGACCGAAGCCATCAGCACGGCTGTCGCCAACACTGGCTTCACGGGCGCCGTGGAGGTCACCGGCAAGTCGACCGTTCGCGTCGCTGCCCCGACGACCACGACCACAACGACGACGACAACGACGACAACGACGTGTTACGTGCTTTTAGCTTAATGTGTTCCTAGGCTACGGCAGAACTCCAGCAGAATGTACCCTGCAGCCCATGAGGGTCTTGGTTCTCTGTCGTCAGACTCTCTCAGTCGCGCCCTCAAGCTTGTGATGCTTCATGGTTCCAAGGTATGTGAACTGCGGAAGAGTTCGGCCATGTTCAACTGTTCAACCCTGACTGATCATGTGAGACTTCCACGGCAAACTGGTGACGAAAATTGCAGCACGCGTGCCTTCTCAAGCGCTGAGTTAGAACTGGCAGAACGGCTGTTTGCTTTGCGACCTGCCATGAAGCTGCTGACGTTGGCGCTCACGGCTCTGGGAGTTCTCCAATTGGGAGGATAAGAGGGGACAAAGGCTCTTTTGCTCACATATTCACCATGCCCGGAAGCCTAGATCCACCTCACAGGCCACAGACCTTGAGCTCAGTGCAGTGCTTCACAGAAGTGCACCGTATGTGCACGAAGGTCTGGGATGCCATGTCGAATTCATGTCGTCAGAGGTTGAAGCCAACGTCCCTCACGCGGGCAAAGCTAAACCTAACTTGACCCCCCAACTTTGTCCACCTTTGCCTGTTGTGCTGAGCCCTAATCTCCTGATCATGCGAGCAGGAGCTTCCAACCTCGCAGTGGTCCGCGTGTTCTCGACCGAGGAGGAGCTGCAGCTGCTGTCTGGCAGTTTCCCTGCCTGGGATGCCACGATGCCGTGCGCGAGCAAGTCCAACACGAGCATGATCGATCTCATCCTGGTCTACAGCAAGGATCTGGAGACCGACCCTATGGCCAAGGGATTGGTCTCTTCCCTTACCAGCGATTTCGACCAGAAACAGTTCGCTTGGATGAATTGCTTCTCCAGCATGAAGAACATGTCGGCCATGCTGAACCCAGAGCAGGACGTGTACGACAACCGCGGCTACACCACCAACAAGCACTGGGTGTCTGGTCCCAATGCGGTCTTCTCAAAGATCATGACGGCCATGCTTGAGGGTGAGTTCATGGACATGTACGACACCTTCTTCCTCATGGAGATGGACGCGGTTCCCATCAAGAGCGGCTGGCTCGACCAGTTCGAGACGGAGGCTCTTGAGATGCCGGGCGGGAACATGGCCGTCCGCGGGAGTCAATATTTGGGTGACAAGTGGGACCTGTTCAAGTGGATGATGCCCACCTATTTGGTGGATCACATCAACGGCAACGCCATGTACAATCTGAAGCACCCCTGGACGAAAGCTGTGTATGACGCGTTCCACAGCATGGGCGGCGGCAGCATGATGGAAGAGATGGCCTTCGATGTGGCTTTTGCCATGATCACAATGGATGCCATGTCTGGAAGCAGCAGCCAGTTTGCGGCTGCCTGGACGGCCGCAAATGGCAGCAGCCAGACCTACAACTGGGACTCTATGCTGGTTGGCAACTATGCCAACACCCTTCTGAACACCAGCTTCGAGTTCCCAACCTACATCCGCCATGGTTCCAGCAGGAACCTCTTCGACACCGTGATGGATGACGAAGTGACCCTGGGAGTTGCGATGTTCGATACCCAGGGGCACTTGAAGGAGACCGTGCCCACTCACCACCCCTTCAAGAAGATCCTGGCCCTGACCTATTACCCGCAGCCGGACATGACCGAGACGATCGAGGGCCCGAACGGTAACGTGACCATGACGACAGCAACAGCCACGCGTGATGCCTATTTCCACCTCTGCGAGACAGCCTCTCTTGTAAACACGAAGTGGTTCGCCCTCACGGACAACTACCACATCATCAAGGCGCCCGTTAGCGTTCTGATGGAAACCAGCGACAAGCCCGTGTTGCCCTACGTGCTGAGGAACTCAAAGTACTGCGGTGAGCGTCCCAACTGCGAGGCTTCCATGGAGCAGGCAGAGACGCTGTTCAGCATCACGCTGAACTACCACCACGACAAGTACGAGGTGCTGTACAATACTGAGGATGCCAAAAAGTTCTGCACGGCCTGGGAAACCGCAACAAGCTCCCAATCATGGAGCGATTGCAGCCTGGCTTTTGGCCCAACCGGCGACGACTACATCGCTTGGAAGATCAGCGACCCGGATTACAACATCACCAACGAGTTCACTCCGAAGGACAAGACCCGCTACGGCTGGCGAGCGTGGACCAGCCTGTGGAACCCGGCCCCGGTCGACTCCCGCGACTGCAGCACAACCCTCTACGGCCCAAAGGAGTACCTGGAGACTCTCGGCAACATCTCCAAGTGCGCGGTTAGCTATGTCGAAAATGAGGCGGGCTGTGCTGGTGACACCTCCTGCCAATGGAAGCCCATGTTCGAGTCGGGCGTTTGTGTTCAGGACCCGAGGAGCGTTACCACTTCAACAACGGTTGCTGGAAATGTATACAGCAGCATCGAAGTCTCCATGGAAATGACGGTGGAGGATCCGACCACGATCACCGAGAATGCCACCGTGACCAATGCCATGATTGCCGGATTCGCAGAGGTGATGGAGGTGGATGAAGAAGACGTGACGTTGGAGTTCCAGACGAACCGACGCCTTAGCTCCCATGCAAGGAAGCTTCAGGTCACGCTGACGGCCATTTTCACTGTGACTATGCCCAGCCTTGAAGCAGCCATCGAAAAGCAAGTGGCAATTGAGACAGTCTCCTTGGCCAAGACGACCGAAGCCATCAGCACGGCTGTCGCCAACACTGGCTTCACGGGCGCCGTGGAGGTCACCGGCAAGTCGACCGTTCGCGTCGCTGCCCCGACGACCACGACCACGACGACGACGACAACGACGACAACGACGACGGCGGACAACATGACCGGCGACGATGGCGACGATGGCGATGATGGCGACGATGGCGATGACGGTGGTGAGCCGCCCAGCTCGGCAATCGCCGGCACTGCCTCCGCTGCTGTGCTGGGACTCGCCGCGCTGCTCTTGGCCTGACGTAAGTCGGATGAGACAGAAAGAAGCATCCCCAGCCTTGGCGGGTGCAGCACAATGTGTAGCGTTTCAATATCTTTCAACCTTTGTGGGGCGAATTGCCCCCACGGCAATGTTTCAGCAAAGTCTGATTGGTGCCGGTCTTGCCCAGTGGAGCTTGCAAAGCGCACACAGCTGGCAGCAAAACTATAGTTCAGGTGTACAACAACCAACAGAACATGCAAGAGCTAAGTGGAATAGCACAAGCGCCGCTGGCCTGGCACAGCGGGGTGCAGACAAGGCACCCCACAAGCTACACTACACCACGATCAGGGCATGTGTCCCGCGACCTGGACTGTACCAAGCAGCAAGCTCTCGAGCATGGACCATCTACAAACGGGAGCCAAGCTATTGTCTTGCAGAAGTCATGAGCTTGAGAAGCTTTCAAATTGCCGGGTGGTTCTCACTTTGCCCAGGTTCGATCTGATCAGGAAGATTCGTGATGCGGCAAGCCTGTATCACTGTGTGCCGGCCCTGAGGCGTGGCACGCGGGCACATCAGCACAGGGTCACTTTGAAGATTTGAGTCATTTTGAATCCCTCCCCTAGATCAGCCTAGACACAGGCCCTGGTAACACCCATAAATTACATGGAACCGCGCAGGTGTGCTTGTGCGGGGAGGCGATTTCAAGAAATCAGCGTCTACTGTGTGTTTAGGGTTGTTGATGTGCCTGTTGTGGTTGGATGTGCCTTTCCGAGCATCATCTTCAGGAGATGTGCCATTGATAAAACGGTACACAGGCACCCCCATGCTAGGAAAGGTACAAAGTAGACTGCTGGGCTGTTCAAGTCAGGGCTTCGGCTCGTGCTTGAGTCTGCGCGACTTTCAAGCTTCGCTTGCTTCCGTATGCTTCCCTGAATAGCGTGAACACACATGTGCAATCATGTGCATCCTGAGCCTCATTCACGTCAGTTAATACCAGATTAAGACAGCGACTTCGTCTGTCGCCATGTTACTAAAACTGAGTGCGAAGCAATGTGCAGCAAGCATCATTATGCTGCTCTCTGCCGATTTGACGGCAGGTGGAAGCTGCAGACGTAAAAACGAGGGCTTCACATGTTGGCATCGTGCGTGCTGATTCCGGGTATCGAGTTAATCTCCCCCTTCTCCTCCTCTTACAACTCTACGAGACATACCATTCAGAAAAGAAAGAGAGAGAGAGAGAGAGAGAGAGAGAGAGACCCCCTTGGGGGTTATGTGCTGTGGAAGGAAGGAAGAGAGAGAGAGAGAGACCGACCAAGAAACAAAGAACGAGACCCAGAGCGAGAGCAAGAGCGACGGGGGGAGAAGAGAAGAGGGAAGAGCAAGGTAGGAAGAAAGTGTAATCTCCTCCTCTGTCTTATCCTTTTCTCTCTTTAGCAAGAAAGATAACTGATATGGACTTGAGAAGAGGAAGGCCAAGGGACCCTCTCTCTCCCACGGTCTATGCTTCTCTCAATGTCTCGCCCTGTCTCAGGCCCTCTCTCCTACTTCAGATCTATTTCTTCGTAGTTCTAGTTCTTCCTTTTCGCTCCTCTCCGAGAGTGCAAGGGGCAGGGAAAACCCTTGCGCTCAAGCCCGCTGAAAGGAAAAAGAGCGCGAGAGGGGGCTGGGGAAGAGAGAAGCGTAAGAAAAAGGTGTAAACTCCCCTTCTCTCCTATGCTTCTGGTCTAAACAGAGAAACAGGAAAGGGGAGCCAAGAGGCCCATTTTCCCAGCTCACTAAAACACTTGGAACACTGGATGATCAAGTTGAGGGTTTCCAAGGAAGCCAAACTAGCGAAAATCACGATGTTTTGGCCTTCAGGGGATTTCTTGCAGGCACAGATGGTTAAACATCCACAAAACGGCCATTTGAGAGTTCCCCCGATGCCTTTCGCACCGACGTTGTGGACAACCAGCGTGCGTTGACCAGCCCCAACCAATGTTGACCATCCCCCCAAAGCCTTTGAAAATGCTCAAAATCACGTGAATGATTAATTTGAGTGTTTCCAAGGGCGCCAAACTAGCGAAAATCCCTATGTTTTGGCCTTTAAGGGAAAAATGCGCCATTTCAGAGTTTGATAAATCACTAAACGACTGAAAATCCCGATGTGGTGGCCTTAAGCGAAACTATTAAAGGCCAAGAATTGTCGAAATTCGTGAAAAAATGATTAATTTGAGGGTTTCCAAGGGCGCCAAACTAGCGGAAATCCCTATGTTTTGGCCTTTAGGGAATTCCTTGAAGGCCGAATGGTTAAAAATCGGAACAGTGCGCCATTTGAGAGTTTGAAAAAAATCACATTACCACTGAAAATCCATATGTTGTGACCATAAGGGAATTGTTGAATGCCAAAAATGGTCAAAATTCACGAATGTGATCAATTTGAAGGTTTCCAACGGCGCCAGACTAGCGAAAATCCAAGTGTTTTGACTTTAAGGAAAAGTCTTGAGGGTCGCACCCACGTTGTGGACAACAAGCGTGTGTCGACCAGCCCCAATGTTGACCAGCCCCCAAAGCCTTTCGCACCAAAGTTGTGGACAACAAGCGTGTGTTGACCAACCCCAATGTTGACCATGCTCAAAATCACGAGAATTATTAACTTGAGTGTTTCCAAGGACGCCAAACTAGCGAAAATCCTACGTTTTGGGCTTGAAGGGAATTCCGTGAAGGCCCACACTATTGAAGGCCAAAAATGGTCAAAATTCGTGCAAATTTCCGGGCGCAAAACTAGCGAAAATCCTTATGTTTTGGCCTTAAGGGAATCCCTATGTTTTGGCTGTAAGGGAAAATATTAAAGGCCAAAAATGGTCGAAATTTGTGAAAATTATTATTTTGCGGGTTCCCCTTAAGGGAATTCCTTAAAGGCCAAAATGGTTAAGAATCGGAAAATTCGCCATTTGAGAACGTGAAAAAACCACAATACCACTAAAATTCTATGTTTTGGCTACAAGGGAAAGCATTAAAGGCAGAAAATGATCAACATTCGTGAAAATGATGAATTTGAGGGTTACCAAGGATGCCAAACTAGCGAAAAACCCTATGTTTGGCCTTAAGGGAATTCCTTGAAGGCCAAACCTTAAAGAGCCCAGCTCCAGCTCGCACAGAAGCCTAGACGCGCCCGCTGTGAGCCTCCCAAGATGCGCGAATTGCGTGAAGTGGTGGGATGCTGTTTGGTGTTGAGCTACGCTTCTCAGAAGAGCGAAAGCCAAAGGCACTTGCGCCGCACTGGGCCGCACTGATTAAATTTCCACTCAGTAACAGTTTCCTGTCAGGCGGCAGGCTTGTCCTTCGCGAGACCTGGCTTCCGCATGATTCCCTACAGTTTTGCTACAGTCCTTCATCGGCCCGAATCGGGATTTCGAGAGCTGCTCTCTCTGTAGACATGTTGTGCAGAACGCTCTGGCAACCGACAAGTCAGTTGATTCATTGATGCAAAGCTGCTCATGGTGTCATGCTTTTGGGTGGTTTCGGATGTGTTTCAAGGTTTTCATTCAGGGCCGCATTACGTGTTGTGCAATCTTTCTTCACCGGGCAGCAAGGCGCATGGCTCAGAGCCCGTTGTTTGTCCAGAAAACGCGGTCCTTGCCAACAAACTTGACACACCATTCGAAGACTTGCAAAAGAACCCACCTTTGAAAAACTTGCACCCCAGATTACCCATAGACGCTACCCCACAGTTCGATATCAATTGATCCTGCAAGCCATGGCAGCTGGCCAGGCTTGCTGCTACGTTGTCTGCCCTGCCATAGTGAAGCTGGACAGTTTCACAGGAACAGAGGAGTTCGACTTAAAGGTTTCTGGGTTTCAATTGTGGTTCCATTTCATTCTTGTAAGATGCGGCACTGTTGCTCTTCAGGACCTGTTAGCATATGCACCCCACCCAGATCCCCCAGTATTTGCAAAAAGCTTAGCGGACAGATCCGACATCGAACGCCGAAAGCCAGCCCAAAGAAAGAAGGATGCGCACCCCCCTCTTGTGATTTCCTAAAACTTTAGGTCTTGCGCACTTGGCCCTGAAATCCTAACAGTCCTAACTCCCTAAGAAACTTGTATCCGCTCTCCAGGTGATGCATGCGAACTACATGTTCAAAGGGCCTTCAATTTTCAAGGGCACGCATTGAATATCTGAATCGTATTTTCTCACATTCCAAGTTTACAGTTTAAGGGGCAATGTTTAAGCTTGTCATCGGGGTTTCAAAGTTACGACTCAAGAGCTTTTGCGCAAAGCTCGAGCTGAAAGCTGGCCCCTTAATCTGTAACCTTACAAAACATGAACTAAGAAGCCAAAGGACGGCGATGGTTGCAACCACAGGCTTATTGAAACCTTGGAGGAAGGCGCCAACCGGAGTTCACATGGGGATTGAGACACTGTGAGACTTTGCCTGACTGAGGATTGCAAGCCGTAGCCTGGGCCGCGAAGAGCCCGAAGGGACCCCAGACATAAGCCCCTATACCGTTGAGGGCTCATGGTTTAGGGTTTGGGGTGTATAGCTAGTATAGGCCTTAGGCCTGCAAAGCTGGCGCAACACAGGCATTGAGTGATTCATGCTTTGAGGTTTCGGGGTCTGAATGTCGGAAAGGCTTCGGTATTGAAGCTTGATGCAGACTCAGCATAAAAAGAAACACCCCAGTTCTGGCTTCTTTTGTTCGGAATGCCCACAATGTCCATACCAAAACATCGATCCCCGATCATGCAATCTTTCAGCCCACAACCATGGTTCTGGACACTTTCCTCCCAAGTCGAAAAAACGGAAACACTACCGAGACCTCAGTCATTCAGCCACTGTACGCCCGAACCTGCTGAAAGCCATTTGTTCGGCCAGGTTTTACTTCGGAGGCTGGGTGCATGTTTAGCTTTTACGAGGTTTTAGCGGTACTGCTTGGTTGTCTATGGTGAACCCCTTTTTCTCCGTGTGGGGCATGAGAGATCTAGGGATGTGGGAATGTGGAGGAACCGGAAGTAGGGGTCACTGGGGCCCTGCTCCTGATGCATGGTCAGCTCCCGCGCACCTGTCCAAGGGGGGTACATGACCAGCCCTTGAGCTTGCGTACACAACATCCGAGACCGATTAAAGCCAATCAACCTCGGGAATCCTCACTGTCACTGGCTCCTTGAGATGATCCTACAGCCGAGAAGCATACTTTACCACAGAAACAGTGACAACATAGATCCTAAACTCCAGACACTCAAGCCAGGAGTCAAGTGCCCTACCATCGCCGATGCCTGGCAACGGCCTTTCCCGCTTGGGTCGCCCAGTTTTGCTCAGTCCTGGTTTCAGGGTTGAGCGGTCTCGCCCTCCCCCTCCCCCTCCCCCCCCTCCCCCCTCCCCCCTCCCCTTCCCCCCCCTCTTCACGCCCCCAACCCCCTCCCCCCCCGGTGCTTTCTCGAACCCAAAATTCTTGAAGCCCAACAAAAAACAACGAAAGAGCCCAACAAACATTTTGCGTCCAAATGACCCCAGGTAGCATCCCAAACTCGCGAACTGAAGCATCCGCAACCAAGGACCCCAAACGAAGGCCTCCAAACAAACAAAGTACGAGCCAAACCCAGCAGAGCCCGCATCCTAGCAGTCCTCCAAGCACCAAGAATACCCGAACCGAGAACTTCCAGCAATGCTGGAGTCCCCTTACTCCCCTTCCCCTCCTCGCACCCTGACGTCGACTCACCTGACCATCCACCACTCCCCATCCCAACCGTTATTACCATGTTAATGCCTAACATTCTAACTTCAAACCCAACGTTTGCCCACCAGCTCGCCAATCCCACCATTCCAATCCTTCCGCCATTCCAGCATTTTCCACCACTTCCCACGCTGCCACCATGACCACCATGACCACCATGACCACCATTTGCACCATTCCCCGCCAGTCCCTCCATTCTGTACCATACCCGCCACTTCCCACCATTCCCACCATTACCCGAAACACGCCCGCACACACCATTCCCAACATGTTAGGGTCAAGAGTTGTAGAAGCTGAACTCTTCTGTTTGGCTTTTTTACGCCCGAGTCCCCCCAGACAGTTGTTCTGTTCGGGACGAGGGTCGAGGTCGTAAAAGCTGATCTCTTCTGTTGAGCCTGAAACCATAATCCCCCCAAGACTGACAGGGGAAAAAGAACCCATAGAATAAGTTGAGAACCCTCCGATTAGGATGGGGCGCCCAAGGCCCAAAAATGGAACCGGCAGAATACAAATTAAAACCGTCGCCAACCGAGAATAAAGAAAAACACCCCGAGAGTATGAAACAAACGAACATGCCCAGTCTCTGCATGATATTTGTCTGAGAAAAGCTCTTCGCCACAACCGTCTTCAAGCCTTAGCAGTGTTTGCACTGGTAGGCCTTAAGCGAACCCTCCAACTCAGGCCTCCACCCCCCCAGCACTCCATGAGTTTTTTCGGCTCCTCAACTCCACTTGGACGCCTAACAACCTGCCGCACAACATGGCGCAGCCCGCCCTGAGGCCGCTACAACCAAAGGCGGCCGCAGGCCAACAGGCCCTCGTTGGCCCTCGTTGGCCCTCATGTTGGTCATGTTGGTCAGGTTCGGCTGGTTTTCTGCGTCTTCCGTACTCAAGAGTACATGTATCATTAGAGCGTCAGGCTTGATGTGGTGCTGAGTATCGTGGGTGGGGCGTATGGTCTTTTGATTGTGATCTTCATGCTAGTGCTAGTTGTCCGCTTCCCAATCATAACTATCCCCCCTTGATTGTTTCTGTGTGTCTGGGGTGGGGGGTGGAGGGCGTCGCACTTCGTGTTAAGCATTTGGGGTCGAGTGAGTAGGCGAGAACCCTGGTGCAAAAAGGCACGAGAAGCTTTGGCCCAAACCGAAACGGGACTCAAGTTTCAATGTCCGGGGGGGAGCAAAACTGCCAAAGGGTGCAGTCAACTGCTCTCTGACTCTAAGGCAGCCATCAGCAGCTGAACCAACATCAAGACACCCAAAGCTTGCGCTGATGCAATCTCCTTGCTGCGGTCGGCTCGGGCATCTGTTGCGATAGCAGCTTGGATGCCGCTTCGAAACGGCAATCGATCAGGCAATTCGACGCGCTTCGTTGCCTGTGCACCTCCACCACTCAGCTCCAAAGCCTTAGCGAAACATTTGAAACCATGCGCCGGCCGCGGAGCCCCTATAGTACTAGCCTCAGAGCAATCTTTCATTTGGACCCTTGGAGCTCACAAAATCTGCTCTCAAAGCCCCTTAGTTTTTCCCCATAAGAACCCCCCGCCTTTGAAGAGACAGCACCCAAAACCCTGACTCCGCTCAGTTGGCAGAGTGATGAGCCCTCTTTGGAGGACTGAGGGACCTGAGGGACCCCCAGCAACGTGGTGTTCATTTTGATGGTGCTCGCTTCACATGGTTCTCTGCGGTTGTGCGGTGGTAGGATTGTTTTAGAGGAGAATTTCAGGTTTTTGGGGGGATGTGGGCTTCTCTCACGTGCTGGAGTTGTGGTCGCCCACGGGGGGTACCCTTTCCAGTCAAAAAAGGGCGTTCGACGTATGGTTTTGGGGGGGAGGATTTGGAGGGGGGTGCCTGTCCTGACAACCTATACACCTTCGGCCCGAGGCCTCGGCGGATTTTAGAGCCAACACAACACTACGGAAAGTCGTGATCTCACGCAGAAAACCCCCGAGACCCCCCCCTCTCTCTTCAAGCGGCGGAGTTCGAGGGATCTCGCTTAAGTTGCAAAGAGAGAGAGAGAGAGAGAGAGAGAGAGAGAGAGAGAGAGAGAGAGAGAGAGAAAGAGAGAGCGAGCGAGAGACGTTCTCTCCTAAACAGCATTTTGCGCTTTGAATCATTTTGTCTAAGGCTGAGCGATTCCAATCCATTTGAGGGCTGCTAGAACCAGCCATAGCTAAGCTATACAGCCTTGGCACAATTCGTTTCTTCAATACATGGTGCTGTTCAGGATTGCCGAACTTTTATGTTGTTTAGGAGCCGAAAGAATCCGAGAGAGCCAAGAGCTTCTTAAACCAAGAACCCAAAGGCTGAAAGGCTGCCCTTGGCGGTTTAGGATTCGTAGCTTCCTCTACTGGATGCTTCCCAAAAAAAGACACTCGCAAGGCCCCCTAAATTCACCTAAATTCCCCGGCTTTCGAGGAGCTTTCGAAGCCCCCAAAGCCCAGGTTTGCGTCTTCTCCCTCACCGGCATTCAGATGCTTAGAAACAAAGCAACCCACCTGTTCTAGGGGCAGGACCCTCAGTCGATTGGGGTGTCGTTTAGACTGGGGTGTTTTGGGTTTAGGGTTTAGCGGGGTTGTTCCGCAAAATGTGTCAACACTAATTACGGGTTTCCAACGTGAAGAGTAAGCGGGTCTAGATCGGCGTTGCATCGCGGCGCGCCTGCTGCGGACCATGTTTTGGTTCTCTGCTTTGTGGAGGAGGATCGCTCTCTCACCTTCGCGTGGGCGTGGCCGCGGAGACCATGGTCGAAACTGATGGTCGAAACTGCCATCATTTTGGGGCTGGGTTCACGAAATGCGAAAAAATTGTCGTCGCTTCTGTCTGGGCTCACGAACTGCGAAACGGTTTTATCACTTTTGGACAGACTTGCGACACTGTCGTGCATTTGGACGTCTGGGCTTACAAAATGCGAAACCGTCATCGTCTTTGGTTCCCGACTCATCTCATCCGGCTGACGGCTGTCGGCTGCAAGTCACACCCGACATGCAAGTTAACTCCGGGCTAGAGTTCCCGGCTGTGACTTGATTCATCTCGTACTAGTCTTCTTGTTTTGTTTTTGGTGTATGGAGAGCTGCTGTGCTCTTCAAGGATGTTCTTCGGGTGCCAAAAGAACGTTGTCTGGAGCCATCCCTGAGCCATGGGCAAGCGCTCGGGGGGGGGGGGGTTCGGTGCTGAAGGCGGGCGTGGTTGGGGTCGAGCCCCTGGTGTGCCTAGGACCTGGAACATGTGAGCCCCCTCGGTCAGAGATTGATAGTGAAATGGTGTGGTACGCAGGAGCAACAGGCTGATGTGTTGACCAAAGTATTACCTGGTCCAGCACTCAAAGGTATGAGAGACAAGCATAATCTTAGAGCTTGCGATCAGATTGTGGGGGAGTGGACTTGATTCCTGCGTATTTAACAATTTGATTCCTGTGTATTGCGATGCTGTTGCTCATGTTCCAGCACTGACATGCCATCCTCATACCGATGCGATACATCTGCACCATACGGCGTCAGCACCTTGACACACTCTAAACTGCCATACCTGCAGCGCATATACAACAAACCATAACAAAGCTGGACCATGACGAGCAGTTATTCATGGAACTGTGAATGAAAAGGATCAGGCATCTCGAGAAGTGGCCATGGCCAGGGCCACGACCTAATCTCCCCTAGCGCACCCCTCGAAGCCGAAAGCCAGACAACGTCGAATACGTCGACAACGTTCTCAAAGCGACACTTTATAAATCTTTAAAGCAACGTGACAAACGTGTGAGCACAAAACCCCAGGCCACCTGGATCTGCACGAACAAGGCAGGGTGCTTAGCGGATTACATGGTAGGCTCCTCGGTCAGCTATGAACCTAGATGCCCTAGATCGTCAAATGTGACGAGAGGCAAACCCTTGTGTTGACATGGACACTTGAGAACCATTGACCCTCAAAAGTCCGGCTTCTTGGGGGAGCTGTGAAACTGTAGCAGCCGCGAAGCTTGTCTGCAAGGGTGTGGGTGTTAGGATGACGCTGTATCAGTCTTGGCGGTTTGCACTCTGGAGATCTCTGGGGGAAGAGGGTGGCCTTGCCAGGCATCTGACAGGATTTCGCTTGCGATCTCTTGTTCTTCCGTTTCTTCATAATTCTTCCTTGGCAGGCCTTGGAGGCCGAACAAAATCAGCCTTGCTCCGTGCAGCGGCCACGCAGTGGGCTGAAAAAAGGGAGCGTGTGAGGCGAAAGGTCCCCTGAGTTTGGCTCTACTTTCTCTCTGTGTGAGGCCTGTGGCTGTTGCATCTCTTTATTCGGGAGGTGGAGAAACCTTACTCCAACCCTATCCAACCCTGATGAAATTTGAAGGAGAACATCAACAGGCCGAGCACTGTATGTGGACCTTCTGGAATAAAATCGGCTCGTGCTTCACTGCGGGCGCCCGCGGCGACCACTAACTCATGTTGCCCCACTTGCCCCACTGTTTAGACCATGCAGGAAGAGTTCAAAATGCGGGAGCTTTGCTGAGCGCGGAAGAAAGTTTTCTGTAGCTTTCTGTCGCGCATGCTTGAGCTGTGCCCTCCACGGAAATGGCCCCATATCTGCAGTTGTTTTGCATAACCCCAAAAACAAGATCAACCTGTACCGCTAGCTAATTCCTAGCGCTTGCCGCTTGCCCCGCTTGCCCTGTGCTTTGGCTCCTTAGCGGACATTGCCCCGCTTGCCCAATCTTGCCCCATCTTGCCCCACCTTGCCCCATCCTGCCCCATGTTCAGTGGTGCGGCCCTGGCCTTCGGCTTCGGCATGCTTGGGGCCGTTTTCAGCACGCAGTAAACATACGGCGTGGGCAAAAGCAAGATTGCCCAAGAACCCGGTGTGGGAGCGAAACAAGAATCACCACTTCTACATGTCTGCAAGCATCTGCAAGCCTTAAAGGCACGGCGAAAGGGTTTGCCCTGGAAATCACTTGAGGCCAAGAGAGGGGTTCGGACGGCGCACAGTCGGCCAGAGGTGCGCAGCATACTGCAATACTATGCAATACTACAGAGTTACTACAGGCCTGATTCCAAGCTGCACGGAGTGGTTGCCTAGAAACGCTCTCCCCGCCAACAACCCCCTCCACCCAGATGCTCATGATTGGCAGAACTATTGGCGCGAAAAACTGTTCACCTTTGTACGGGCCTAGTGCTGCGGAGCTGCAAATCGAGGAAGAAATTTGTGACTTTGACCTTGCAGCTTGGGGGTGTAGCCTTCGGAGCTGCATTCAGCAAAGCTGACAGTATATCCTCAAAGACTGCATATTTGGGGCTGCAGGCTGAGTTTTACATCTGAGATTCGCATGTATGGCGAAGCCGCCACTCGCAGTTACTCGGCGGGGTGGGCGGTGGTCTCGCGTTCGTTTTCGAACTGTACTTACGAACTCTTCTGATTCAAGAACGAGTTCCGTGTGATGGCATGCCATGTTTGCGCATGTTTGCAGACCTTTCTGACATGCGGCGACAGATGAAACCACCTGGAATGTCCTTTCGAGCAGCTCAGCGCACAGACATCTATCAGCATGAGCGAGATGCATGTAACAGAGTCACACACACACACACGTTGTTGTTGAGTGTCGATCAACTGGTACTGCAGTTGCACCCCTTGGGCGTGCCGATGGAGTTGGTGGCCCCATGCAAGCGTTCCTGGAGGTGTGCACTCTTTTCTGTGATGGTGTTGGCTGCAATATGGTATTTCCAAGCCGCCATAGCTTCACAGAACTTGTGTGAACATCTGAGACCTCAGAATCTTGCTAGTGCGGACGGCGCTGATGCAAATTCAGTGCCTCCAGGAAGATGGTGTACTCGTACATGGTATGAGAGCAGCAGCATCGAGAAGCTTTTCTACCGCAATGCAGATGTCTTGACTGCTAATCGCACCATTTTGTGCGAGACTCTGAAGCCTTGGAACTACGAAGACAGTTGGCGAAGACCCATCCGAGAAGGCAGAGCTCGCAGTCCGCAGAGTACTATGTTTTCCACACTGTGCAGGGAAGGGTTCAGACCACAAGTGCTCGAGCCATTGGCGGGGGTACTTCGAGATCCACGATTCCTTTGTGATTTTGATAGTCCTGATACGAACATACACCTGGGAACCAGAGACTGGTTGGTCATGGCCGACAGCTCCGACTACCCACCGCAGCCAGGCACTAGGCGACTCTTCTTCGATGCGGGTGGGACGACTTTCGCGCCAGTGATGCAATGGTTTGCGCAGACATATGAGGACAGGGGTTTGCCGCTGGATGAAATCTATGTGTGGGAGGTGAAGAACATTTCAGAGGCTGATTATTGGGCCAACGTCCCAGAACACATTACGAATCGCTATAAGCCAAAGCTGACTCGATACAATGCAGTGGGCATCGTAACTGGTCTTGGGGCAGAGCATAATCCAATGACTCAGATCCACAAGAAATGCCGTGCGCAAGATTTTTGCGTATTCAAGCTGGACGTAGATACACCGTCGGTGGAAATGCCCGTCGTCCACCAGCTCATCGAAAACCCTGGCCATGTCAGTGAGTTTTTCTTTGAACACCACGTTTGGTCTCCGCTCATGTTCAAGTGGTGGGGTACGCGGTCAGGTGTCAACGGAACATTCCAGTACAGCTACGACATCTTCACCAGACTGAGGCAGAAGGGAATTCGTGCACATTCCTGGATCTGAGATGTTTGCATAATATGATCGGATCAAAGCCACCAATATGGGTGTTCAGGCGCAAAATGCAGAACTCTCTGTAGCTTTGCATGAGCATCCTGTGATATTTGAGTGTGAGCATCGACCTTTGAGTCAGCAGCAACAAGGAGACAGATTACACAGAATTACAGATGAATACAGTAAAGAACGGGTGCTGCGGCGGCACCGCGGCGGCACTGCGGCGTGCTGCGGTGCAGTAGTGTCTGTTCATTGCGGGGGGGGGGGGCGTCCTGGATATATTTGGCTCAAGCTTCTCGAAGCATCTAAGCATCTATACAAGCACAGAACGACAGTAAGCAAGGGATTGGAATGGCATGTGGCCATGCTCGATTACTGTGACTACTCGGAGTCTGCTGCAGCAGGAAATTAAAGGACCGGATACCCTTGCGCGTGTATTGTTTTTGAGCTGCCCTCGCGCGAACAGAGCGGTTGTGTGTGTGTGTGTGTTTCTTTCGGATTGTTGTTTGCGTGAATTGTTAATGACGGATCGGTGCAATGACGCGTTGTGGGTTTTGCCGCGGTGCGGCGCGGCGATCAGCAGAAGCGGCAGCTAGGTGTGTAAGGGTATTTGTTTGGCATGACGTGTGCCGTCTCGGATCCTGTACTCACGTCCTCGCCGTAGCTGTAACGGGCTAGAAAGTCAAAACCCGGTCTGCTTTCCTAGCCGTAGCGATGACAGACGACTGTTTGGAACGGGAGCATGCTAGTTAGGAAATGAACACAAAACCGTTGGAACTACAGGTAGCACTCCGTCGATGACCTGTGCTCCGTGGCCTTGTAGCAGCGTTTGCACTCTTGTGCCCCTTGTGGTCTCTTGTAGACTCGCTGATGTGGTTGTGTGCCGTCACCCCACATCGCCGAGTGCTGCGAGATCTCTGAGGCAGCTGGTCGGTGCATGACGTTCGTCGTTGGGTTAAAGGTTTAAGCGCGAAGCTTCACTAACACCAACGTCCTCCCCGAAGCTTGCTTAACTTCAAATCCCCCGCACCAAAATCATAGTCACCAAAAGCAAGTGACAATTAGATATCCCGCGCCTCCCTAAACCCAAAGCCCCATAAGCCCTAAACTAAACCCCAACAATCCTTTGTTTTCCCGTCATGGCGCTTTGGGGCCAGGAAGATCCTGGCCAGCGGTTCGAGGACGCCCTGGTTTCTTAAGAGGACGTTGAAAGGAACAAAATGCGGCTGAGCCTAACTTTTCGTGTTCAGGGTTTAGGGCCTTTAGGTGTGATTACCAAGATTACCCCCTTTATCTGATACCTATCTAAGCATCCCACTTTCTAGCCAGTTCCTGGGTGTAGGGGCTCAGGATTGAAGACCTTCAGTGGCCTTCTGGATGTTTGTGGCGGTCTGGGCACTCTTTGCAGGGGAGCCCAAGTCTCCAAAATCGAAGCCGAAACGCTTCGAGGATTCAGGGTTATAGTATGACACACATCTGGTATAAATTTTTTATTTAACTATTGCAAATGATTTACTGTATAGTTGTCCATGTCTTATATATAGTAGATTATGTCGTGCAATCAGAGCTTTCGATTTCCTGGGAGGTGATGGATTAAGCCGGCTGCAACTCATTTCGACTTCAGGGATCTTCAGGGGGCTTCAGGGCGGCTTTAGGGTCTTTAAGGATTCTGAGGTTTTAGGTGTTTGGGGGTTTTAAGTTTGAGTTTTAAGGGTTTGTCTGTGGCCCTTCAAGGCCCACCCTGTCGATCGCCTCCGGAAGCATCCCGACGGAAACCACGGTAACGCCCGCCCCTCAAACCCAGGACAAAGCCAGCTGCACAAGGCGGGGGGGGTGGGGGGGGTGGGGGGGGGGTGGGGGGGGGGGGTTGGGGGGGGTGGGGGGGGGTGGGGGGGGGGGGGGGGGGGTGGGGGGGTGGGGGGGTGGGGGGGGGGGTGGGGGGGGGGGGGGGTGCGGGGGGGGGTGGGGGGGGGGGGGGGGTGAGGGGGGGGGGGGTGGGGGGGGGGGGGTGGGGGGGGGGGGGTGGGGGGGGGGGGGGTGGGGGGGGTGGGTGGGGGGGGGGTGGGGGGGGGGGGGTTTTCAGTTTGGGGGGGGGTGGGGTGGGGGGGGGTGGGGGGGGGGTGGGGGGGGGGGGGGGGGGGGTGGGGGGGGGGGGGGGGGGGGGGGGGGGGGGGGGGGGGTGGGGGGGGGTGGGGGGGGGGGGGTTAAATAGGGTCTATTTGGAAGCTGGGACTCGGGTTTTCTTATAGCCATACACGTTTCCACGAGGGTACGCTGCTGTCACGTCAGTCGTACTATGGAGGCCTCAGGAACAAGAACCAGGTAGTTCCTCTTTTCTCTTCTCTTTTTCTCCTCAATCCTAAAGTCGAAGGCTCTCGTGAGGAGAAGAGAAGGGAGAGAAGGAGGGAAAGATAAGAGGAACACGATTTTCATGGGAAGAGCCAAGAAAAGAATAGAAGAGAGATAAAACAAGGCGCAAAGAAGATGGTACTCTTCTTTATCTATCCTCTCTCCCTTATCTCTCCGTTCCCTCTGTCTTTTCGAAATGAGAAAAACAAAAAGAAAGATGAAAAGAAGAAGGGTTAGGAAAAGAGCCGAAGAGATAGGCCGAAAAGAGGGGTATGGTGAAGTACGGCAAAGGTCCACGCACAAGGAGTCACCTTCTGCTTACCCTTCCACTGCTTGATTTTACAAGCTCCTGTCTTGTGTTTTATCAGTTAAAATTAAAAGGAAACAGAAGGAGAGAAGGGAAAGGGAAGTGAGAGAGGAGAGACAACAAGGAGGCCATTTTAATTTCCTGTGAGTTATCAAAAGGAATGCAATATTATGGGAAGAGCAATGGAAAAAAAGAGTGGAAGAGAAATTAAGACAGGAGAGGGAGGTGCAAAAATAAGGCAAAGAGAAGATGGTGCCGTTTTCATCTCACCTCTCGTTCTTATCTTCCTCTTCTCTGGTTCTTTTCCCTGTGAAATAAAAAAACAAAAGGAAGGACAATGAACATATAAAGGAACCCGTTTTCGTTTTCCGTTTGGGCACAAGGAAAAAAAACAGAGGCGATAGGGCGAGAGGAGGGGTTTGCTGAAGCATGGGGAGGGTGTACGGGCAAGGGGCCAACTCCGCCCACTTCCCCCATCCATTGAAAGAGGAAAAGGAACAGGGCCTCCATTCCCCTCTTATTCTTCCTTTCTTGCGTTTTTGTCGTTTAGAAGGGAACAGGAGAAGAGGAGGGAGAGAGAAGGAGAGAGGAGACATAAAAAGGGTTGCATTTTAATGGGAAGAGCAAAGAAAAGACCAGAAGAGAGATGATGGGAGAAGAGGGGGAGACAAAACAAGGCGCACAGAAAATGGGCAGATAAGAAGAGAGGAAAGGGAATGACCAAGTACAATGAGGAGTTCTTCAATTTCCCTCCCTATCTCTTATGTTACTTTTCCTTCTTGTGGGGTGTCCCTTTTTCTCTTGAAGATGCAGAAAACGATTGAAAAGGACACCCGTTCCATCGCCCATATGTAGGGAAAAAGAGAGAGAATCATGAGCATCAGCTGGGCTTGCTGCCAATCCAACATGGGCGTCCCTTTTAATCGCATTCTGTGTCCTTTTTTCTCGCTTGAAGATGCAGAAAACGATCCAAAAGCACATCTGTTGGAGGAAGAGAGAAGGAGAGAGGAGAGATACCAAGGATTGCATATTTAATGGGAAGAGCAAGGAAGAGAATAGAAGACAGATGAATAGAGAAGATGGCACTCTTCTTTATCTATTCTCTCTCCCTTGTTTCTCCCTTCCCTCTTTCTTTTCGAAATGAGAAAAACAAAAAGGAAGAACTATGAGAAGGAGAAGAGTAATTAAGGAAAGGAACAGAAGAGATAGGCCGAAAGGATGACTTTATCACATGAGTTCCTTTCTTGTGTTTTATCAGTTAAAAGGAAGCGGAAGAAGAGAAGGGAAAGGGAAGTGAGAGAGGAAAGATAACAAGGATGCTATGTTTCCCGAAGCGTGCTGCAAGGAATAGAAGAGACAGGAAGCAAGGAGACGGAATCACAAAATAAGGCGCAAAGCTGTACATATCATCTCTCCCTTGTCTCTCCCTATTCCCTTTCGAACTAGAAAAAAACCATTCTTGCTTTTCACAGATAGGTTCCCTCTCTCCTCTTCAGGAAATCCCCTTTCCCTTATGTTGCTTTTTGAAGCGAATAAGAAAAATAGCAGATAAGAAGAGAGGAAAGGGTCAATTTCCCTCCCTATCTCTTATGTTGCTTTTCCTTCTTGTGGGGTGTCCCTGTTTCTCTTGAAGATGCAGAAAACGATTGAAAAGGACACCCGTTCCATCGCCCATGTGTAGGGAAAGAGAGAGAATCATGAGCATCAGCTGGGCTTGCTGCCAATCCAACATGGGCGTCCCTTTTAATCGCAGTCTGTGTCCTTTTTTCTCGCTTGAAGATGCAGAAAACGATCCAAAAGCACATCTGTTGGAGGAAGAGAGAAGGAGAGAGGAGAGATACCAAGGATTGCATATTTAATGGGAAGAGCAAGGAAGAGAATAGAAGACAGATGAATAGAGAAGAGGGAGAGACAAAACAAGGCGCAGAGAAGATGGCACTCTTCTTTATCTATTCTCTCTCCCTTGTTTCTCCCTTCCCTCTTTCTTTTCGAAATGAGAAAAACAAAAAGGAAGAACTATGAGAAGGAGAAGAGTAAGGAAAGGAACAGAAGAGATAGGCCGAGAGGATGAATATGATGGAGTATTATGGAAAGGCTCACGCGCAAGGAGTCACCCTCTGCTTACCTTTCCACTGCTTTATCATATGAGTTCCTTTCTTGTGTTTTATCAGTTAAAAGGAAGCAGAAGAGAAGGGAAAAGCAAAAATTGAGCCCAACATTTTAGGACCAGGGCTTGCGATCTGACTCTTTGGAGCAAAAATCGATTCCAAAATCTTAGGGACCAGGGCTTGCGATGTTACTCTTTGGAGCAAGAAATGAGCCCAAAATCTTAAAGACCGGGGCTTGCGATTTCACCTTTTGGAGCAAATACTGGGCCCAAAATCTTAGGGACCAGGGCTTGCAATTTGACTCCGTGGAGCACAAATCGACCCCGAAATCTTAGGGACCAGGGCTTGCGATTTGACTCTGTGGAGCACAAATCGACCCCGACAACTTAGGGACCAGGGCTTGCGATTTGACTCTTTGGAGCAAAAATCGACCCAAAAATCTAAGGGACCAGGGCTTGCGATTTTACTCTTTGGCGCAAAAACTGGGCCCCAAATCTTAGGGACCAGGGCTTGCGATGTCACTCTTTGGAGCAAAATTGAACCCAAAGTCTTAGGGACCAGGGCTTGCGATTTGACTCTTTGGAGCAAAAACTGTGCCCAAAATCTTAGGGAGCAGGGTTTGCGATTTGACTCTTTGGAGCAAAAACTGGGCCCCAAATCTTAGGGACCAGGGCTTGCGATTTGACTCTGTGGAGCACAAATCGACCCCGACAACTTAGGGACCAGGGCTTGCGATTTGACTCTTTGGAGCAAAAATCGACCCAAAAATCTAAGGGACCAGGGCTTGCGATTTTACTCTTTGGCGCAAAAACTGGGCCACAAATCTTAGGGACCAGGGCTTGCGATGTCACTCTTTGGAGCAAAATTGAACCCAAAGTCGGCTTGCGATTTGACTCTTTGGAGCAAAAACTGTGCCCAAAATCTTAGGGAGCAGGGTTTGCGATTTGACTCTTTGGAGCAAAAACTGGGCCCCAAATCTTAGGGACCAGGGCTTGCGGTTTGACTCTTTGGAGCAAAAATTGAACCCAAAATCTTAGGGACCAGGGCTTGCGATTTGACTCTTTGAACCAAAAACTGGGCCCAAAATCTTAGGGACAAGGGCTTGCGATGTCACTCTTTGGAGCAAAAAATGAACCCAAAATCTTAGGGACCAGGGCTTGCGATTTGACTCTTTGGAGCAAAAACTGGGCCCCAAATCTTAGGGACCAGGGCTTGCGATTTGACTCTTTGGAGCAAAAATTGACCCAAAATCTTAGGGACCAGGGCTTGCGATTTGACTCTTCGGAGCAAAAACTGGGCCCCAAATCTTAGGGACCAGGGCTTGCGATGTCACTCTTTGGAGCAAAAAACGAACCCAAAATCTTAAGGACCAGGGCTTGCGATGTCACTCTTTGGAGCAAAAATTGAACCCAAAATCTTAGGGACCAGGACTTGCGATGTCACTCTTTGGAGCAAAAACTGGGGCCCAAATCTTAGGGACCAGGGCTTGCGATGTCACTCTTTGGAGCAAAAAATGAACCCAAAATCTTAGGGAGCAGGGCTTGCGATTTGACTCTTTGGAGCAAAAATCGATTCCAAAATCTTAGGGACCAGGGCTTGCGATGTCACTCTTTGGAGCAAAAAACGAACCCAAAATCTTAAGGACCAGGGCTTGCGATGTCACTCTTTGGAGCAAAAATTGAACCCAAAATCTTAGGGACCAGGACTTGCGATGTCACTCTTTGGAGCAAAAACTGGGCCCCAAATCTTAGGGACCAGGGCTTGCGATTTGACTCTTTGGAGCAAAAACTGGGCCCAAAATCTTAGGGACCAGGGCTTGCGATGTTACTCTTTGGAGCAAAAACTGGGCCCCAAATCTTAGGGCCAGGGCTTGCGATGTCACTCTTTGGAGCAAAAATTGAACCCAAAATCTTAGGGACCAGGACTTGCGATGTCACTCTTTGGAGCAAAAACTGGGCCCCCAATCTTAGGGACCAGAGCTTGCGATGTTACTCTTTGGAGCAAAAATTGAACCCAAAATCTTAGGGACCAGGGCTTGCGATTTGACTCTTCGGAGCAAAAACTGGGCCCCAAATCTTAGGGACCAGGGCTTGCGATGTTACTCTTTGGAGCAAAGATTGAACCCAAAATCTTAGGGACCAGGGCTTGCGATGTCACTCTTTTGGGCAAGAAATGAGCCCAAAATCTTAGGGACCAGGGCTTGCGATTTGACTCTTTGGAGCAACTGGGCCCAAGATCTTAGGGACCAGGGCTTGCGATGTCACTCTTTTGGGCAAGAAATGAGCCCAAAATCTTAGGGAGCAGGGCTTGCGGTTTGACCCTTTGGAGCAAAAAGTGTGCCCCAAATCTTAGGGACCAGGGCTTGCGGTTTGACTCTGTGGAGCAAAAATTGAACCCGAAATCTTCGGGACCAGGGCTTGCGATTTGACTCTTCGGAGCAAGAAATGAGCCCAAAATCTTAAGGGCCAGGGCTTGCTTTGGAGCAAAAAACTGAGTCCAAAATCTTAGGGACCAGGGCTTGCGATTTGACTCTTTGGAGCAAAAACTGGGCCCCAAATAATAGGGACCAGGGCTTGCGATGTTACTCTTTGGGGCAAGAAATGAGCCCAAAATCTTAGGGACCAGGGCTTGCGATGTTACTCTTTGGGGCAAGAAATGAGCTCAAAATCTTAGGGACCAGGGCTTGCGATGTCACTTTTGGAGCAAAAACTGTGCCCTAGTATTGGGGGGAGGAGGGCTCGTGATTTAGTATTGGGAGGAGGCCCGGGCTCGTAAATTAGTATTGGGGGGAGGCCCGGCTCGTGATTTAGTATTGCGGGAGGCCCGGGCTCGTGATTTAGTATTGGGGGGAGGCCCGGGCTCGTGATTTAGTATTGGGGGGAGGCCCGGCCTCGTAATTTGGAGGCCCGGGCTCGTGATTTAGCCCGGGCTCGTGATTTTTAGCATTGGGGGGAGGCCCGGGCTCGTGATTTAGTATTGCGGGAAGGCCCGGGCTCGTAATTTAGTATTGGGGGGAGGCCCGGGCTCGTGATTTAGTATTGGGGGGAGGCCCGGGCTCGTGGTTTAGTATTGGGGGGAGGAGCCCCACCCCCCATTTGGAAATACATGAATTACTTGAATTAATTGAAATAATTGAATTAATTCAATTAATTCAATTAATTGATGTATTTCCAAAGGGGGGGTGGAATTAATTTAATTAATTGAATTAATTCAATTATTTCAATTAATTCAAGTAATTCATTTATTTCCAAATGGGGGGGATTCCCCAGCCCCCACCCCCCCCCTTTGGAAATAAATGAATTAATTCAATTAATTGAATTAATTGAATTAATTCAATTAATTCATTTATTTCCAAAGGGGAGGTGGAATTGATTGAATTAATTGAATTAATTCAATTATTTCAATTAATTCAATTAATTCAATTAATTCAATTAATTCAATTAATTCAATTAATTCAATTAATTCAATTAATTCATTTATTTCCAAATGGGGGGGATTCCCCAGCCCCCACCCCCCCCCCCTATTGAATTAATTGAATTAATTAAATTAATTGAATTAATTGAATTAATTGAATTTCAATTAATTCATTTAATTCATTTATTTCCAAAGGGGAGGTGGAATTAATTGAATTAGTTGAATTAATTCAATTATTTCAATTAATTCAATTAATTCAATTAATTCATTTATTTCCAAAGGGGGGGGAGGGGTGGGGGCTGGGGAATCCCCCCATTTGGAAATATTTATATTAATTGAATTAATTGAATTAATTGAATTAATTGAATTAATTGAATTAATTGAATTAATTGAATTAATTGAATTAATTGAATCAATTCAAGTAATTCAATTAATTCAATTAATTCAATTAATTCCACCCCCCCCTTTGGGAATAAATGAATTAATTGAATTAATTGAATTAATTCAATTATTTCCAAAGGGGGGGGTGGGGGCTGGGGAATCCCCCCCATTTGGAAATGAATGAACTAATTGAACGAAATTATTTAAACTATCGCGGCTCGGTTTGGCCAAATTTTGCCGGGCAGCCTGCGGGCAAAATTTGGCCAAATCGGGCTGCTCTTCGTATGCCATGAGAAATGCGCGGCTCGATTTGGCCAAATTTTGCCCGGAGGCTGCCCGGCAAAATTTGGCCAAACCGAGCCGCGCATTTCTCAGCGCGTACGACGAGCAGCCCGATTTGGCCAAATTTTGCCCGCAGACTTCCCGGCAAAATTTGGCCAAACCGAGCCGCGATAGTTTAAATAATTTCGGGCCCCAAAAAGGCGCGGCTCGATTTGGCCAGATTTTGCCGGGCAGTCTGCGGGCAAAATTTGGCCAAATCGGGCTGCTCGTCGAACGCGATGAGAAATGCGCGGCTCGATTTGGCCAAAATTTGCCGGGCAGCCTCCGGGCAAAATTTGGCCAAATCGAGCCGCGCCTTTCTGAAGGCCCGAAATTTTTAAACTATCGCGGCTCGATTTGGCCAAATTTTGCCGGGCAGCCTCCGGGCAAAATTTGGCCAAATCGGGCTGCCCTTCGTATGCGATGAGAAATGCGTGGCTCGATTTGGCCAAATTTTGCCCGGAGGCTGCCCGGCAAAATTTGGCCAAATCGAGCCGCGATAGTTTAAATAATTTCGGGCCTCCAGAAAGGCGCGGCTCGATTTGGCCAAATTTTGCCGGGCAGCCTCCGGGCAAAATTTGGCCAAATCGAGCTGGGGGGGTGGGGTCTGGGGAATCCCCCCCATTTGGAAATAAATGAATTGATTTGAATTAATTGATTTAATTTAATTCAATTAATTAAATTAATTAAATTAATTCCACCCCCCCTTTGGAAATAAATGAATTAATTGAATTAATTGAATTAATTGAATTAATTCAATTAATTCAATTAATTCAATTAATTCATTTATTTCCAAAGGGGGGGGAGGGGTGGGGGCTGGGGAATCCCCCCCATTTGGAAATAAATGAATTAATTGAATTAATTGAATTAATCGAAATAATTCAACTAATTCAATTAATTCAATTAATTCATTTATTTCCAAAGGGGGGGGGGGTTCAATTAATTCAATTAATTCAATTAATTAATTCAATTAATTCAATTAATTCAATTAATTCAACTAATTCAATTAATTCCACCCCCCCCTTTGGAAATAAATGAATTAATTGAATTAATTGATTAAATTCATTAAATTCCAGGGGGAAAGTGGAAATTAAGGAATTTAATGAACTAAATTCTGTCTGTGCAACCCTACAGGACCTAAAATAGGGTCTATTTGGAACATGGCTCTTGTGAATAAGTATACGTTTTGGGGCCTGTTTTCCTCTTGTAAATACGATTCCCAGCTTCCAAATAGACCCTATTTAAGCTGCACACGGGGGGGGGGGTGGGGGGGGTGGGGGGGGGGGGGGGGGGGGGGGGGGTTTCAGTTTTCAAACACTAAAAAAAACTGACGGAATGTTCAATAAGCTTCAGGTCTGTCATGCTTGAGCCGGCATAGGAGTATGCTGAAACTCGTATGCATGGAGACATGGGGCGATGTCTACTGAAAAGTAGCTCCTGCGGCTTCAAGTATTCTTAAGACCTCCCACTGATATGTGTACATAGAGGGCTTCTGCGTGACCTCGCGGGCGGAAGTTGCTTCAACCCTCGAAATCCTTCGAGTTTAAGCCATCGGTTTGGAGCGAGGCCTCCGCTCACCGTGCCGCTACAGCGGAGGCGGCTGGGTGCAGGTTGTCGGGTCCCTTGACTTTGACTTTCAGCGTTTCGAACATGGATGTGAATGTCGGGGCGGTTTGATTCATCTTGAGGGTTGAACATGTGTTGAATGATGTGATGTTTGAATTCATCTTTCATCAAAAGCTTGTTGTACGAATGCTTTTGTCTCCCAAAGCTCCGGAGCAATGTTTTCGGCTGACATGGGCCGGTGAGAGGAGTACTGCCAGAATGCCATACTGCTAGCAACTGTTTACAGAAAAAAGGGGTGGTACTGCAGCCTAAGAGCGGATCATGTGTTTCCCGAGATTGCCGGTTTGCTTGAGCTACCGGCCCACAAATCTCAACATTCTCAACTGCAACCAGCACTCAATATGCCAGGGAGAGGGCCTGGTGAGAGTTAGTTAGCGTTTGCTTTTTTGTGTTGACAATACTGTGCATCTTCGATGCCGTGGCAGGTTGGTAAGTTGTAATTGCATAGTGAGCTAGCAAAAATGGAGGGACGCGCATGCATTGAAAGCGTTGATGGCCTGAGCTGGGAAAGCTTGGGAGCTTGGAGCGATCAACAAGTTTCCAAAGCGCAAAAGTGTCGCCCCAAGAGCTCAAGCGCTCGGCTGGTTGCTTGCCTCGGCAGTCGGCCCTTCGAATGCCATGGGCTTCGAGCGGCTCGACGTGGTTGGTCGTGGCAGTGGAGGCTTAGCTTAGGTGGCACGCAATGGTCTCCCCCAACGAAGGCCAATCGCTTGGCATCACTCCGACATCCCTGGAGGCCAGCGCTCCCGTTGTGTGTCTAAGCCATGAGGGTTCTTGAACCCCAGGATTGTGGCTTGAAAAGCTACAGGGACGGCGTGTAAAGCTGGACTTGGTTGGGAAGCGAAGCGCATGCAGTGACCTATGAAGCTTGTGTTTAAGGCTGTGCAGACCTTGAGGAGTTCAAGAGGTTGAATGCATTGGCGCGTCTCTGACCATAGGTCCACCTGGTTGCGGCGTGCCAGCTTTCCAGTGTTCACTGCGCGTTGTGGGTATGTGCACGTGCTTGTGGTAGGCACCATGCTATGCACGCATATACTTATTTAGCTATTTATCTATTCATTTATCTATATTTATGTATTTATTTAATGCAGATCTTCACATACGCATCTTCTTGAACTTGCGCGAAGTCTCTCGGCTGTACCCTCCGGCTCAATGTCATGTTGGCTGCACTTGGCGTGGAAACATCTGAGGCAATACGCTCCTTGTAGCAGCTTGCGGTGTGAGAATAGCTGCGGACATTCGCTCTGGGGGCTAAACTTATCAACAGCCTAGGTCCTAGGTGAATTTGATGAACCGCGGGTGGAGCAGATCATGTCACAGAGGCATCAGGTTCTCCAAGCAAACTCCGAACAGGTCAACGTGTATTCTGACGACCCTTGCAGTAGACTAGAAACCTCGGAAGGTCCAAATGATTCTGTCGACCGCGTGGTACAAACGTCGCACGCAGGCCTGCAGTTTGAAGTCGAAAGCCACAAGCTGAGCCTAGTTTATTTCAGGTGACCATTCGGCTTTAGACAGCGTTCAAGGCCGCACTGCCTCCGAACCCAGGGCTGTAAGCCAAGCCCTAGGTTTCCTAGTAATTAGCACGCCCAGCATATCGAAGTAGACTCACAATAGTGTGCGAAATGACTCGTGACAGAAGCGAGCGAGGGCTGCAAGACTGCAGAAACCTAGGCTTATATGCTTCAGAGAAAAAACTACTCATTCAACCGTAGAGTCGTGCAAAAACGGAAGGCCTTCTACGAAAGCCATCGACTCGCATCCCCTGGACCTACTTGGGAATCAGGCTGGGCGTCTACTAACGAGCTATGGAGACCTGCATCAGAAAACATAGGGCTATGCTCGCCCGTTTTGGGTTGTTACATCACCGTCAGCCAACTGTAGTCCAATATTTCCTAAAACACATTACCATATAGAACATCCTTGTTTAGGGACAGTTGAAAAACAAACGATATTGCAATAGTTTTTAAAAACGTTTTACATGTTTACCGTTTTATTGCTGTAGTTTCTCATTATTCTGAGAATACATCATATTATTTTGCTATTCGTAATCATCTTCATCGGTCCGTAAGACCTTCTCAAATCTGATGTAGAACGTTTTATTCGCATCTGTTGCATTCGTGTTTATGTGCAAGAAGCTGTATGGAGCATCATCTATTGTCAACTGGTACATATCATATAACTGTTGTTTGTTTACCACTGCACTATTTTCTTCAAGGAATGCGTTTGACTTCGTTCCTTTTTTGAGTCTCAATCCAAACAGTGCTGATGCCTTGAGTCTAGCTACCAAAAAACAGACAGCGGCTATTTTGATCCGGGCGAATTGTACAGCGACCACAAAATCAAGTCTCCACTCCAGAGAAGAAAAGCCCAGCACGCGCCCCATGCCTGGATTCCAAAAAACAAAGAATCCGGAAAACGCGGTGTGCTCGGTGAATTCGGCTTATATAAATCTTTCAAGATGGATGGCCGGCCTGGGTGAGTTAGCTACTACACGCACGCATTTCTGGCTTGAATATTTGCGTCGGCAGAGAAAAGGATCTTCGCGGAGATCCGATAAACCTGAGTTCAAGCAAGATGTCGTTTTGAGACTTGAGAGGATAGAGAAGATACTCGGTGAAAAATTCACAAGAAACACCCCTTGACTCAACTGAGGAACGGAGATATTTTACAACCCAAATCTAGTACGCTTGAGTATTACAAGATAAAGTATGACGAAGCGACGAAAACCTATTCATTTTTCTTTCTGAGAAAAATGAGTGCATTAGGTGCTAATATGTGCTGAGTTTCCTACAGGCGAGGATTGCAAAACAAGACACATGCAATGTAAAGCATGTAAGCAAATAAAACACGTAAGCATTTTAAAAGGGTATACAATAGAACATGTACGGCTGGTCTGGACGCAGGTAAGAAAATAGGCTTAAAGGGAAGGAATGAGTTCAGGGAGTCTTCCTTGTGAAAAGAATACTAAACATAAAGTTTTAGAAGTCTTAAAGACCAAAATGCATAGTAGAATATATGATGAACTCATGAAGAAATCGCACTACAAAAAGACATTGATAAACGCAATTACCAAGATATTCTGACACCCTTTGAGACAGAAAAAGAACATTTTGCATCTGAATATGCACAAAAGAAATATGCTCCATATTTGAGAATTGAAACATCCAGAACGAAAATGAAAAAACATGATTAACACCTCTACAGCAGACGACGAATACATAGAAAAGATGCCCTAAAGAATAAATGACTTAGACGGCTATTTAAAAGCAAAACAGGACCAAGGAAACAAGGGCACTAAACATTTAGATACGAAACCAAAACATGCTGTTTAATGGAGTAATATAAGTATTCAAGAAATGGAAAAAGATTACGGCGAATACTTGAAACAACCCCACTACCATACCATGAAAAACAACCCGAAGCAACCAAGGCTTGCCCATGTCTGGGAGCATCACCTTAAAATAGGATGTTTTCTGTATGGTAATGTGTTTAGGAGATATTGGACTACAGTTGGTTGACGGTGATGTAATTACCCAAAAGTCCGAACCACCTTTGGACTTGCTTTTCCAGGGAGCTGGCTATTCCTCAAAGAGATTGACCATTTCCAGGGTTTTGGGGAGCGTCGTAGGTGTTCAGGGCGAAAGTCAGCGCCGAGGAGGTTCAGAGTTCATAGGCTAGGTTTTTGGGAAGTTAGGCGGTTTGCAGTGCAGTCCACTGATCTATTTGGATCAGAATGCCAATTCTTGGCATGTTTTTAGACGTCTTGTCGTTAGGCCGCGCAAGACCGCTCGTTCACGACCTGGAAATGTCTAGCCTCATGTACTGCATGCCCGCCGCGTTTGACAGCCTCACACTCTGTCTGTTTAACTGGGCAAACACAAGCTACCCGCGGTAGATTGACGTAGATTGACGTAGATTGAAGACTGAGAACTTTCAGATGTTGATGTACAACGCGCCTCGTATGCGATCTGACTGCAAATGGTTGGTCGTGCTGGCATTGGCGATTCCGTTTCTTCTGTGGCAGTGTGGACCGGCCAAAAGCATTCATGAAGATGCACGGGAGCAGCCAGTTTTCGAGTGGTGCTCGCCCAACGCTCATCCCCAAAGTCATGCACCCGGAGGACACATGCCAGCTCTTCGCATTAAGCCGCCTGCGAGATCTGGGTTGAGCGAAGTGCTTCTCCATGTTTTCCACGGCGTCAAGAATGCCACAGAGCAGAATCAAGCATATTTTCTCGATGATCGCAATCTGCTCCACGGCAACGAAGAGCTCTCATGGAATCGATTTTTCCAGCCCTTGGGAGGACAACCAAGTTCATCCATTGACTTCAAGCCATCCTGGGATGTTGTCAGAGGCTCTGGGCAAGCAAATGCATCATTGAATGAGGAAAGAGGTGCGGTTCTCAACTCGAACCGGCTGCTTTTGCGCCAAGTTTGGCATTTTCAACCCTGGGTGCGAGGGCACATCTGTCAGAGGGTTCATGCGTTGCACTTAAGCCGTCCTTATGTTGGGATCATGATTTCGCACGATAAGAAGAGATCATCGATGAAGCGCAGCCCTAATGCCAGTCTGATGGCTTACAGAGACGCGTTGGTCAGCAGAACTTTCAACGGATTGGTGACTGATGTTTTTGTGGCGACCAGTGATTGCCAGGTCCTTCCCCAACTACAGCGTCTTGCGCCACAATTCAACTTCATCAGCTTTTGTCCTGGTATAGAAGATCACAATCCAAAAGCTCCACAAAATTCCAGTAATGCGGATGATCAGCATCTTAAACTCCTGGCCGAGTTTGTGGTTCTGGCAGCAGCTGTCTTATGCATTGGTGACCATGCGACTTACGCATACCACTGGGTTGCGTACATGCGCCCCACCGATGACTTTGCAAGTATGCTGGACCTGCGCCTATACCCATTCATCCAGAACCTTATGTAGCAGTTGCGAGGAGGGGTGCCCAGTGAAAGCTCGACCGTAAAAAGGTGCTGCAGCGTTGTTTCTCCGAGCCGACACGAACTCTGGACGAAAGGGGCTGGTGTTGAGTCAGGTCACAAGCCAGACAATTGGGACAAAACCCAAAGGCCCTCTTGAAGCAGCCCTCAAGCCGCTGCCCGAGGCTTCCTCCTGCGCAAGTCGGACGCCGAAGTTGCTGCTGCCCTCTTTGCGAGCCGTTCCTCAGCGCAGGCCAGGTGTGCTAGGGATTTCTAGGTTTCATCAGTGTTTGTTAATCGGTGGAAGGCTTTGCGAGCGAAAAGCAAAAAACACCATGATGTTGGCAAGAGGCGTCAGGATGTAGGGCAGGTAAAAGTATCAAAGCTTCAGAGCTTCATGCGTCAAAGTTGTGCTTAAGGGTCGCTCTGGAAAGAGGCAGAGCTCCTTCTCCGCATAACGTTTGGTAAGAGGCTCAGCGGAAACCCCTCTCATGGCGACTGCAGGGCAAAAGCAGGTCGCTCATTACACGCAATCCCTTGCCTGCCTACGCGCAATGCTTGTCACGTGTCACCCAAAGAGCCCAAGGCATGTAATCTGAGCAATATATGCATGGAGTCGTGCTGGCCAGATAGTAACGCATTTTCACTGCAGGGGAGTGCTGTGCGACCATGGCGAAGCTGACCTTTGTTGTCAGGGTTTCGATGTTCCTGGCAGTTGCAACGATGGTGATATCGTTGCCACGGATCTTGTTTCCTGGAGATTCCTGGGGACGAAGAGAATCGGTGTTGCTCAGAAAGATATGAAAACTAAGCTATGATTCAGAAAAAAGTAGATCAAGAGAAAGACTGTTTTTATGTATTGATAAGAGTTCACCACAACAAGAACGTGACGTAGTTCGGAGTGGAGCAGGTTCCCAGCTCGCTGCGCAACGCTTGCGGCAGATTAGGGCTTAGTGCGGGAGAAAGGGGCTTATAAGAGGTCAGAAAGGTAATCGTTTCCGGATGCTGTTTGTCATGCAGCGCCACGCGCACTCGATGAATTCAGCCGCGTCGTGCGTCCCAAGAACTTGAAACCACGAAGACAAATCGGAGTTGGCTGATCAGGGAGAGCTCGACAATCTGCAATCTCTGTATGAACATCATTTCTTGTACGCTGGTAATTTAATGGGTTGCATTTGCAGGGCATGCCAACGGAAACAGCTCCAGGAAACAGCAGCAGTGGTGCCTGCGCTTTTGCCGTTAACTGCGGCGTTAGAGAAAAGAAGCATAAGAAAGATCTGTCAATCCAGAAAAGCCTAAACCATTGGATAACCCTGGTCCCTATGCATAGAATTACGCCTAGACGATCAACACCGTACATATATATATATATATATGTTTGTATATAAACATTACGGGAACCCTCCCCAAATACAGAAACCCTCTTTGTTGCATCCCGTTACCTAAATCTCCATCCTGTTGTTATGGCCGCCCTATGCTTCAACCTGCACTAACCCTGAGTCGCTTGGCCGAGGCCGCTTCCTGGAAAGCTCCGTCATGAATTTCTTGCTGAGCACGTAGACTTTCACTTGGTAAAGCAAAAGAATCCTTTCACAAACTTGGGGCTGGTGAACCCTGCGGCTTAGACTGGCAACACGCCCAACAATGTCTTCGTTTTCCTCACAGCCAAACAAGAAAGAAAACTTAAGAAATGTTGGGCTCCTCTAGCTAGCGAGACATTCACTTCGTGAATGCTGTGGCAGACCATATGGAGTTTAAGCTTCGTCGCGCAGCCGGGGAATTTGTGCTGATGGAAGCAAAGCCATGCTAAATGATTGTATGATCTTACGAACATTCTGCCCTGCCAGTTCATGGCAGCTGTGCAGGTCCGTTGCCATGTCAGCCACGAAACACAAGCTGATGCGTCGAAATGTATGTAGGCTGCTTGTGCAGGATGCGGAAACTCTTCGCGAAGGTGCATTCAAAAATCACTTGCTGCACCGCATCAGCGCAGGGGATTTCCT
Source organism: Symbiodinium natans (assembly GCA_905221605.1). Lineage (NCBI taxonomy): Eukaryota > Dinophyceae > Suessiales > Symbiodiniaceae > Symbiodinium > Symbiodinium natans. The sequence goes on along the minus strand of CAJNDS010002578.1, from coordinate 215,761 downwards.
TGCATTCTAAAGTACTAACACCGAAATCAACTTCCAAGAAAGCAATATATCAGCTATCAGTTTAACCTTTACATAAAGCCTAAAACCCTATGAAACCCTAGATTCCATATATCCCCAAACTTTAAACTTTAAGGTAATATAGAGAGAAATGTCATTCAATCTAAACCATCATGTAGCCCTGACGCCAAACAGAAGAGGCGAAACTTCCTGCGCGTGCGTTCCAAGAATTGTCACACCGGTTGCCATTTCCTTCGTTAAAGAATCCGAAATCGGCGATGAGAAGCATCGAACTTGCTATGACGTCTTGAAAGCAGCCCAAGTTGCAAGCGCCGGTCACGGGTGCGTGGGGAAGGGACACATGGGCAAGAAGCAGATGCCAAACCTTATGCTTCGTTCAACTTCGGAACTTTGGCGTCGTGAATTTGTCCCTGCGCAGCATGCGCTCCGGAGCAGCACGGTCACAAGGGACTTGCAAGAGGAGGCTCAGCTCAGCTAGCCTCTGGCACCGTGCAAGGTCGCCTTTGCAGCCAATGCAGGCCGGGTGCCAGAGACGCTTCTGCGCAACGATCACAACATAAAGTTCGCAGTTCTCTGAAGATGATGGCTGACAAGCCCTGCAAACGCGAACCGCATTTCATGTACTTCGTTGGAACCACGAACATCAGAAACCTCGTCAGGGACGAATGTCGATTCAAGTTAAGATTTTGTTGCTGCCAAACGCTGTTGCTCACGCCAGCTTGCTTGCAGCATGCTTCTTGGTCCTGGTACATCGGGTTGAATCCAATCCAAACGATGTTTCAACTGTACACCATGGCCATCATCCCCGTGCCACAGCAAAGGTATCCCCATTCAAATAGTCGCCATGATTTGTGTACACCTCGTGGCTCGGGTGAAAGTCTTTGTAAGCAGCCCAAGATTCCATCGAGTGTTGCTTGCCCTGTTGCATGCTCGTGGTGCCACCTTATAAGACAGCCCCCACCTGCTCACAAAGCGATCATCACACCGGACTGCGTTCGTTTTTGTTCCATGTGATCAGATTTGCTTCCAAGGTGTCCAAGGCCATCTTCCGCTGCAGCTGCTTGCAGCCTTTGCATCCTTTGCAGCGTTGTCGCTGGGACCTCAATTCGTACATAAGTACAGTAACCGAATAAGGAAGGTGGATCTTTTGCAGGTGGCTTTAGGGATTGCGTATACATCCAAAACATCTCGCTACCAACCCCTGCGTGCAAAACGACATACCAGCCAACATTGTTGACGTGTCCAGTTGGCGCAGTCTGCAAAAGCCTCGGGCAAACACCTCAGCGGAACACCCGATGCCGCTCTCTCCAGAGCGTGATCTCTGTTGTGGACCTGGCTGAACAGCAAAGACTACAAATAATCTCTACAAACATGCGGGAAACCAAGACCAGGTGCCGATTCTCTCCTCCTCCTCATGTGAGAAGAAAGACTGGGAAAGGAACGCTCCCCTCGCCACTCCCCTTCGCTGACGTTTCTTCTCAGGGTAAATAAAGGTAAGAGCAGAGTGGAAAAGAGAGAAATTTTTACATAGGTGGGGGCGTGACCTCCTTTTTTGTGCCTTTATCCTTTGTCTTCCTTTGCTGTCTGAGGTCTGAGAGCACAGGAAGGAAACCCACTCAGTCTTTGCACAACTCTCTGGGAAAACAGGAACAGAGAGCTTGTCCTTCTCTCCTTTATATCCCTTGCTCAACTCTGCTATTCTTCATATTTCTGTCCACATCGAGGCAGACAAAAGGCAAGAGATGAAGAGAGGAGAGGAATGAAGAAAGTGTTTGAGAGGGGAGCGGAACCCCCTCCTTCGCTTCTCTCTCCCTCCCATGATTTTCAATTTTTCCGGCGGCTCATTCTGCCATAGCTGGACTTGCCTGTGAGAAAGCCACAAAAGGCTAAAGAAGAGCCAAAGAAGCTGGGGGGATGACTTGCCATTTTGTTCCCTCGTCTCTTTTTCGTTTCTTTCTTGAAAGAGAGAAAGGCACCTTCCCAGTCGCTTCCAAGGACGAATCGGTTTGCCAAGCCATAAACCCTACTCTCACATGTTGCAGGCATACAGCATTTAATGGCTGTTTATCGGGAAAGAAGGACAAAACCTCACATTTATACCCAAAGGTCCATGCCACATATATGTATAGGTGGAGAGTTTACACGGCTTTGTATTACATATTGGGTTAGGGTTGAAAGGGTTTACAATAGGCACCTGGTCTTGGTTTCCCGCGTGTTTGTAAAGATTATTTGTAGTCTTTGCTGTTCAGCCAGGTCCACAACAGAGATCACGCTCTGGAGAGAGCGGCATCGGGTGTTCCGCTGAGGTGTTTGCCCGAAGCTTTTGCAGACTGTGCCAACTGGGCACGTTTTGGATGTATACGCATCCCTAAAGCCACCTGCAGAAGATCCACCTTCCTTATTCGGTTACTGTACTTATGTACGAATTGAGGTCCCAGCGACAACGCTGCAAAGGATGCAAAGGCTGCAAGCAGCTGCAGCGGAAGATGGCCTTGGACACCTTGGAAGCAAATCTGATCACATGGAACAAAAACGAACGCAGTCCGGTGTGATGATCGTTTTGTGAGCAGGTGGGGGCTGTCTTATAAGGTGGCACCACGAGCATGCAACAGGGCAAGCAACACTCGATGGAATCTTGGGCTGCTTACAAAGACTTTCACCCGAGCCACGAGGTGTACACAAATCATGGCGACTATTTGAATCGGGATACCTTTGCTGTGGCACGGGGATGATGGCCATGGTGTACAGTTGAAACATCGTTTGGATTGGATTCAACCCGACGTACCAGGACCAAGAAGCATGCTGCAAGCAAGCGGGCGTGAGCAACAGCATTTTGCAGCAACAAAATCTTAACTTGAATCGACATTCGTTCCTGACGAGGTTTCTGATGTTCGTGGTTCCAACGAAGTACATGAAATGCGGTTCGCGTTTGCAGGGCTTGTCAGCCATCATCTTCAGAGAACTGCGAACTTTATGTTGTGAAGGCATCGTTGCGCAGAAGCGTCTCTGGCACCCGGCCTGCATTGGCTGCAAAGGCGACCTTGCACGGTGCCAGAGGCTAGCTGAGCTGAGCCTCGCAAGTCCCTACTGACCGTGTCCCTTCCCCACGCACCCGTGACCGGCGCTTGCAACTTGGGCTGCTTTCAAGATGTCATAGCAAGTTCGATGCTTCTCATCGCCAATTTCTGATACTTTAAACGAAGGAAATGGCAACCGGTGTGACAATTCTTGGAACGCACGCGCGGGAAGTTTCGCCTCTTCTGTTTGGCGTCAGGGCTATTGGATGGTTTAGCTTCAATGTTATTTTCTATATTACCTTAAATTGGGAGAGTTTCTATGGCTTATAATTTGGTTTATAGAGCTTTAGGCTTAATGCAAAGATTATACTGATATAATTACCAGGTTGGTGATTGCTTTGTTGGAAATTGATTTCGATGTAGTACTTTCGAATGCAAGGAAATCCCCCGCGCTGATGCGGTGCAGCAAGTGCTTCTTGAACCCACCTTCGCGACTAGTTTCCGCATCCTGCACAAGCAGCCTACATACATTCCGGAGCATCAGCTTGCGTTTCCTGGCTAGCTGCTATGCACAAGCATGGACTTTGGTGGCCACGGACCTGCACAGCTGCCCAGAACTGGCAGGGCGGAATGTTGGTAACAAATCGTGCGTCTGGCCACGCTTCACACAGATACCAACACTACAGGCGACAAATTGTACATCTTGCCTTGCCATGCCTCACACCAGCAAATCACAGAGGCAACACATCGTACATCTTGCCATGCCCCGCACAGATGCCAGCAAATCACCGGCAAGAAATAGTACGTCTTGCCACGCCTCACACAGATGCCAACAAATCACAGGCAGCAAAGCGTACATCTTGCTCATGCCTCACCACCGATCGCAGGAACTCACAGGCAACATATGGTACATTTTGCAATGCCTCACATCGATACCAGCAAGTCACACGCAAAAATCGCACATTTTGCCATGCCCCACACGAATATCACAGGAAACAAATCGTACATCTTGCCAGACACCTGCAAATAATTTGCTTACATCAGCACAAATTCCCCGGCTACACGACGAAACTTCAAGGCATATGTCTGCAAAAAATGATAAGGATCAAACAATTTGAAAAGGAATAAGCAAAATTTTGTTAAGGATCAAAAAACGCTCTCCGGGCCCCCCGCTCCTCCGGTCTTCTGTGCTTCCGGACAGCTGGCTCCTTGGTCCTCTGGTCTGGTCCCGTGGTCCTCCGGTCCGGTGGTCCTCTGTGGTCTCTTGGTCCCTTGCGTATCAGATTATGTATTTTGATATGCTATTTTGTTTACTGATCATTTTGTTAGTATGAATATTCCATAGCATTACGACAGATTCCGTATTCTAATATAACACCGTATTAATAGTCCTAATGAAACAAACATAAAACCCTAAACCCTCGCTTGTGTGCGATCGGCTATTGGCACCATCCAAACCCTAGACGTGGCAAAAACACATCCTGAACCTTCCTGTGTTAGGGTTAAACCCTAACCCTATATAAACAATTATGCTTTCTCCGCTTTCTTCAAAGCACCCCAAAGCCCCCCCCCAGGCGCTTTGTTTAAGCCGCACAAGCTTGCTTCAGGGCATATGAGTCTTTTTGAAGCCCATGCGTGGATTGTGTTTGCAAATGGGGGGGGCGACCCACCCCCCCCCCCCCGGCCCTCCAACCCCCCCATTTTAAGCCTTGCAAGCTCTAGCATATGAGTCTTTTCGAAACCCATCATCCGAGTATTCTGTTAGCCTATGGGGGCTGCGATCCCCCCAACCCGAAGCTTGCTTCAAAGCATATGAATCGTTTTGAAGCCTATCACGCGAGCATTGTGTTTGTTTGCAAACTGGGGGGGGGGGGGGGCTGCGCAACCCTCCCGCTTTCTTCAAGCCGTGCAAGCTTGCTTCAGAACATATGGGTCTTTTTGAAACACGTCATGCGAGCATTCTGTTTGCAAATGGGGATGGGGGAGCCCCGAAACCCCCCACTGTCTCAAGCCGTGCAAATCTCTTCTTAGCATCTGAATCTTTCGAGGGCAGCGTTTGGGAGAGAAATGCTGGTATTTCCTGCGCCTGGAGCCGTGGAACAGCTAGAAATGTAATGAATAGCATCTGGAGCCCTCAAGCATACAGAAATGATGCATTTCTGAGCATTTCCAGCCCACGAACAGCCAGAATTGTTGCGTTGCATTAGCCTCCTTACTCAATGTTTTTTGATCTCTATCAAGAGTTTTTGGATCCTACGCCCAAAGCATTGGCGAAGTGAATGTCTCGCTAGATAGAGGTGTGCATGCGGTGTTTCAGACAAGACAACTTCCCCGTAGCAAAACATGCTGTCCGTTACACGGCCTGTCATTCGTAAGTGATTGTTCAAGCCGTTCGAGTTTGTGATGATTTAGCTTATCAATTCGTCCCTTTTGAGTAGGTTTATATTCTTGCGGTATGTGGTGCCATAGGTTTGAAATGCGACCTTTCTATTGTTGCAAGGATATATGTAAATATACAATATGTAGATATACAAATTTATATATATGTAGATGTAGATGCACATGTAGATGTATATGTTAATATGTATATATATATATATATATGCAACGGAACTTGCAGAAGACGTTGTACCTGCCATGGTCTGTTCTCGGAAGCTGCTCGTGGTCGTGCTTGCCTCTTGGATGCCAAATGGGTCGCTTTATGCTTTGATCAGGCTTCTGTTGCAGCTTTCACAACGCAGCATAAGGCCTGGACACGAATCGGTTGTTCCCATTTTAGAACAATATGAGAGTTTGTTTCATTAGAATTTAGCGGGATGCCCAGGTGTGTGTGGCATATGGCACCGGGTACTTGCAAGGACTTTCGCAAGTGCAGTCTTGTCTTTGCGATGTGCCAACTCCAGTTGGCAGCCCCGTCACATCCATCAGTCTTCTTGAAGCGATGAAGGGCACCGCAACGGACAAGGGCCCAGCAAGACATAACTACCATCGTTACTACGAAAAGTGGCTGGCACCATTCCAGCACAAGCCTGGGTTCAAACTCGCAGAGATCGGCGCTGAAAGAGGCGGGTCACTCCATGCTTGGAGCAGATACTTCTCGCAAGCTGCCGTAATATGTGGCATAGCATATGGTCACCTAAGTGAGAATGTAGAAAGCAAGGCTACCTCTTGGGACAAGGTTGTGGTGCTTCGGGGAGACCAGTCGAAGCGCGAAACCATGCAGTTGCTTCTTGACAAGGGCCCGTGGGATGTGATTATCGACGATGGGTCGCATGATCCACCTCACATGGTGTACAGCTTCTTTGCATTGTGGTCAGCGGTCAATCCGGGTGGTCTCTATGTGGTGGAAGACCTGGAGACCAACTACTGGCCCGACGGCAAGAAAGGCTACGAGAACTACATACGCGGCAATGGGGTCATGAATGGACCAGATCTGTCTGCTGTGGCCAAATTCAAACAATTTATAGATGTACTGCACCGCCGCCAGATTGGAGCTCCTGAAATGAGCAGCTTGCACATGCATTCTTCGCTTTTTTGTGTGCCAGTTGAAGTTCGTAGGTTCATGTGAGCTTGGAGCCTCAGGCATCATGGAAGGTGACGACAAGATTTGCTCCATCGAGTGGGGTATGAACCTCGTTGCCTTCAAGAAGTGCAGCACCGAAGAAGCCAAGCAAAGTCCAAAGTTTTTGCGAGAAAACTACGATAAGGCGATCATGAGGAAGTGGATTGAAGATGCCAAAGCAACCAATCCTACCATGGACTCTCCGTATCTCCCTTCGGCAAGCTCCACGTCCTTTCCAGCTCTAGTTGGCAGCCCCGTCACATCCATCAGTCTTCTTGAAGCGATGAAGGGCACCGCAACGGACAAGGGCCCAGCAAGACATAACTACCATCGTTACTACGAAAAGTGGCTGGCACCATTCCAGCACAAGCCTGGGTTCAAACTCGCAGAGATCGGCGCTGAAAGAGGCGGGTCACTCCATGCTTGGAGCAGATACTTCTCGCAAGCTGCCTTAATATGTGGCATAGCATATGGTCACCTAAGTGAGAATGTAGAAAGCAAGGCTACCTCTTGGGACAAGGTTGTGGTGCTTCGGGGAGACCAGTCGAAGCGCGAAACCATGCAGTTGCTTCTTGACAAGGGCCCGTGGGATGTGATTATCGACGATGGGTCGCATGATCCACCTCACATGGTGTACAGCTTCTTTGCATTGTGGTCAGCGGTCAATCCGGGTGGTCTCTATGTGGTGGAAGACCTGGAGACCAACTACTGGCCCGACGGCAAGAAAGGCTACGAGAACTACATACGCGGCAATGGGGTCATGAATGGACCAGATCTGTCTGCTGTGGCCAAATTCAAACAATTTATAGATGTACTGCACCGCCGCCAGATTGGAGCTCCTGAAATGAGCAGCTTGCACATGCATTCTTCGCTTTTTTGTGTGCCGGTTGAAGTTCGTAGGTTCATGTGAGCTTGGAGCCTCAGGCATCATGGAAGGTGACGACAAGATTTGCTCCATCGAGTGGGGTATGAACCTCGTTGCCTTCAAGAAGTGCAGCACCGAAGAAGCCAAGCAAAGTCCAAAGTTTTTGCGAGAAAACTACGATAAGGCGATCATGAGGAAGTGGATTGAAGATGCCAAAGCAACCAATCCTACCATGGACTCTCCGTATCTCCCTTCGGCAAGCTCCACGTCTGCTAGAGGCCATGAGGCCATAAGGCCATGAAATCTTGTGCTGGTCGTGGTCATGGTGGTACTTTTTGGTGTACCATCTCAATGGCGAAGAAGAAAAGGATCCTATAAAGAAAGTGACAGGCCTCATGGGCATTCAACAACATAACGATTGAATCAAGATATCAAAGGTCTCTTTCAGAACTAAATGAATTTTGGATATAGGATATATATATATATATATATATATCGTATTTTTCGGCTAGAATAGAGGATTTTATGAATGATTTGTATGATGATACTTCTGGACGTAGGTATTGTTTTTTGTTGACTATAATGTTATATGATCATTTTGGGGAATAGAGGATCATTTGAATTGTTGAACATGATGCGAATGATTTCTATTCAAAAATATTTCTTTGGATTCATTAGAGACTACAAAATATTTTGAATATTTGAGATGGGGGAGGGGGGAACTAATTTTATTTTGCAAGAAATTTCTTATTATTCCCTTGAATTACGAGATATCTTCGGAAGATGAAAATCAATGAAAAGATGAAGGTTCTTAAAAGAATTGAAAAATGATATATATTAGATGGGAGATATAGACAATTAGTGGATTCTTGAATCATTCGATAATTATAGATATGATCATTTAAGAATGAGAAATGAAAAGGATATTTGTCATTTCCAGGGTTTAGGATTGAAAAAAATAATATTATATAATCGAGGGATGCCAAAGTATAAATCAAAATAGAATTTGTTCATTCTATCTTTTATGAAATGATTCATGGGGGGTAATATATTTATTGGAAGAATATTATGGGATAATTATTCATTTCTCATTTCTTAAATTCAAACCAAATATTTAAATATTATGGCAGATTGATTGTTTTTGAATCGATTTGGATAATTTAATTTAAATTTCTTCGATGAATTTGAATGATCAAATTCAATAGTGGTTTATGTTCTTTTTTCTAATGATATTGGGGACAAATAATTCTTTCATGAATTTGTTATGGAGGTATTTTTTCTAGAATGATGATTTGAAATATATCGTCTCGATCTTTGAAAATATATTGAATCTTAAATTTAGGGATTTAAAGATATGATTCAAATTTTTCATTTATATGTTCAAATATTAATTCGGATAATTTGATCGAGAAAAAGATGTATTTATTCATCTTTGGTCTCGGAAATTTATCATGATATTTGGATTATAATTCATCATGAATTTTCTAGGATATTAGATTAGGAAATTTATCTATTAAATCCTAATCAATATGAATTCTTAAGATTTATTGAGATATCTCCCAATTCAAATCTAGCTCTCGGATCGTATAGGAATGATCGTCCATTTATGATCAGAAACTAAGGCGCAGGAGGCTTCTGCTCCCAAAAACGCCAATTAAAGAAAAGAGATATAATATTAAGAACACGAATTAAGCGTCGTCTAGATTAAATACAAGCCAAGAAGATATAATTCGTCATCTCGAGATTCCCAGTCGTGCATTGAAAGACCCACCGCCATCCCCAATTCATCAGGAAACCAAGAAGATGAAAACGCAGAGCCAAAACACACACACACGATTCAGACGACGATTCCTTTGAAAGGGAAGATTTGTATTTCCCGAAATATTACTACGATATACAGACCTTGCCGCCCTCAGTGGTCAGGGTCGCTACACAATCCGCACGCATCTGCGTTGTAAAGGGGTCGGCAATACTTGCGCGGGGGGTCGAATTTGGCATGTCAAATTTCATAAGATTGGAACGATTCACTCATAAGAGAGATTCCATGGAGATTCAATTAGATCATCAAGCATCGAAAATTTCACAATATATTCTCCTGAAGGAAACGTTCAATGGCCCCTTGGGCCCCATCCGTTGACGCCTGTGCTGCACGACATTTCTGCAGGATGTGAGAGAGTCCCCTCTGAATGTCAATCGAGAATCGATTTTTCAGATCTTATTTTGTTGTTCCCAAAGGAGAATTCGTAATTCGATCGTATTCCTGATATATACTCTTCAAGAGCCCACGTGCGCCCATCTCGCAACCACCCGTCGTATCTATAACTCGAATTTTCAGATCTTTATTCGGAAAATATTTTGAATATCTGGATTCTTCTTCGATTAAATTCTGGAAAATATTATATGATTATATCATATTCTTTCTTTAGAATTGATCTCGTTTTATTTTTATCATTTGGGATTGTCCCTGAATTTGTATTCCTTGCGAAATAGATTATGGTAATCTAAATTGATCTTATGTAAGCTTCGCATTTATTTCTGATTGGGGTCTTCAAAGAACCTCCTGATTATTGAGTGGAATAATCGAGATTTCTCTGATATACAAGTCATGCTCCTTCCCAGTTACGTAAACGACACGCAGAGGAAGTAGCTGCTGATACCGGAATCAATCTCCCATTCCAACCGGAGTATGCCGATGACGGCTTCTGTGGGGGGAGGGCGCAGGATATCCTTCGGTATTTTCGGCGAGAGATTCGTTTGGCGGAAAAGTTCGGGTTGAAGTATGATTTCTCCCAGTATACGGTTTATCTGTTGTCAGGGAATGATTTCAGGGGGGATATTTCTGGGTTCCAGGAGCTTGGGGTTCAGATATGGACGGGGTGTGATGTGCAGATGCTGAAAATTCCGGTCTCGGGGCAGCAGATATTCATGCAGGAAATTTGTGAAGCCAGGTAGGAGGGATTGCAGAACAAATATGTGGCTTTTCATCTCCTTCAATAATGTATGGGCTTCTGCCAATTGCAATATCTTACGAGATCTTCTCCCCATCAATTTTTGGGACCATTGTTCGAGTGATACGATAAACGATATCGCCAAGCCTTCGAAGTGATTATAGGGTATTCATTTCTTGATCATTCGTGGCGGCAAGCGACGTTATCTCCAAAATTGGGAGGTTTAGGATTTATGCTGGAGAGTATCCCAATTGTGGACTCCATTTGTTATCGGTCCGATATCTGTTATTTGGGGGCTTCCAGGATCGTTCAGGATTTATATCAAGCCCTCGTCCCTGCGATTCCGCATCATTCTGTATTAGGATGGATTAGGATTGCATAAAGATTGGAAGCCTTATTCCCGACGTGGCAGAATGATTTTCAGAATTCCCAGGTTCAGCTCCGACAGAAAGGCTTCATGTCCCAGGCCGAAGATGTTTCTCCAAGTCTTGCGTTCGATAGTTGTCCAATGTTGCATGATCAGATTCCATATCCAGGCGATTTGGATTACCATTATTTGATGTGGACGAAGTATGCCCGCAATCAGTATGGTCATCATAATTTGACGTATATCAAGATTGGGAAAACGGGATTGCATAATTATATCCGTGACGAGATTTATCGTCTTTTGTCGGGAGGAGGCTTAGGATTGAAATTTGAATCATTGGGGTGGTTGTCCGACGAACCGGCTAGGAGACCAGTCGACATTCTGATTATTCCTTCTGCTCTTTGTCGACAATCATCATGGAATTTTCTCCCATGGATAGCGATTGACTTTATTGTCATCTCTCCTTTTCGGGCCGTTAAGGGACGTTCGGTCATTGAGGAGCATGTTGCCCTTAAACGACGTAATCAGGGCACTCAAGCTAGGTGCCACGAACAGGGAATCGGATTCGAGCCAGTCAGCTTTGACCATGCGGGGGTTTGAACCAGGAAGGTGCTCGGATGCTGGAATCTTTGTGCAAGACCTTGGATGGCCCAAATGAATGTCCCGCATCACGACCACGACACTTGTTGCAAGAGAGAATTTCCATCGCTCTCCAATGATGTATCCATCATTATTTGTCATGGAGACGTGCGGGATATCAAGAAAAGATCTATTCTTTGCCGCTCAGATTCATATTTGATTGATGATTTTCTTTCCCGGTCAGGAGAACCTCCCCACGCAGGTAAGACATTTGTTCTGAGCAGGATATCTCCCCAGCGCAAATGAGTTATGATGATTATTGGCAGATATGAGTGAATGATTATGGGTTGTGTAAGATTGGATATCGTTTCATCCGCGGGAGCAGAATATGCTTGCGCCATGATTTTGGGAACCTTTGTTTTCTTTCTCTCCTTTTCGTCTTTCTGGGATATCCTGTTTAATTGGGGATGGTGGTGGGCTTTTACGCACGACGGGGCGTCTTGGAGAGCACGAAATTTGTGATGTGTTTCGTTTGTTTTTGGTGGATTCCTGGGTTTCACTTTTAATATTCTCAATTCGTCATTCGTATTCTTAATTGGTATTTTTAGGAGCAGACGACTCTTGCACCGATCGAATATAATGTATAGGAGGCTCCTCGGCGTCGACCGGCTGATATCTTGCTTGTGAGGATGCAGACCATGGAGATGGATCCTAGAAGGAGGAGGAAATAAATTGAATGAACTAGATGCTGGAGAGGAAATATTTGAGAAAGTATTATCCAACATGGCGAGTATTCTTGGTTAAGATCCATTTGAGGAAATTCAAATTCATCAATTGAATGATCTATTAGTTCTGTTCCTCACTTCGGTGCAAGAGACTTATGCTCCCAAAAGCACCAATTCACTACGAAAACTCAAATGAAAGTAATCTCCATCCATGAGAATAAGAAGAAGAGACCCGACATCAAAGCAGAGTGAAAGAAGACTTTTGCTTCTCTCACCACTGCGCACAATCAAAGATAGGATCCTAGTTCAAATAATTCCAAACATGAACCGAAGATCCATGATGAGATTGCTCAAAGCACAAAGAAAGCACGAAGCAAATAGCAGTGCCTTCCAGCAGTGAAACGAAGAATATACACCCGCCACCACCCCGAATTCGCCAGAAGGCACGGCGCAACAGTGGGACAAGACGAGAGGAGCAACCGCACAGGGAATCATCCAGATACGAAACTAATCCTCGCAATTTACTCGTCAGGTTGCGGCCCCGCGTTCGCCCGCTGCAAGCAGCAAGCAAAGTGAAAGCCGCGCTGCAAATCCATCGAGATCCTAGCACGGATCTGATTCTTCGAGCTCCCCACACGAAGTCCGAATCTCGCATCCCTCATTTGACACAATGAATCCACGATAACTTCACTTTCCTCATGAACTCCCCCAGTCGATTCCCAAACCATTGGCTCGAATCCTAGCAATTGTTTCGCGCACTTATTCGCGACATCATGTGTCGCCCGCTTACGATCAGCATGAATGATCTATTGGAGGATCAAGGCGATGATCGGACATCCATAGGAGATGGAACAATTGGAGATGGCAGAAATTCCTTGCTAGAAGATGGACGAGCTTCTGCAAGTAAGGAGGTTGGAATATCAGATCAATCAATGGTGAATCAATGATCTCCTCCAATGATATTATCAATGGGGAAAATATAAGGATATGCGAGGCTCGATAGCTAGAAGAAATGGAGGGGTCAGAATTGGGATCAAATTTTCAATCTCCGACCCCTGGGTCTCCGAGAAGGGAGCGTGTGAGTCCGGCAATGAGTCCGTATCCTTTTTGGTCCGATAGAGCAAGGATTGAGGTCGAGTTGGCGTCATCCCGTCCAATTGATTTCGAGGGATTAATTCATCATTTGGAAATATCATCTATCGAAGCGCAAAGGCCAGTGGTCCTAGAAGAGGACCTGAGATCGCGCTAAAAGAAGAGGATGAATGAAGACATGAGAGAATTTGATCATATATCGTAAGGAAATCCACCTCGGATTGGTGTATTGGCTTCTTCCATTCTAGAGAATGGAAATCCGGAGATAAGGCTCCCGAAATCTATGACAAGATGAGTGCCAGGAGTTATGAGCAAGGGAGCGGGGATTATGAAGATCCTTCGTTTGAGGTTGCGAGGTTGTGATCGGTTGTGGAGAATCTTCTGGAAAAATTAGAAAGATCAAGTGATAGATTGAAATTGGAGGATTCTGAGATTATCTAAGGATCAGATTATCGTGCAATGAAATGGAGGGACGATAAGTATCCTTCGATATGGAATCTGAATCTTATCATGGTCCTTGGGGTCATCTATTGAATATATTGATTCCTTTTGGCAATTTGTTATCTCCGTCATTGTCGTCACCCTATTTGAAATATCCATCATATCCTGAGTCGAATCATGCAAGGTCTGCCACATTAGATATTCCATCTCAGGTGCGAGTATCTCCCCGTCTGGGTTCAGTAAGTAGCCTAGAAGTATTGTTGAATTCATCTCTGCCATCTTTCCCGATAATATATCCGATGTGCGAATGGGCAAGGTATTCCCCAATTCAGGGAATATTGATTGTTCAGGATATTGAGTATATATGGCAATTGGTATGGACAATTAGAATTGGAATCTCTGGGGAATAGGTGGAATACATCGCCATGTCCATATTCTCCTAATATCATGCCTCTACCAAGTCCATTATTGGCCTAGATTATGGAAGAAATGGATCTGAAGATTTCGAACTGATCGTAGTCCCAAATGAAGCAACCCCGATATATCCAGAAAATCGAATATAATGGATCCGTCGGTGGGAACACCGAATATATATGATCCTATGCAAGCTCCACGAGAATGAGAAGTCTCTGATCAGAATAATGGATTAAATTTTGCGATATATCCTCAGGAATCTTTAATTTCGGAATCGGGAGTTGAGACGTCGATATCGGGGCCACATTCGATCCTGAGCCAAGTTTTCCCCCTAATCCCCAAGGCTTTGCAGATTTCTCAAATCATCATAGACCCCCTAATATCCCAAATTCTATTCCTCTATTCTTAGGGAAAGGGATGGTTTTGGGATCTGCCCATAGTAGGACCGCGGAGTGAAGTAGGTGTAATCATCTGGACCACTGATTGATTATACCGAATATATTAATGTTGAGAGATCTATCTGTAAGGAATTGGCAATGATACCAATGAATATATGAAACCACAATACATTCTTATCATGACCATCAAATAATAGATCCCCTAAAAAAAGAACAAATATATCCGTACCTTGTAGAAGATTTGAGATACCCTATAATTGCGAAGTTAGAGTCGAGGGCTACGCAAACGGTCTTGAGGATTATATTCGGTATCCAATCATGTAATGGCCATTCGTATTCTTTCCAATATGGGATTGTTGTTTCAAATTTTGAAATAATATCAATCGGGTGGATTTCAGGAATGGCAAGAGTTCTTGAAATCTCTCATTGAATTCCCCACCATCAATATTACGAGTGAAACAAATATTACAAAGTTAGTTCCGTGATGTAGCGTGGGCACGAGCGATGAATGAATTATTGTCAGATGGGATCCTTTTATTAGCTATATTCGATGAATTAATAAAACTATTGATGGCTCAGAATATATAAATAAAAGTTCGATTATAAAAATTAATCTAGAATTTTTTTTTTAAAAAAAATATTTAGAATAAAGATTTAGGTTTCCTAAACCCTAATCCCTAAATCCTAAACCCCTAAATCCTGAACCCTAAACCCCAAACCCTAATCCCTAAACCCTAAACCCTAAACCCTAAACCCTAAGCCCTAAGCCCTAAATCCTAAACCCTAAACCCTAAACCCTAAACCTTAAACCCTAAACCCTAAACCCTAAACCCTAAACCCTAAACCCTAAAACCCTAAACCCTAAACCCTAAACCCTAAACCCTAAACCTCAAACCCTTAAACCCTTAAACCCTTAAACCCTTAAACCCTTAAACCCTTAAACCCTTAAACCCTTAAACCCTTAAACCCTTAAACCCTTAAACCCTTAAACCCTAAACCCTAAACCTTGTTCTAAAAATTTTTTTTAAGAAAATATTGCTAGAACAATTTATGCTTGATTAGATCTTATTTATGAAGATCGATTATTCGTCAGAATTGCCTTCTGTTGAAGGGTACGCTCGCACTCTCCTTACGGAATTTGAGGTATTGGCATTGTCAGGAGCAAAATCCAAAACTAGTGGAAACAATATCCCCAGTGGACTCCGGTATTATGGATCCATAAGCCTATTTCAAGTATCATATTTTGGCTAGCATTATTGATGAGATTGCACTATATGTGTGGGTGCGGGTCATGTTCCCGGATCTCCAGAATGGGTCGTTCTGTCAGGGTTATCGTGATGCGTGGGGCAAGCGACAATTACGCCCAAAAATATCAATTAGAAGATTTAAAGAGAGGACGAAACAAAGGATGTATGCTTCCACAAACACCAATCTGAACGATTAGTTTCTCGTATTGTTGGCACTCCATCGTAGGATCCTGAGAAGGCCTCTTTCAATCGTCGATTTCGCCGCAAGTTGTTTGACCATTCCGTGCCTGCGTTGGTCAATTTATTCTCGGGGGAAAGGTGGTCCAATTGGATAGGTCAAGATCTATTAATGGATGGAGATTTCTTGTCCTCAGATACCTTTGGTCTTTTCCTGAAGATTACGTTATATGGATCGTTAGGTGGCCTGGTTGCAGGGCCTTCTTGTCGCATCATACGTATGGGGAAGATGGAAGTGCAAAATAAATCCGAACAAAAGAAAGTCCTCAAAGATTTCATTCCGATCATTTGAGTTCTGCAGAGAGCCGTCTGGGAGATGATGACACCGTGGTTTTCTTTCGCACGTTCTTGTTGATGGCTATGATATAGGTTGGTTATGGTACAGGCTGCGGCAAAGATCTTCAACAAACCAAATCATTGTTTTTTGTGGAACAACCTACTGAGCCTAATGAATATACCCCAAAATCGCCCGAGCATGTTAAATGTCCTTCGCTGTAGAGCTGGCCTGAAGCGGACAATATGGAGACAATATTGGGAGTTGTTCGCTAAATTTGACCCAAGGTCCCTTGGGCCATATCAAAGGAGGTCCATTATAACTTTCACGAATTCGTAGATAATATATGAAAATCTATATGAAATTCGTGGGGAGTCGACGCTGTAAATAGGCAGGAAGATTCGGTAGATTTGTGTTGTTCATCTCAGTGGGCCGCTTGGGCGCCGGGACTTGTGTCCATTCTAGATAAAGCTTGGGAAACTCATATGAATCATACGTTTAAAGCCAACCAAATATATGATCGGGACCGGCAGGACACCTTGAGTAAGATGAATCAAAGGCAATGAAAGGACCGCCTGCAAGTTGATCATATTCCGTATCGCTCGGAGTGCGCTATATATATTGAAGCCACGAGCAGAGATCGGCCATATTGCCTGCAGCAACAAGCATATGTTTGAATTCATGGTGGATATTGCGGGTCCATTTCGTCCGGGGATTGATTTCGATTGGTCTTATACGTACTTCGTGGCATATTCTATTCGAGTTCCCTTGAAGCCAGATACAGCCTGGGCGACGCCTCCGCCAGAGCCTGAACTTCCCGAAGGCTCAGATGAATCTGACTTGCCCTTCGTTCTTCCTTCCGACGCAATGCAAGGCTGCAAAGCGCCACGTGCCAAGTCGGGCCGGAAGCCCATCGGGGAAGATTTCTTAATTTGATGATATTGCTCCAGAAGACCCGAGGCCTCCCGATCTTGTCAAAGAATTATTAGCAAATGGTCAAAAATGGATTGTGGTTCGTTGGGTTGATCCCTTGCAGAGTCGGACGGCCAATTCTCATTTCAATTTGGCCGCATCGGACTCGGGCGGGGTTGCCGCGGCATATGCCGAGCGCAAACGTCGGGATCGTAATACGGAGGCGGCTTGTCAGGCTCAGAATTTGGGTTTTGAACCTATTGTTTTTGAAACAACAGGTGGTTGTGAGATGGGCGCGCGTGGGCTTTTGAAGAATATATGTTAGGAGTACGATCGAATTACGAATTCTCCTTTGGGCACAACAAAACAAGACTTGAAACTTCGACTTTCGATTGACATTCAAAGGGGACTCTTGCACATCCTGCAGAAATGTCGTGAAGCACAGGCGTCTATGACCGAGGCCCAAGGGGCTATTGGTCGTTTCTTTCATACGAATATGTGGGGAGACTTGTGATGCTTTTTCTTTTGGGTCGAATCTCCCATGTAGTCTCCGCCGATTCATTCTGCTTTGATAATATCTGATGTGTCAAATTCATTCCCCCGCGCAGGTGCTGCCGAGCTGCTCTTGCGGGTCGCGTGACGAGTTGACGCTAAGGCAGATACCGTTACGTTTTGGGATGCATAAGATTTCCCTTTGTAGAGTGTATTCATCCGGTTCGTGTGTGTTCGTGTTGGCTTGTGGATTTTGTTTTCTCGAGATTGTTGGTGAATTGGGGGTGGTGGCGGGATCTTAAATGCACGCTTGGGAATCTCGGGATGACGAAATGATCTTTTTTTGTATGATTTTTGATTGGACGGTATTCAATTCGCGTTTCTAGGAACACAAGTTGCTGATTAGAATTTGGAGGCTCGTGTCAGGAGGGCCAATTTGGTCCAGTTGTCTGTAATGCAAGCTGTGATTCGTCTTCGTGCGCATGGAGTTCCTGTGTTCCGTTTGCAGAGTGGCCGCGCACGGGAATTTCTGAGTCCGAAGCTCGCTGAGTGGCTTGCCCGACAGCGAATCCACCAAACTAAATCGGCTCCCGAAGATCATGCGAGTAATAGTCAGGCCGAGGTTGCCAAAGGGAGATTAAGCGGTGCGCACGCTGGTGTCTTTTAACCTCAGGGCTAGATATCAAGTATTGGCCGTTGGCTGTGCGACAAGCTGGCGAGCAGCTGTGGAGCTGCGCTATGTGCGCGCTGGGGGCGCCGCCCCGTCCGATGCATCCCTTTGGCACTCAAATGCACGCGCGTCTACGTTAGCGGCAGCGTTCCGTCTGGTTGGTCCTGCGCCGCAAGCTCCCAGTTCGTATCTTGTATTATTGCCCAACAACCAGCTGGTTATCAGCTCAGCGATTTATCCTGTTGGTCCGCCTCCACCGCTTGGATCCGAGTTTGCGGACGTTCTGCCGCCTCGACGCTGGCACTCGACTAAGTCGCCTGATCCTCGGCTCTCTCGCCTATTGGGGCGGGACCAACATGTTTTCAGTCTTCTGACGCAGAAGGGTCAGAGTCATCGGAGTCTTCTAAGGGATTTGTTGAATAGGATCTGTTCAAGAGCCAACAGGCAGAGACTCGTACTTGGGATGAACAGGGTCAGGGTGGAAGTAAGGGATTAGCGCCAAAAGGTTCCCTTCCGAGCCCTAGTGGTTTAGATAGCCCAGCCCTAGAGAGTCCTTCAAGCCTGCAAGCGAGTACGCCTGTGCGTCTGCAAGTGTGCAAAATGGTTCCAACCCGAGGCCTAGTGGTTTAGATAGCCCAGTCCCGGTGCAAGCGACTCCTGCAAGCCTGCAAATGTGTGCGTCTGTGCGTCCGCAAGTGTGCAAAACGGTTCCAACCCGAGCCCTAGTCGTTTAGATAGCCCAGCCTGCGAGCGTGTGCAAAATGGTTCCAACCCGAGCCCTAGTGGTTTAAATAGCCCGGTCCCGGGTTGGTCCTTCAAGCCTGTAAACGAATACGCCTGGGCATCGCGCCGAATGGTTCCATCCCGACCCCTAGTGGTTTAGATAGCCTGATCCCGGGGGAGTTCTTCAAGCCTGCAAATGTGCGCGCATGTGCATCCGTCAATGTGTCTGATGGTTCGGTCTTGAGCTCTGGTAGCGTCGAGAACCTTATCCCTTCAAGTCCTACAACACCTAAGAAGGTCTGGTCTGCAGATGAAGCTGACATTGACTCTTTGGCTGCGGAAAAGCTCCATCGAGGTTTGTTTTCTCACAGGGATGTTGAGGAAGTCTTGACTACGTTCCGCTTTTAGTCAGGAGACCGAGGCCTGAGACCTTTTCATGCTGCCCACAAGGGTTTAGAGCCTGGGTGTTGGCTTTCAGGTGCCTTTGTACACGGCAGTTGTTGTGATAAAGAAGAGCGTAGATAAGCTTCCAGGCCTCACAGCTTACCTTGCAAGGGCACTTACCCAACGAACGGGTGTAGAGTGCGCAGCAGTTGGGTTTTCCATCAATGTCAGCGTGCAGGCTCATCATCGAGATTCCCAGAATGCTCTAGGTGTAGGGGCTGCGGCATGGCAAGTCTCAGGTTCGTGTCAAGGTGCTGGCATTTGGACCGGTGAGCATTGGAATCCTCTTGGTCCTGATGAGTGGGTCAAGTTCGATGGTCGATGTTGGCATGAGACGCCGCCTTGAGAGTCTGGGAACAAGATCCTGGCGACAGGGTACACCCCAAGAAACTTACATAAGTTGTCCCATGACTTGAACGCTTTTCCTGCACCGAATCCGGACTTGACTGCATCTCCTTCCAGCAAGAGACGCCGGGGTGAGCGTGCCAAACTCGCCGCAGTCAAGCCCTGCCCAGAAGAGCTAGAGATCGAAGTTCCTTCGTTGGAGAATTAGGGTGAAGTCATTGAAGAATACCGGGAGATGTATCATCGGTTAGCAGTCCTTGTGTGTCAACTCGGGAGATCCGTTGCTTCACATGCGGAAAGTGGGACCATCGATCCAGCTGAGCTTGAGCTACTAAGGGGGTTGTCTGCAGAAAAGGCTGAGGTTGAGTAGCTCCATCAGCATGCTGACTTTCAAAGATTGGAGTCGCAGGTTTCCGTTGTTCGAGCTGTTGGAGCCGTGCAGGAACATTTGGAAGTGCAACCAATTCGTCATACCCGACTGGTCTCGAATCAAGAGGTGAATGAAAATCTTGAGGCTTGGGCGCCCACAATGAGGTCTGAGTACCAATCTCTCTCTTGGGCAAAGGGGCTATTGAAGAAGTTTCAGATGATCAGGTACGTGCCTGGCTTGAGGCTGGGGAAGATGTAGAAGTGTTGCGGTATTCCGTCAGAGAAACCGCCTGAGCCTCCAGCCACAACCATCCACGAAGCCCAGAGCTTCATGGGTGAATGCTGTGGCTTACCGCGAGGTCTAGACCAGCCATTAATTTTCCTGTGGCGAGGGCAGCGCAGTTGTGCACGAAGAGACCACAAGATTCTCTGTTGATTGGGCGAGATGTTCTGTCGTACCTCCGGGGATCAGCTGATCTGGGTATTTTGCATGGTCCTGCGCCTGGCGACCGGGGTGTTTATGAGTAGTTCCCACGTTCTATCACGGAATCTTCCTTGCACGGGTATACCGATATCTCGTTCGGACCCGTAGCAGGCCGATCTCATTAAACATTTGTCATTTCTTGGGCTTCGGCCCCGGTCTATTGGGAAAGTAGTCGGCAGTCCCTTACCGCCTTAAGCACGGCAGAAGCCGAACTTATCGGCATAGTGTGTGGTTCTCAAATCTTTGAAGGCGTAGCAGTGCTCATCGTCCGTGTGACCAAACTTTGTACTCCAACAACTCGGCAGACATTGCCATTGCTTCCGGGCCACCCACTTCTTAGAGGACTCGTCATCTGAGATTGAGGTCTGCCGCCTGGAATCTGGTCTAGTGCAACTGTACCATTTGAGAGGTGAATGGATGACTGCAGACACGCTTACTAAGGCTATGGCCCCGAAGAAGTTTGCTGCGATGATGTCTCTACTGGGAGTGTCAGTGTAAGGGATACGGAATCAGATTGCAAGGCTCGCGCTGTCCCGTGGAGCTCTGGCAGTGTTGGTTCTGAGCTTAGCGTTGCTACTGAAGGGTCAGGCTGAAGTGTCTGTCCGAGGGCCGAGGGCTGCACATGGCTTTCAGGAATTGCCATCGCTGTGGATTTGTGGGAGCATCTTGATAGTGGTTCTTTTTATCATTTTATTTATTTTGCATAATTTTCTTTATGTTGGGAGGGCGTAAAGTGGTTCGCTCGAGTCATTGAGCGGCAATACAGTCGAGCACATGCGGTTAAGAGCTCTGGAGCCTCAGCATCTTCGCCTCCTTCACCTCCGCGTGAGCAAGTCCTATTGTCACCACCTCTGGTGTCCCATGGGCTGCCCCAATCGTGCGTTGTTGAACGTCCTCAAATTGCACATGTGCCATCCACCTTGGCGCGAATCCCTGGAAACTTGGAAGCATTCTTTATTGCCACCGGGAAAAGATGGTATCAAGATCCGAACTGCGCGGATACTAGAAACAGAATCACAAAGCGTTTTCTTCCATGTGGTCGATGGTAGACAGAGAATTAGATCAAAAAGGCCAGGAATTGGAAGATATTGTATGCCTTTCTTTCCTCAATTTTCCCGCAGGCCATCAGGCATCCCATAGGGTATGAGGTCTTTTTCAATAGTCGCAAGGATCATCCAGAGTCAATATCGCTTCCTCATTTCTTTTCCTATAGAGGTTGCTGGGCGTTTATATGATCCACATCAGAAAAATCTCAAAAGGCCTTGAGTCCAATCAAGGATTGAACTAGTAGGAGCGGAGGCTAGTAGTCCATGAGCTATGGCTTGACCAAAGGTCGCGGGGGGAGTGTTCGGAGAATGAACCCCTGCGTAAGGATGCCACGTACTTCCTGGAGGCCTTTTCTCTTTCGAAGCAAAAGTGTAGTGCCCGCAGGGTTGAAGGGTTAGGGTTCCCCCCCCCCCCCCTGCGCTCTTTCTGCTCCTGACTGTCTGCGGTCCCAGTGCAAAGTGCGTCGCCGAGCACGGAATCAGCTACGGCAGGGGGGGGGGGTGGGGGCGCTCGGCAAAAACATCACTGAGAAGTGGCGTGTAAGGTTCAGGGACATATCGCCTACCACTACTTGTGATGGCGGCATAAACCGCATGCTCCGTGTCCCAGACTGGCAGAAGAGACGATGTATTCCGGTGCAGGATGTCTCGTGGACCACACCCTACCAAGCTGTAGCAGCTGAAAGACTATATCGGCTGGAAACGCCGACGTGCTCTGCAGGGCTCGGAGCTTCTTGGGTGCCTGGGCCCCTCCACTGCAACCTGTCATGAGGAACCACATCGGGAAGATGCGACGGGTAGTGCGCGCTCACGAACCCGCGACATCTGCGGGCGGGTCATGACAGTGTCTGTCAAGATGCGCTTGCTGCGTAGTGGGCCGCAGCTGCGCGGCAGAGCACCACTGCCACCTTGCTCAAAAGCTCTTGCTTGACCACAGCTGGATCACGCCGGAGAGCCAAGCCAGCCGCGAGCGCGATGCCATGGATGATGACAGCCGCTTCTTTGTCATAACCCCGCTGTGCCTCCAGCACCACAGGTTGGAAGCCCTTCCTGCCTGGTCACACTTCCTGGCGGTATCGAGGTGGGAGCGCTTGAGGTTGGCGTAAGCAGCAGCCGCTGCTCCAGCACCGGACGCGGCAGCCCGCCAATGAGGCCGGGTCTCTGGGCGGCGGCCGCCTTCAGGGACTGGAAGCTCGGTCAGGAGGTTGGGAGCCTCCAACGTGGGGCGCAAGCCGCCCAAATCACAGTAGTCATGGAGGACATCCCGTGAAAGTCCCATCTGCTGCGATTGTAGGAGCATGAGTCACTTGATACGAATCGCCGTCTGATGAGCCGGCTTGAGTCCAGCTATGCAGTGAAAATAGATTGCCCATGAGCGCTGTTGCGCTGTGCTTTCTTTTCAGTTGGTAGAGCGGAGCTGGTTGAGACCAACATCTGCAGAGCTATGGACCCCTGGGCCGAATACCTGGCACGGAGGTCACATGCTGTCGATGGCCGTGAAGGTCATGATCGTAATGCGGGGCAGGTCGGTATGTCAGTAGAGTTTTCCCCTTTCGCTCGCGGAGCGCTTGGCTATGGTGGTTCAGGTGATCCTTCTTCGTCGTCTCAAAGGGAACGAACGGGTCAAGAGAATCTCGGGTGTCATGGTCGCAGCGAAGATGCGAGCTCTCGAATGCCCATGTTTCCCACCTCTTTTCTTCAAGGGACAAGTGGCGGATTTGGTGGACCTACGACCTTTCTTCCCACAATGGCGTCGCCAATGTTCGGAACTTTGCCAGTGGGGAACCCTGGGGCGTGGCCGTTTTCGTGGTCAAGCTTCGCGCCTACGAGTGTTACTGCCTTCGCGACTCCTGGACCTACAAGCCGACCGACAGAGTCTCCTTTTACCTTCGCGACTAACGGACCGTCGGCTTTCGTGCCCAATGGATCTACAGCTTCTGCAGCCAATGGACCCTCCATCAGACCGCCTTTCAATGGTACTTCGATGCCCAGCACCGCACCTCGGGTGGATACTGCAGCGGTCCGCTGCTCCTGGAAAAGAAGAGACTGCCAAGGCGGAGAGCGCTTTCGAGGGGCTTGGCATGAGGTCCCCCCCGACTCAGGGGAGAAATCCGCCGGATCAAGCGGAGAGATTCATTGCAGCCATCATAGGGGAGAAGCGGTCCATCCCAAGCTGGAGCGGTCAGCCCAATACGCTACGTTCATGGCTTAAACTTCTTCTGGCTCATTGGGAATCAGAAACAACAGTTCTCAAGGAGAAGTGGGGCATCAGGTTGTACCAGTCCTTCCCAGAGAACTCCGATCCTCGTCGCATCGCTGATCAAATTGAGCTTCACGATGTTCTATCTGCACGAGGATATGGCATGATTTTGACATGTCTGATGCAGAAATACAAGCCGTATCTTGACGTTGTTGGACCTGCTTCGATCGATCGATTCTTTTATGGAGATGACAGGGCAAAGGGTCAAAGCTTTGCCAGCTACATCGCTCAAAAGCAGGTGGCTCGTCAAGAAATGGAGTCCAATCTCAACGAGAAAGTCAGCGAGAAGATTGCAGGCAGGATCTTGTGGAGGCACGCTCACCTGTCCGAATTCCAAAGAGAGTTGGTGGCACTTCGAGATGTCAACACTCTGCTCAGCTTCGAGCAGGTAGCAAGCCTGTTGCGCCCTCTGGACAGGCCCGAGTTGCGGCAAAGAAGCGGCCAAGCACTATCCGGCGACGATGGCTCCGGAAGGCTTTGACCAAGAAGCTGGAGAAGATGGCGACAGTCACGACGACAGCTACTCCTCGGAAGAAGACCTTGCAGATGAGGAGGAGCTGGGGACGGAGAACTTGATGTTCGGGGGACAGGGAGTATGACGAGTCTGAGGCGGTCTACGTGCAGGCTTATGCCACCGCTTACGTTACGTCCGAAGGGATATGCAAAACCGACGCAAGGAGCGTGGCTATGTCAAGCACCGCGGTCGCCGAGAAGATCGTCACAGTTCCTCACCACGTCGCCTGCGGACCTCATCTTCCTCAAGGCCACATCGGGACAAGCCTTCTTTCCGCCAGTCAGGTTCCGGAAGCCGCCACAACAAAATGCTCAGAGGCAATGCCGAGGACCTGCAGTCTCGCACAAGATGCTACAACTGCCGGGAGTTGGGACATTTTGCTAGAGATTGTCCTCTTAAGGGATCCGGAAAGGGTTCAGCTGCTCGGCTCGGCAAGTTCGGGCAAGCAGGTGAGTTTTGTCGTGTGCCGTGGGGAGTTGGTGCTTCTTCGGTGTACATGCAACACAGCATATCCAATGTCCCCAGTCTCTCCAATCCTGTCCTGAACCGCATCGTCACGATCTACGCTGGTGTTCGTGTAAAGGGTTGTGAGGCCTTGGTTGACACGGCAGCGGAGGACGCCGTCATAGGCGACAGATCCTTACTGGCCTTGCAGAAGGAGCTGACAACGCATGGTTTGCAAACAGTTTCGGTGGTATCTTCGGTAGACGCTCTTCCTTGCGCAGGCATCGGTGGCGAGGCCACCAGCTGCGGCGTTGTCGACGTCCCCACAGCGGTTGCCGGACCCCTTGGCATCGTCAGGTTCACCGTTCTCAAGGACAACGACCGTTTTCAGACCCCGCCGCTTTTGCCGATCTCCTATTTGGAGGCTATCCGGTCTATCATCGACTTGAGTCGAGACGAGCTGTCAACACCGGATGGGCACAAAACGGCCACGCAAAGGCTCTCGTCTGGCCATCGTGCGGTGAACATCTTGGACTTCCGCACCACACCTTGGAAGTTGCCCTCCAACCTGTGCAACTCCATTGGTCGCGACCCCTTTGCTTTGCCGCCGGGCTCTGTTTTTGGGGGAGGCGAGTGCGGGTGCAGCTGGTGAAGCGGTTGAGATGGCAGCGAATTCCAAAGCGGATGCCGTGACTGCTGCCGTGGCTGACAACCCACAGGCGTCTACACGCAGTCCACAGGCGTCTTCATGCAACCCATCGGTGTCTACGAACAGTACGCAGGCGCCTACGCAGTCTTCCACTTTCAATGGGGCCACATCACTCGGGAGTTCATCATCAAGGAGCGAGAAAGCCACAGATTTGGCCAAAGCGTACATGAAGGAGTCCAAGTACGACTACGCCCACCTTGAAGACGTGATTCGACTTCTACCCCTCAAACCAAAGTCTTCTCTGCGTTCGGCCATGAAGGTAAAGGACGCTACAAGTGGCGTTCGGGCTCTATGCGCATGGCAATTTCGTTGGGATTGTCAACACCAGTGAGAGCCTCAAGGAAGTGTGCAAATTCCTGAACCAGTGGGCGAAACACCACTTTCCCAAGGATTTCAAATGGACGTCCTTAGCCGTGAATGTTCAGCTAGCCTCGGATGTTCATAGTGACTGCCACAACGCGAAGAACACTGACAACGTCTCGGTGTCTGTCGGCAGCTTCTCAGGAGGCGAGCTGTGGCTAGCTTTGGACGACCTTCAGGGGTTTCATGATGAAGATGTTCGTTGGAGAGTAAAAAATGGAGTTCGTTGGCCGGGACGCCTAATCAACACCCATTGCACACCAGTGAGATTCAACCCCCATTGCAAGCACGCCACAATGCCTTGGAAAAGGTTGGAGAGCCGTGTTGATAGCCTACACCTCTAGGGCAGTCCAAGCCGAAATGGACAAAGGCACACACGAAAGACTTTGTCAGCTTGGTTTCAGAGTGCCTCGAGGGCTAATTACAGGTAGGGTCAGGTCCAAGACATCACTGGTCGTGCGAGCATGAACAACAGCATGAGTCAGAAGATGAGTCAGACAGGTCGCGCGAGCTGATGTATGAGAATGATTGGTGCAATGTGAACAGACAATCATCTCTGCGTTCGACCGCAGCGAACATGTTCAAGCGTCTGATCTTGAATACCGCCGTATGGGTAGCCAACATCTTCCCAGTGAGCCTCGGGCAAGCCATGTCTCTTCAAGCTCGAGCCGAGAAGATGGTGGCTGGTGGCAACACGCAGGAGGAGCTACCTCCGAAACGCCTGGGCGCCAAGAAGTCCATCAGCGCTTGGAAAAGGATGACCTTGGCTATCATGAAGATGTTGTCTACGGCGCGGGATCAGTTGATCGTGAATTTCCTGGTGGAGCGCAACGCAAGCCTTCAAGACCAACCGCAGCCAGCGACAACGTCATCGAGCACGACTACAAGCCACAAGAAGGAAGCCAAGGAACCGTTGAACCAAGGCATCGGGAATCCTCTCAAGAAGTCCACGGTTCACAAGAAGTCTCCGGTAGCCATGGAGAAGTGCCAGCACCCGGCAGAC
Source organism: Symbiodinium natans (assembly GCA_905221605.1). Classification (NCBI taxonomy): domain Eukaryota; class Dinophyceae; order Suessiales; family Symbiodiniaceae; genus Symbiodinium; species Symbiodinium natans. Next base: position 188,802 of record CAJNDS010002578.1, on the reverse strand, counting down.
TCGTTGAGGTGCAGGGGCAACGCGTGGACGAGATGGTGGACGTGCACAGCATGTGGTGCGAGGTGGAATCGCCCGCCCGAGGATGTGAACCCAGAGTTGGCGAAGAAAGCAGAGGAAGTGACGGTGAACGACGAAGCCTTCAAGATTCGACTGCGCAAAGGGTGGAATATCCGAAATATCTCCCACCACCTCGAGGCAGGCTCGACCAGGGAGCTCGCGAGGTACAACTGGACCATCTGGGCAGGCCGATGACCAACTTGGAGAACGACAAGCCTGCCAGCTCGAGCAGCACTGGTCCTACTACCACTCGGAAGTTCCGCCAACTGCGCGAATTCGGAAGACCTCGAGAGGATTGCGGCCACGACAAAGAAGCAAGACAAAGGGCTTCAGCGACCAGGTCGAGACCTTCGAGCTGAACACGGATTCGGAGGCATGGTCGGACATCTCCATAGAGAACCCCGACCTGGAAAGCCAAGAGTGAACGGGGCCGTGATCGTGTCTGGCGACGAAGTGGCCAAAGGCAAGACCAGACCGTTAAGCAACCTCAGTGGGATTTTGCGAAAAAGGGGCTGGGTCCTACAAGCGGTGATGATTCACTCTGGGACAACCAAAGGATTGTCTGCAGTGGTCAGCGCATCTCCAGCAATGGAACGAGGTGCTTCAGCAGGAACAGCTCGACAACAAACACCACCATGTGAGACGTTACGTGCTCAAAAAGAACGATGTGAAGTCCGATTGGTTGGCAGATGGTTATGGTGTCAAAAGGCCGCTGTCCGAAGCTCAGAGCCATCGTCTACAAAACAAAATGCGCCAATCTATCCATGTGGAGGAGCTCTATTCACCGCCTCGGGTGACCAAGAAGGCAGGTCAACCGGCAACCCATCGTCCAGCACATCTACCACGTCGTCTGACATTCAACGAGGTCGTCGGGATCGACTTGATGTTCTGGAGGCGCAAGGTTTTGCTCAACGTGATTTGTTGGGGCGCGAACTACCAGTACGTGGAGCAGATACCGGACAAGAGCACTGATCATTTGCAAAACTGAGATAGCATAGCGCAGGTTGTGCGGATTGATCAACTGCGGCGTGGGCAAAATTGCCGGAGAGGGCGAAGGATGGGAGTCGTCCTCTCCTGTCACAGGAGGGCTGCGCCTGCACCTGGCGGTGCGGTTTGAGAGGCACTTTCGGGACGGAACCATCTCTGGAATTGGCTTTGCTTAGCCTGAGGAGCTTTCACTCCTGCATGGAGGGTCTTCTGTTGGGAGGCCTTGGGCGGGGGAGTGACCTGCGTTGGGGATTCCGGTGGCTTATAGGGGGCAGCACGCAGTCGCGGGGTAGGTACTGCTGACGGAGATGTTCGAGTTGCTATGGGGTTAGGTGGAGTGTGTGAAAGCTGAGTCTGTGGGTGTGATGAGTGAGATTTTGAAATGGGGGCATGAGGGTGTAGGAAGAAAAAGAGCTGCAATTGCTGAATGACGGGGCATTGCTTTGTGTGTCGGGGAGCGCTCTCCACTTTGACATCACAGGCAGGGCAGGGAGACAGGCGGGTTAGAACATACATCTTAGAGGTGTTATTACCCGCAGAGGCCTTGTAGGAGTCCCATTCTGTTCTGTGTTTTTTTGTAAGGTGGAATGCTATTTTCGTCGTGGAGGCTAGCCAAGAGTCGCAGAGCAGGCAGGTTTGTGTAAGCCGCCGGCCTAGATCTCCAGTGATGAGCTCAAGGAAAGTCTGTCCTCCGGTCTGCTGCAGCAACTCTGTGCACATGCGTGAGGTGAGCGGCGCTGTGTCTAGCTGCAAGGTGAGCTGTACAGAGGGATTGTCTGCAGTCTGCGGGTCTGATAAGGGCTCGACCACCTGGCTGGAGGAATCCTCACTCGCCCTGGGGTGAACCGCGTCATTCCGCGTGACTGCCGCAGGTCTAGAGAGCTTAAATCCGTCCTGTCGACAGACTCGGCGCTCAACATGTTGCTGTAGGTTATGCCAATTCTTGAACTTCACCTGGCAGTTAGAGCATTGCGGCATGCCCCCCACTGAGTGCTTCAGACGTGAAAATTCAAGAGGTGGCAGGGCTGGGGCCGGGTGCTTGACAATGCGGTGTGTTCGCAGGCCAGCCGCAGTGCGAAAGACCTTGCCACAACAGACGTGCATGGGCACGTCCGGGGAGGGATCGTTATCAACTTCCTTGAGTAGCTTGCGATAAGAAGCTACTATCTCCTCCGCCGTTTGCAAAGTGGAGGGAATGGTTAGAATATCCTCGTTAGGCCAGGCTCCAGACTGAGCGAGGGGCAGAGACTGCTTGGTAGCTGAGGCTGATGCTGATGTGGAGCAGGAGGTGACCTCACACGCTGGAGTTGCATGCAGACGCTTGCGAAGCGAGTCTAGGCGCTGGGCCGAGCGATCATGGAGCTGCTGCAGTGGAGGGACAAGTTTAAGACGTGTGTAAAGCGCAGCAGTGGTTTCTCGTGTTTTGTGCACAGGGTTATGAGTTACTACCCGCACCTGTCTGGCATGCCATGAACGAAGAGCTCGTGCCTGTCTCCCTGAAAGTCCGACAGATTCCAGGCCGAAGGTGGCCGTTGACCAAACAGTGGCCCTCCAGACCAGCAGCCTGGATGCTGTTTTTGTTTTGCGCTTATTGTGAACAAATTTTCGCACTGCTTGCTTCTTCTTCGCCGCTCTCTCTTGTCTTAAAGAGAAAGTAAGATCCTCGGGATTGGAGTAGCTGACCATGACCCCCAGATACTTGAAGGAGTCTACCAACTCAAAGGAAGGAAGAGGGGGAAGGGAGGGAAGAACAGAGGAGGTGGAGAGTAGGACTGGTCTCTTAGGCTGTATTGGACCATCTATGTTCCAGACCGTGACTCTGCGTCCTGAGCGTAACTCCTGTGACTTAAAGAGCTTCTTGACCTGCTGCGCATGACGTCCTGCCAATTTGACCATTATATTGCACTTTCCATAGTTGACCTCCAGTCCGGCCTCTTGCAGATAGTGCAGCAATAGTCGTACCATGTCATGAGCCGCATAGAGGTCAGACCAGTTGTTGATGTCGCGGTGGACGACAAGGTCATCCGCAAATCCTGTAAGGAACTGCTGGATAGGGGGGAAACCTATATGGGTTGCCATTAGCCTGAACGCCTCCGTAATTACTAGAGAGAAAAGCGAGGGGGCGAGTTTGCAGCCCTGCTTGATGCCTCTAGTTGAAGTGACAGTGTCCTGGCTTCTGCCGTACTTCAAGTTATATTGTGCGTCCCTATGAAGTGAGGCCACTAACTCCACGTCTTCTGGTGCGGCTCCGTAGGTGATTAGTGAGCGCAAGAGAGCTTCCCTGCTAGTTTTGTCAAAAGCTTGAGAAAGTTCTAAAGAGAAGGTGAAGCCTCCTATCAGGTCTGGTTTTCCCTGCCTGCCTCCAGGAGTGCGGAACCTGTCTGGTGCTCTTGAGCGAAGCATAGCACGGACGCGTCTGGCATGTCCGATCACACGGAGTTGGGCATCAGCTATTCCACGGCCTGGGATATAGGCGAACTGAGGGGAGGCAAAGTGGGCCTTCTTGAATAGGGGATCCAGCCGTCTCCTGGCCTCTGAGGCTATGCCTTTACCATCTGGTCTTATGATGCCTAGAGGTCGTAAGTTTTCCGGCTTCGAGGCAGGCTTAGAGGGCTTTGGCATGAAGCTGAGGTCCGCTGATTTAGCTGTGGTTGGCAGCGAGGGAAATTCAGTTGGGGTGAAAATGTGTGCTAGACTGAGGTAGTCTCGGCTCCTGGCAGGAGGTGACCTCACACGCCGGAGGAGTCTGGGCAGGAGGTGAAGGCAAAGCCTCCAGGTAGTCGCAGTAATTACTTGCCACAGTTGAAGCGCAGAGGCGATACATTGATGCTGGGGCTGAGCCTTGTGGCACGGCCTTTTCCGGCATGAGGCTATGCCTTTTGACAGGTTTCTGCTGTCTAACCTTGGTAGAGCCTGGCTGGGTCCCTCAGTTAGGGGGGGATGGGAGGAGAAAATGGAGAGGCTGTGCCTCTTTAGTTCGGCTAGCCCCTCCGACTCGGAGAGTATTCGGCCACAAGGCGATTTGAGGCAAACTCTGGGCGCAGGGGACCAGGGGGCCACGTGCTTAAGGGAGCGATAAGCCGAATGAGGGTCTCTTTTGACTTTCTCCGAAATCTCAGTTAGAGTACGATAGGTCCTTTCTCGGGCTTGACTCCTAACCTGGTTTGCATGTGCCTTGGCTGCCTCATCAAGCGAGCGCTGGGTGTGTTTTAAGTGTTCGGCACGAGCCATCTTATTTACTTCGTCGTTCTCTCTTTTCATGTTCCTTAGTGCAGTTTGTCTTTGCTTATGGAGGCGCCAGAGAGGCTGCGCCGTCGGAGCTAAATTTGTACTGCTTTCTTCTGATTCACGCAGCTGGAAGGTTTTGTTCGAGAAGGAGCTCGTTGACCTCGTCAGGATGAAGAGGCCGTCCGTTTTGTTGCTCGCGAAGTTTTCCGACCTCGTGCTCAACTTGATCCCGCAGGGCTTGAGCCTGGGGAGTATTGTTCCTCACTTGTTGGGCCAGCAAGGTCTTTTGTTTGGAAGGGACTACGGGCTGAGTTTTGGTCGAGAACGGGTATCTCCAGACCTTCGTCAGAGGTATTGCCGTTCGAAGTGGCATGTGTTTGCCTCCTTTCCGCCATGCTCCCAACTTGAAGTCCTTGAGGACGCACACTTTCGGGGCTAGCTGAGCAGCATAAAATTTGCTAGTTAAGATGAAATCAATCTGAGAGCTGCCTTGTGGCGAGGTGAAGGTGTTTGCCTTGCGCCCCTGCCATGTGTTAAGCGCAACTAGGGAATTTCGCTGGAGAAACTTCTGGAACTGCTTCTGAACCGGTTTCTGCTTAAAAGATCCTGCTGGCACCACTCCCCCTACGAAGGGGGGGTTTGGTTCTAGGGAAGAGTTGAAGTCCCCCGCTAGCACCGGAATAGTGCGCTGTGACAAGTTAGAAAGGGACTTGCTTAGGGAGGAGAGAACTTTGCTCTGGGTGGCATAGTGGTCTTGCTCCGTCATGCCTCGCTGCTTGGTGTACTGATAGCAATTTAGCAGGAGCACAGGCTGGCCTCGGACTTCGCAGTGAACCTCTTGAGCGCGGCCTGGGTGTAGATCCTGCCAGCGCAGTGTTGCAGAATCTATGCTTGGCGATAGTAGAGTGAGAACACCTGCCGAGCGCCTGTGCTTTGGCTGGTCGGGCAACTGGGATGTTTGAGCGGGAGGAGACCTCACGAGCTCTTCGTCCGGCAGCCCGCCGGAAACGGCTGTCCAGCCATGCACTTTAAATTGGGAGGAGGTGGTCCAGTGGGTTTCCTGGATGAAGATAACATCCAGGTCCTGCTGATGTTGCAGCCACTCTTTGAACTCTGCCCACAGTTGTTGGCTTAGTCCGCCTGCGTTCCACGAGAAAACTCGCAGTGGTTTAGCTTCACGACCGCCTCTAGGGTGACGCCTTCGCGGCTGCCTGAGAGGAAGCTGCGGTACAAATTGAGCACGCATTGTTTCTTGTGTCTCATGGGTTACACTGGGTGCAGCTGTGCCTACGCTTGCCTGTGCCTGGCTTAGAGGCAAATTAATCTCGCGATATGGTACTGCGCAACCGTCCCTTAAGGCTCGGTGACAGGCCCGACGATAGGAATGTTTACGAATTATACCCTCTGCCATCCGCTTGTTTTGCCTGAAGTGCCGAGGCACGATCAGACTCCCCTCGTCCTGCGGAAAGACGAGAACCCTCACACTTAGGAGTGATAGATACTGTCTAAGACGATCTTATTTCTCCCCCCGGAATTGGGACCGGGCCAGCTCGTGGATTGGCTATCTGCGGCTTATCTCAATTGCTGGACGCTAGAGCCTCAAAGTGACCATCAACTGGCGAGAGCTAGAAAGCCTTGAGATGTTAGAGGGCCCCGAAATTGTTAAAGAGATGAAGTTCGGGGCCTTGGCCGGTTCGACAGCTACCATGCGCGGGCGGCTTGAGCTGGTAGTGCTTCAACAACAACAACAACAACAACCACAACCACAACCACAACCACAACCACAACCACAACCACAACCACAACCACAACCACAACCACAACCACAACCACCACCACAACAACAACAACAACAACAACAACAACAACACCAACAGCAACAGCAACAGCAACAGCAACAGCAACAGCAACAGCAACAGCAACAGCAACAGCAACAGCAACAGCAACAGCAACAGCAACAGCAACAGCAACAGCAACAGCAACAACAACAACAACAACAACAACAACAACAACAACAACAACAACAACAACAACAACAACATTTCATTTCATTTCGGACGCATGTGCGGGTTATGTCCCACACCTTGGCGGGCATCGAGGGTGAAAATTGAGAGACCTATGCGTCTGGGACCTGTCTAGTCCGATGCTTGGCTACGTGAGTTCCAGGTTGCGCGTCTCTGCAAGCTTCTACGAGGTCGGTGTTCGGCCTCAGCAGGCTGACTGTCAGGCAGGCAATGTCACAGAGTTCTGCACGTGATGGGCTATGCTGCAGTCGAAGACAGAGGACTTTTCCACTGTTTTGTCCTTTGTTGGACGAGAACTTTGCTGAAGCTGATGCTCTGCGTTGCAGGAGGAGACCTCTCTCGCAAACTGTCATCAGGCTGGGGTGCGAAAAGGCGAAGCATGGATGGTGACCAGGAGGAGACCTCACTAGGTTGGTGAAATTGGCGCTGTAGCCGAGAGGCCCGCTGCCGTAAGTATAGCATGTCTGAACACCATCCTCCGCTCGGGCGTAAGCTCCATAGCGCTGAGTGATGCTGCGCAGTGTCACGTGAAGAAATGCTACCTGCCCACCTTTCAGGAGGAGACCTCACTCGAATGGTGAATCTTGAACATCAGTTCAGTCGATGGAGGAGTAGGAGATAAGCTCCGGACTCCATCTGTGCTCGTTCATGACTTGTGGGAGAGAAGCCCGGGCTGGAATCATCCCCTACCTTCAGAGACGGAAGCAAGGTGAAGGATCTGTAATGACCCGAGGTGGCTTCCTGTCCGATATGGAAGAGTCCCGAAACAGATTTATAGCGAACAAAAGATGGAGAGTCAGGCCGAGTCCAGACTGGCAGCTGTATTTCGTCCTGCAAGCCAGTAAGCCTCCAGTGTTGCTTCTCTCCGGCATTCGTGAACCTTGGCAGAGACACAAAAATATATGGAGGTGTGTACAGCAGCGCTGCCGTGGAGTCATGAGGGGAATGCCACTCGTGTACAAAGAAGGACAACGAGTAGGTTGAGACAGGCGCTGCCAGGGGGTCAAGCTGTGACAGCCTGGTCGGGTCAGTGCCTTCCGGGAAGGTTAGTATAAGAGGGGAGAAGCCCGTTGAGTCGGGTATGTCAGCATCATAGACCCTTTTCCAGGGAGTACTTTGTAAGGAGCCATGGTGATTAGCCAGCAGAAACGTCAAGTACTCTAGTGCATCACTTTGTCGGTTGGCAAGCCTCCAGTCAGGGTGACAATGTGGCAGCGATTCAAGTGCAAGAACGGAGATCGGGCGCGATGCCCTTTCTCGAAGTTCTCTCTGGAGTGATTGAAGGTTCGACCAGTCCACTGAGGCGTCTTCCCTCAGAGCGCTTATCATTTGCAAGACTGAAATGGCGTAGCACAAGTTGTGCGGATTAATCAACTGCGGCATAGGCAGAGCTACAGGAGGCAGTGGTGGATGGGAGTCATCCACTTCTGTCGCAGGTGGCTGGGCAGGTCCTGCACTCGGCTGTGCCACCTGAGAGGCACTCCCTGGACGAAACCATCGCTGAAGCTGGCTTTGCTTTGGCTGGAGAGTTTTATTAGAAGCCTGCAGGGTCTGCTGTTGGGATGCCTTAGGCAGGGGGGTGACCTGCGTCGGGGATTCTAATTGCGTAGAGAGGGCCGTGTGCAGCCGTGGGGCGGCGACCGCAGAAAGAGATGCGCCAGTCCCAGTATTATTCGGTGAAAGGTGTGAAATCTGAGTTTGTGGGAGAGATGAATGAGATCTGGAGAGAGGGGCCTCAGGGTGCAGAAAGAAGAAGAGCTGCAATTGCTGAATGACTGGGCGCTGCGTTGTATGTCTGGGAACGCTCTCCACTTTCACGCCGCAGGCAGGGCAGGGGGACAAGCGGGTTAGCACGTACATCTTAGAAGTGTTATTCCCCGCAGAAGCTTTGTAAGAAGCCCATTCTGCTCCGTGTTTTTTGGTGAGGTGGAAGGCTATTTTTGTCGTGGAGACTATCCACGAGTCGCAGAGAAGGCAGGTTCTGGTAAGCTGCCGGCCGAGGTTGCCAGTGATGAGCTCAAGGAAGGTCTGTCCTCCGGCCTGCTGCAGCAATTCAGTGCACATGCGCGAGATGAGCGGCGCTGTGTCTAACTGCAAGGTAAGCTGGACCGAGGGTGCAGCAGCAGCCTGCCGGTCTGATGAAGGCTCAATCTCCTGGCTGGAGGAAACCTCACTCGCCTTGGGATGAACCACGTCAGCCAGGGTGGCTGCTGCAGGTCTAGAAAGCTTAAAGCCGTCCTGTCTGCAGACTCTGCGCTCAACGTGTTGCTGTAGATTATGCCAGTTTTTGAACTTCGTCTGGCAGTTAGAGCATTGAGGCATGCCTCCCACGGAATGCTTTAGGCGTGAGAATTCAAGAGGTGGCAGGGCAGGAGCCGGGTGCTTGACTGTCCGGTGTGTTCTCAAACCCGCCGCAGTGCGAAAGACCTTTCCGCAACAGGCATGCGTGGGTACGTCCGGAGAGGGGTCGTTGTCGACCTCCGTGAGCAGCTTGTGATAAGAGGCTACAATCTCCTCCGCCGTTTGCAGGGTGGAGGGAATGGTTAGGATATCCTCGTTAGGCCAGGCGCCGGGCTGAGTGAAGGGCAAAGAACACGTGTTGGCCGACGTGGATGTTGAGCAGGAGGTGACCTCACTCGCTGGAGCTGCATGCCGGCGCTTGCGAAGGGAGTCTAGGCGCTGAGCTGAGCGATCATGAAGCTGCTGAATAGGAGGAACTAGTTTAAGACGTGTGAAGAGCGCTGCAGTAGTTTCTCGAGTCTTATGCACAGGGTTGTGTGTTACCGCTCTCACCTGTCTGGCATGCCATGAGCGAAGAGCCCGTGCCCGCCTTCCTGAAAGGCCAACAGATTCCAGGCCAAAGGTGGCCGTGGACCAGACGGTGGCCCTCCAGACAAGCAGCCTGGATGCAGTTTTTGTTTTGCGCTTACTGTGAATGAATTTGCGCACTGTCTGCTTTTTCTTCGCCGCTCTCTCTTGTCTTAAGGAGAAAGTGAGATCCTCCGGGTTTGAGTAGCTGACCATTACCCCAAGATACTTAAAGGAGTCTACCAGCTCGAAGGAAGGAAGGGAGGGAAGTGGGGGAAGAACAGAGGAGTTTGAAAGCAGAACTGGCCGCCTAGGCTGTTTTGGGGCATCTATGTTCCAGACCGTAACTTTCCGGCCCGAGCGCAGCTCCTGTGACTTGAAGAGCTTCTTGGCCTGCTGTGCATGGCGACCGGCCAATTTGACCATAATGTTGCACTTTGCATAGTTTACCTCTAGTCCGGCTTCTTGCAGATAGTGCAGTAAAAGTCTTACCATGTCATGAGCCGCGTAGAGGTCGGACCAGTTGTGGATGTCCCGGTGAATGACGAGATCATCCGCAAACCCTGTGAGGAACTGCTGTATGGGAGGGAACCCTATGTGGGTTGCCATAAGCCGGAACGCCTCTGTTATGACCAGGGAGAAAAGCGAGGGGGCCAGTTTGCAGCCCTGCTTGATACCTCTGGTTGAGGTGACTGAGTCCTGGCTTCTGCCATACCGCAAATTATACTGGGCTTCCCTATGAAGCGATGCCACTAGCTCAACGTCCTCTGGTGAGGCTCCGTAGGTTGTTAGTGAGCGCAAGAGAGCTTCTCTGCTAGTTTTGTCAAAAGCTTGAGAAAGGTCTAGTGAGAAGGTGAAGCCTCCGATCAGATCTGGCCTTCCCTTCCTACCCTTGGAAGTGCAGAACCTGTCTGGTGCTCGGGAGCGAAGCATGGCACGGACGCGCCTAGCATGACCAATTACCCGGAGCTGGGCGTCGGCTATCCCGCGTCCTGGAATATAGGCAAATTGAGGGGAGGCAAAGTGAGCCTTCTTAAAGAGGGGGTCTAGCCGTCTCCTAGCCTCAGAGGCTATGCCTTTTCCGTCTGGCCTGATGATGCCTAGCGGTCGTAAGTTTTCCGGTTTAGAGGCAGGCTTAGAGGGCTTTGGTATGAAGCTAAGGTCTGCTGATTTGGCCGTAGTAGGCAGCGAGGGCGGCTCGGCCAGCTGTTGCGGCGTTGTGCTATGCTGAGGCTCGCTCTTCCCTTGGCAGGAGGTGACCTCGCACGCTGGAGGAGTCAGAGCGGGAGGCGGAGGCACTGCTTCCAGATAGTCGCAGTAGTTATTTGCCACAGTTGAAGCACAAAGGCGATACATTGATGCTGGGGCAGAGCCTTGCGGTACTGCCTTTTCCGGCTTTATAGAGGCTATGCCTTTTGACAGACTGCTTCTGTCCAGCCTGGGTAAGGCTTGGCCTACGCCGCTGGCTAGGGGGGGATGTGAGGAAAAGATGGAAAGACTATGTCTCTTTAGCTCTGCCAGCCCCTCCGACTCAGTTAGGATACGGCCACATGGCGATCTGAGGCAGACTCTAGGTGCAGGAGACCAAGGAGCTACATGCTTTAAGGAGCGATATGCCGCATGTGGATCTCTTTTGACTTTCTCAGAAATCTCTGTTAGAGTGCGGTGAGTCCTTTCTCGGGCCTGGTTCTTGATCTGGTTGGCATGTGCCTTGGCTGCCTCATCTAGCGAGCGCTGAGCCTGTTTAAAGTGCTCGGTGCGAGCCATCTTATTTATGACGTCAGCCTCCCGTTTTAGGTTCCGTAGTGCAGTCTGTCGATAGTTATGAAGCCACCATAGAGGTTGTGCTGTCGGGACTGCATCTGTACGGCTTACTTCTGGGTCCCTCGGCTGGAAGGTCTTGGCGTGTTCGAGAAGAAGCTCGTTGACCTCATCAGGGTGAAGAGGCTCTCCATTTTTCTGCGCTCGGAGTTTGTCGACTTCCTGTGCAACTTGGTCCCGCAGGGTTTGAGCCAGAGGAGTGTTTTGTCTAACATGTTGGGCCAGTAAAGACTTTTGTTTGGAAGGGACTGCTGGCTGAGTTGTGGTCGAGAACGGGTGTCTCCAGACCTTCTTCAGAGGTATTGCCGTCCGAAGAGGCGTGTGTTTGCCTCCTTTCCGCCATGCTCCCAGCTTGAAGTCCTTGAGGACACACACTTTTCGGGCTAGCTGAGCAGCATAAAATTTGGTAGTTAAGATGAAATCAATCTGAGAGCTGCCCTGTGGCGAGGTGAAGGTGTTTGCCTTGCGCCCCTGCCATGTGTTAAGCGCAACTAGGGAGTTTCGCTGGAGAAACTTCTGGAACTGCTTCTGAACCGGTTTCTGCTTAGAAGATCCTGCTGGCACCACTCCCCCTACGAAGGGGGGATTTGGTTTTAGGGAAGAGTTGAAGTCCCCCGCTAGCACCGGAACAGTGCGCTGTGACGAGTTAGAAAGGGACTTGCTTAGGGAGGAGAGAACTTTGCTCTGAGTGGCATAGTGGTCTTGCTCCGTCATGCCTCGCTGCTTGGTGTACTGATAGCAGTTTAGCAAGAGCACTGGCTGGCCTCGGACTTCGCAGTGAACCTCTTGAGCGCGGCCTGGGTGTAGATCCTGCCAGCGCAGTGTTGCAGAGTCTATGCTTGGCGATAGTAGAGTGAGAACACCTGCCGAGCGCCTGTGCTTTGGCTGTTCGGGCAACTGGGATGTTTGAGCGGGAGGGGACCTCACGAGCTCTTCATCCGGCAGCCCGCCTGAAACGGCTGTCCAGCCATGCACTTTAAATTGGGAGGAGGTGGTCCAGTGGGTTTCCTGGATAAAGATAACATCTAGGTCCTGCTGATGTTGCAGCCACTCTTTGAACTCTGCCCACAATTGTTGGCTTAGTCCACCTGCGTTCCACGAGAAAACTCGCAGTGGTTTGGCTTCACGACCGCCTCTAGGGTGACGCCTTCGCGGCTGCCTAAGAGGGAGCTGCGGTGCAAATTGAGCATGCATTTTTTCTTGTGTCTCATGGATTACACTGGGTGCAGCTATGCCTGCGCTTGCCTGTGCCTGGCTTAGAGGCAAATTGATCTCGCGATATGGTACTGCGCAACCGTCCCTTAAGGCTCGGTTACAGGCCCGACGATAGGAATGTTTACGAATTATACCCTCTGCCATCCGCTTGTTTTGCCTGAAGTGCCGAGGCACGATCAGACTCCCCTCGTCCTGCGGAAAGACGAGAACCCTCACACTTAGGAGTGATGGATGCAGTCTAAGACGATCCTATTTCTCCCCCCGGAATTGGGACCGGGCCAGCTCGTGGTTATGCTGTCTGCAGCGGAATCTCAAATGCTAGAGGCTAATGCCTCAAAGTGACCATCAGCTGGCAAGAGCTAGAAAGCCTTGAGATGTTAGAGGGCCCCGAAAACTGTTAATGAGATGAAGTTCGGGGCCTTGGCCGGTTCGACAGCTACCATGCGCAGGCGGCTTGAGCTGGTAGTGCTTCAACAACAACAACAACAACAACAACAACAACAACAACAACAACAACAACAACAACAACAACAACAACAACAACAACAACAACAACAACAACAACAACAACAACAACAACAACAACAACACGAAAACAACAAACAAACCCCAAAAAAACAAACACACACACACACACACACTTTTTGTTTTCGTGCTCCACATATTCATGTAGTTGGAGATCTGCTGGAGAGGGGCATGCTCAAGCAAGCTGCCGAGGCGAACGTCCAAGATGATGAAGTAGAAGGGTCACGAATGAGACTTTATATGAAGTATCCTATCATAATTACGTACACGTGAACACACATGTTCGAACTCAATGACGATGTCCCAAGACTCTGCTCATCACTCTTCGACACAACTGTGCTTGTCACTCTCGGATGCTCCACAATTCATGCTCCGATGCTCCTTATTTCTGTTTGCTGTAAATTGCATTTGCTTTCAACTGGAGGTCAAATGTATCTTGTTTAGGGAAAATTCAATCTCACTTCATCTCTGGTGAAGTAAGTGAATCAAGAATCTATCTCAAAACCGGATGCAAAACACTAATCAATCAGACTCATTCACAATCACACCTTTTTCATGCCGGTGGCAGAAGATCTTGGGGAAAGTTCGAGTAGAACTCCCAGCGCACCATACCTACGGCATGCGTGCTGCATCCAAATGCTTTGGATACGGGACATGACATCAGGAGATGATCATGCCTCTCACAACCCTTTGGATACGGGACATGACATCAGGAGATGATCATGCCTCTCACAACCCCGGTGGGCTGGGTGGGAGACAAAAATTTTTCTGTGCACCTTACTCGAACCGAGGTGCTGCAGATATCACACGTTGTTTCACAAAACATGACATCTGCATTCAAGAAAATGGGCACGTGCTGCACTTGCCATTTTAAATGTCATGATGCGTGCATGTGTGTGCATCACAAATGGACACGTCCCGTTTTAAAACAAAACACCGCAAATGCAACCAGAAATTTTTCCCAAGAAAAATTTCGTGATACAGCCACAGAAATAATGCCTTGTCCATCGCGATGGAAGGCCGTCTTATTTCTGTTTGCTGTAAATTGCATTTGCTTTCAACTGGAGGTCAAATGTATCTTGTTTAGGGAAAATTCAATCTCACTTCATCTCTGGTGAAGTAAGTGAATCAAGAATCTATCTCAAAACCGGATGCAAAACACTAATCAATCAGACTCATTCACAATCACACCTTTTTCATGCCGGTGGCAGAAGATCTTGGGGAAAGTTCGAGTAGAACTCCCAGCGCACCATACCTACGGCATGCGTGCTGCATCCAAATGCTTTGGATACGGGACATGACATCAGGAGATGATCATGCCTCTCACAACCCCCAAGACTCAAAGGCGTGATCAACGAGTGAATCAAGATCGATCGTGAATTCTTTGCCCAGCTCTGGATCTTTAGAGCCGCGTGAGGGGGCATCTGCCACGTTTGAGCAGGTGTTCACGCGTTCAAACCAGATGTTAAGCCCAAGCTCGTCACACAGCACATGAACATGCTGAGCAATCGCTTCTCCATACTTGTTGCTTGAAATTCCGGCAACCATACAGGCCAGGGCACCCTCGTTGTCAGTAAACACAACGAGGTTGGTACTGCGAATGAGCGGAGCCCACAACCTGAGTCCGACAAGGATGGCTAAGCATTCGTACTCGAAAATGGGGTTGCCGCTCTCAGGATTCATGCGACGTCTCACATGCTCAGACGCGCGGTCACTGAAAAAGCCCATCTTCGAACCCACTTCATTAACAAGAACACCACCCAAGCCTACGTTATCACCCTCACAAGAGGCATCGACATAAAGATGCATGGTAGTCAAGATGTTGGCGCAGATCACCCTGGGCGGTGAGAAGTTGACTCGATCGCGCAACCTTAGTAGGGCTACCCTGGTACACTCATCCAGGTGTCCTCCCCCTCGTTGCACAAACCGCGACAGTTGTTTGTAGGCTGTTCCAGCAACCTTTCCAGCTATCTGGTTTTCAGCAAACTGGAGTCGGCCCCTGATGCGCTCGCCATCCTTTTGCGTGAGGTAACCAGACGAAAGGATGTCGGACAAGGCCTCGAAGATCTCGTCTCGCCTCGACTCCGTGTTACACAGAGTGATACGTCCGAGACGGGACTCAGACAAGTCGAACTTCAACCCCAACACTTTTGCACAGGAGTCGAACACAGATTCTTTGTCTTCGGCGACATCCCACCCCAACAAACGGAATACTAGGCAAACACCAATGTCGAAGAGGCGGGCCAGAGGAGCCAGCTCCACACCCACAAAGTCGTCAAAGTAAACGTTGATGTGGCATAAAAACAGCACTACAAGGACTTTCCATATCCCTAGTGACACCCGGCAAAATGCGTGCACACTGTGCCGTGATCCAAACGGAAGAACCTTCTGTCGGAAAATTCGGGGACATTTCCCTTTTGGGTCGTAGACGCACAAGAAACTGTCCTCTAGCGCCTCCAGGGATAGTGGAAGGTTTTTGTAGGCCTTGTGAAGGTCCCAGGACTTCAAGAGAAGTTGGTGCAACCTGCACTTTGCATCGGCCCTCAGTCGACGGGCCAAACCTGATGCTATGCAGTCGGCGGTGTGCACGGTGATTGTGTCGTACGATGAAGATGTGGCATTCAAACCACTTTCAAGGTAGTTATCGATGGGCCGTGTTTTGTTATTCTGCACAACGCCAAAGCGCCTGGTCAACAAAGAGCTGGCCCCCAAGTCGCTCTCTTTCAGCGGCCCGTCCAGCCACCCCCGCTCCACCTCGTCCAAGGTGACTCGGTAAGTTTCAGCATCCACCACATCATCTCCTGAGCTCTTGGTAGAGTTTAGGATGCCCTTCCGCATTCGTTGTGCTGACCCTCGCAGGTCATCGACCGCCATGGTGGCAGCTGTACGCTTAGCGCGGAACTCAGGGCAGTAGGGGATCGGACCTCCTAAAGCAAAACCCTTAGACATATCCGCAACCAACGACGGATCATTGTGGCCGGCAGCCTCAATCATCTCGCCGAAAAGAAGCAGCCTTTTCTTGCTCAAGGTTCTCGCACAGTGCTTGGGCAGTGTCTCCTTATACACACGTTCTTGCTCGTCGAGCTCTGCGGCTCGCCCTAGCCACTGACGTAAAGCTTCAGTCCTACTGGCACCAACGGTGTGCATGCCCTCCGACGCCAAGAAGTCAATCGTTTGCTGCAGCTCAGGTGGAACTCCTGAGCTCATAAGACGCGGGTGCTTAGCCTCAAGCGCTTGCTCGATGAATTCATCGCACGTCCACGGTACTCCAACCCACGTCCTAAACCTATCGGGAACCCTACCTAATGGGGGGGAGCCTTCCTCGGGCCCTGCCGGTGAGGAGGCTTGGTGTCCTGGCTGTTCGGGTAAAGCAAACCCCACACACTGCAGCTCAGCCGTTTGGTCTGCAGTCAAGCGATCTGTGTGATTGGTGGTGTAGGCAACAAGTATGTCACGTGTCGCCCCATGCCTGGGCATTGCACAGTGCTTATGGAGGGGGTTAAACAGGATCCTGTTGGACTCGAACTTCAGCTCACAGCCCATCAAGTCAGGCACGTTCGGATCTGGGCAGGGCACGTCCCCAAGCTCATTGTGTATCCAAATTCCACCCTCGAAAGATGAAAGTTTTAAAACACAGTTAGGGAAACCTTGGGCATTGTTTTTGTCAACATGAACCCCTCCTTGAAGGTTTCGTCCAAGCATGATGGCTGAGAACGGATGCCCTGGTGCATGCTGTTTTACGAACCGACACAGCATAGTACTGACAGCCGGGTTGAGCCGCAGGTTAGTCCTAACCCCGGTAACCCCTCCCTGTGCATAGGCCCCTGTGGACCACGAAAACTCATCATCCAGGCCAGCACCTCTGGCCAAGCGATCCGACTTCAAGAGCTGGAACAGCTGAGTTACATCATCAGCCAAGATAGTTTTCTGTTGAAGGCACACAGAGGCGAACTGCTCGACGGGGCAGTTCGGGTTTCCCTGATTCCTACTGCTTGGCTGGGATGAAGGTCCAGAACGCGGCGTCTCTCCACCCCCAAGTGCAACACGACGCAATATACGAGAACCCATGGGCAGCTCTGGCAAAGGCGGGTCACACGAGGCTGAGGGCGGAACAGGCACGGCCGCGGGCAGCTTGGCTGAAGCAGGCAAGAAGTCATGGTCAGATGTCACAACGACCACATCACGGAACTCAGCGACCATAGGAGCAACCTTCTTGCCACGGGGCTGGGAGCCGAGACTGACCTGGGCCGCTCTATGTTGCTGCCGAACCTCATCTGACAGGGAACGAGCAGGCAGCTGGAACCCACGCTGGCAGAGCTCCTCAAGCAGGAGCGCGGCGACCGCCTTGCACAACCCAAGCGGGTAAGCGGTCTCCTCACTAGTAGCATAGCGGAACTTAGACACACGACCCCAAGGCAAATGCTTATGGGAGGCGGACTCGCCAGGGCACGTCAGGCTGAGTTGGTCGAAGGCTGGCACGTTGTGCACCCACAACGTATGCTTGGGGCGGCTGCCCCCGTAGCAACAATGGTCAAACACAGTTTCCCGCAAGGACAAACCGGAGGTGCCCTGACGCCACGCAGTGGTCTGCCACATGAAAGAATTCAGGGGATTCTCGCAGCTGACAAGCTTGCCAGCAAGAACCGCCCGTTTCAGGGCTGCAGCGGTTACGCCATAGAGGCGGTTGGCCGCAGCCACACGTTGAGCCAAACGATCAGGAAGCCCGGGTAGGCCATCAGGAAAGGTATCATCCCGACACGGTTCGGGATCGTGATCGGACTCTTGGATCAGGCGAGCACGGGAGCTCGTGCCACACGGTGGTGCAAAATGCACATAAAGGCAAAAAGGGTTGTCGATCATATCATGCAAAAGCTGTACATCAAAATCGCGAGTGAGGTCAAGTTTGACCATGGGACAAGGGCAATGCCTGGGGATCCGATGATCGACGCCACAGGAATCTTGCAAGCCCACGGCACGAAGGGCCACAGTAAGACGAGCGCTGCCCGCAAACACTTCAAGAGCATGGAAAACAGTCAGCTGCTTGCTACCGCCAGGGTGAGCTGCACTTTCTGAAAGGGGAACATCAGGCCGGGCAGGCAACACCTCCACCGGCAACAAGCCAGCAGGCACAGCAGCCTCTTCCACAGGGGCCGCAGGCTGAGGGTGGGAACATGAAGTGATTGCGGGCTCCGCCAGTCAAGCGGGTTTCTTAGGGCACACATGTGCCCCATGCATACCTCCACACCGCATGCAAACGTGCAAGCCCTTGCTGCAAGTTTGTCCAGCTTTGGCGCCGGGACAGCCTGCGGCCATGTTAAAACCCCAACAGCGCCGCTTCCCTGTTCGTGTCCATGATGAGAGACCTCGCAGCTCAGAAGGCAGGTTGGCGGGCTCAGTAGGGGTTTGCTTTTCCTTCCCTTTACCTTTGCCTTTGGGCTTCCGGGGTCTCTTGGCTGGGGGCCCCTCAGGGGGGTCAGGAACGCCCGGCGGGGCGGGCGCAGGATGCTTGCCCGAAGAGTCAGGAAGCGGCAAAAGGTGAAAGACTACGCGCGGGTCCTTCTGCAAATCAGCCCAGAGGCTATCCAACGGCAATTCACCGGTAGCCTTGCGACGCACCCCGGCTGGGGTTAACTCGGACAAACGGACCCAGGCAGCTCTATCAGCGTGAAGGAGTTGCTGAACAGTGGGGCTGCGGTATCCCGCCAGGACAGGCTGCTGTAGGTGGTTCATAAGAAAAGAGTTCCACTCTTGCACGCGAGCATACGTGCTTAGGCCAACAAGGTCCATGGCCAACGCGCGACGATGCAGGGCCTGGAATAGATCAAGGGCATGCGTCACGTCGCAATGCTGCTCTGCAGCGCGGTCCTTGATAAGGAGCACGGAAGAGGACGAGCCCGGGGCTGCGACATCAAGTTCCTTGCGGGGCTTATCCATACGCAGTTCCGCCTGCCGGCAGGTAAACTTCGAAGGCTGAAGATACGAGACACAGTTGTCAGAAATCAGCTTCAGGCAAAGGTCATAGCTTGCATGCGAGCACTCGTTGACACCAGACAAGTCAACACCTGCAAGGCGGGCAGCTTGTTTCTGCAGGCGATCACGCCGTTCGGCTGGAGGCAATTCTTTTGGCTGCTCTTCTTTATTCTCAACTAGGCACTTGGTCTCATTGACGACCAAAGTTTGTGCTTCGAAGACTAACCTGCGTACCGCGGCGACGGTACCAAGAGAGGGCTCGGCACCACCTGCACCCCCGGGGGCAGCTACTGGAGCAACTAAGGCCTTGAGTTTCTCGTCACTGGGGGACTCCCCGGGATGACCAGGGGCAAACGCCAGTTTGGCCAGAGTGTCGACGCCCTGGTCAAGCAGCCGTTGCAATGCATCATCTGGCAACCCCACCTTAGCGGCACGCTCTTTCAAAACTGCAGTAGATTCAGTCAACAAGGCAGACACGGCGCACAGGATCTTAGGGTAAGCGAAAACTGGACCTAACAACACCTGCACAGAGGTGCTACGGCAAACTGTGTAGACTGTGGCCAAAGAAGCTGCAAAGGTCCTAAGCACCGGCCATTAGAGCTTCCGAAAACGAGGTCAGTAGTTGCAAACACGATTTGCAAAACATGATGTCAAATCATCTCGTAGAATGCACCTTCTACAAACTCTGCAGCCGTGATCGAACCACGAGCTACAATCCTTGAAGACTGAGCGCAGCAGGTTGACACATCGCATTGTCGAGTTGCAGTTTGCTACAGAGAGCCAACTGAAGACAACAAGCATGTGAGCCGTGGCTGCTGAAACAGTCAAGCTTCATCCCTGCAGGAAAAAACAGCAGCTGGAACTCCGTGGTACCCAGATATACTGCCGGTGCCACGACCGGCAGTAAGGATGTTGCCGCGAACATCCGCAAATGCTTCCACGAGCCGCACGCAAGCTTTTCACAGCGCCTTACCTCTCGAGGCGCCTGTCCAGGTGATGCAAAAGCGAGCCAGTGTCTCGGATGGGCTTAGCCATCGTACACTGCTTGCACTTCCAATGCTTGCTGTGCACTCTTCCAGAGAAGGGAACAAAACCTTTTGCCGGCCGACCGCAAAGCATCTTGCTGTCGGGCGTCGCACCTCGGGCCCTTGCGTGGATTGATTTGGTCTTAGGGTTCTGGAAGAGATCCAGGTCCACCCCTATGGTTGCACGCGGGGCCTGCACCTCGAAGCCTCGGAGGAAGCCATCATAATCAACCGGCTCGCTGGATGAGCCCGAAGATTCACTGTCGCTAGAAGACTCCAAGGAACCTGACTCACATACACGATCTGGGCTCACGCCACCGAAGACTGCATCTTCCTCGGCCTCCCTGGCAACCTCAGTCTCACCTTCCTGGAAACCGGGAGCTCGATCCAAACTTAACGCTGAAGCCCCCCCTTCAGAAGGTGCTGCCTCGTCGGGCGCCGTGTCATTTGCAGGGCCAGCAACACTGAAGGACGGTGCAAAGGCCGGCTGGAGAGAGGGGCGAGAAGCAAAACCACTTGGGAACTCATCAGGCGACTCAGCGTGCTCCCTGATCATGCCACTGCGGGTCAAGTCTGGAAGGAAGACCCCCACTCTGATCGATTTCAAGCATGCACACAAGTCTCTCAACGGTCCCGCCTGCACATCGCGACCATATGCTTCGGAAGTTTTGCCCCTAGCCCCCAGTGAGTGATGGCCAAGCACGAGGATGGTACGGTCCCCGTAATTTGCCTTTGTCACCCACGAAAGTGTTGTGGCTTTCAGGCCATGGCTCGTTAGGCCATCAAGGACTTCGCCCATCAGCGCCTTGAGGATGCCATTCAGCCACCTTGTGGTTTCAGCAGCATCCACCGCATCCCCTGACCAAGTGTAATCGCTGGCAAAACGGGGCAACATCGGACCTCTGAAACCTTTCTCAAAGTCAAACCCAACATCTTTGGCAGCCTGAACAAAAGCAAGCCCCCAAGGCTGGGAGGCGAGCCCCTGGATCGGAGCCACCAGGATGAGGACAGCACTGGGTCCACTGGTGATGCGACGGCTTTTGTGCTCGTACGTATGTGCTTCGATATACCCTTCTGCCCCGGTTATGTCCAGGTAAACCTTGAACAGATTACGCAAATCAGACACTCGGGCTCGAGCATACAGCTGAAACAACATAACTCCGAGCGCATATCGATCAAAACGGTCCAAATGGCCCCCGATCAAGGCCTCTTCAAGATGCTTCACCTCCTTCACAGTCAAGGTCCGTGATCGGTGGGCATCCCGGAGCCGGATGTTGGCAAATCTCATCGTCCCTTTGAACCATGGGTGTGAAGTCACATCATCACTCACCTGAAACCCCAACACAAAGCGACAAAAATTCAAGGAGCTTGCAAAATCCCGGATGGCACTCTTCTTGTTACCCGAAATAGCATCCTTGAGGTAACTCCGGATCTTCTCAATTGAGAAGGGGAAAGCATCGCACCCATTGTCCGACGCCCAATGCACGTATTTCCCGATGCAGCGGACTCTTTTCAGAAGAGTACTTGTTGCCTTGCCCTCAAACGTCTCAGACACAAGCTCGGCACCATCACACGCACTCCCCGCAAGCATCTGGCCCATTGAAGATGCACTGGTATCATGCAACAACACACACAACCATCGCCGCACAACTGCTTCCCTGTCCAATGACTGCTTGACCCCTGGTTCGAGACGAGCCTTGCGAAGGACCTGGTCAAACACAGGCGGTAAGGAACCTGATGCAGGCACAGAAAGTGGCACTCTCTTAGCGGCTTTGAGTTGATGAGCAGATACCGGCCACTGTGGTATATTAGGTCTTGGCATGGGCACACGTAGAGGCTGGGCGAATGGAACTGATGTTTGCACTTCAAAAACGCTCTTGAAAGGTGGCTTCTCCCAAGGCATCAATTCAACACTCCGGGCACCTGAAAAACCAGCTTCCTCGATTGCTCTGTCAAGGTCAAAATCAGCTGGTCTTTTGCGATTCGACATGTTGCGCAGTGTACCGCAGTGGAAAAGTATCTCAGGCAGCTGCACACCAGTATCGAAGTTGAGGCTGACACTCCCCCCCCCCCTGCACAGGAAGACTCAAGGCAGATCTGGTGGTCTAGTCCTCGTGGAGGGACTGCCACTGAACGTGAGGGAAGGTTCTCTGCAACGCCACAACAAGAAACTGAAAACAGCTCTGGTTATGCAACACCCGCTCCGTCAAGGATTCAATGGCTGGAGCAGGACGCACAAGGCGGGGCTGCAGGCGGGCAGAAGCACGAACGTGGGCCTCTTGCAAAGGAGCGATCTGATCACGCAAGGCCCTAACTTCTGCACGCAAAGCCTCGACCTCAAGATGGTATGCACTCAAATCACCCTGAAAGACAGCTACCTGATGCCGCAGGGGCTCAACCTGGGCAACCTCACGCTGAAGCTCTTGAAGAACGCGATCCGCTGGGTCCATCCACCAGAGATCACTCTGGCTTGCACGCCCTCTAAGAGGGAAACTTGTTGAAAGGATCAGGCCTGTTAACAAGCGGAGCCGTTGCGCCTTCAAGCCCAGGTTAGAAGAGACAAAAATTTTTCTGTGCACCTTACTCGAACCGAGGTGCTGCTCCACACTTCATGCTCACGCGACTCTGCTCACCACGCTCAGATGCTCCACAATTTATGCTCTGATGCTCCACAATTCATGCTTACACAACTCTGCTCACCACGCTCGGATGCTCCACAATTCGTGCTTAGATGCTTCACACTCAAACATGCTCAGCACATGACATCAGTCGTTCCCACCATGCAAATGCCCTCTGCTCGCTGGACATGCTCACATAACTCTGCACATCACGCTCAGATGCTTTATTGCGAACTGAACTGCTCCACACATGCTGGCATTCATGTCATGCATTGCACTGCTCCGTCCCTCATGATGTGTTCCGAACCTTCCCGTCGTCATCGTTCATGTCCATGTATGCTCCATCAACATGCTCACACAACATGCTCACGCAATTCTGCTCAGCTGCTTTGCTATTCACAACACGCAAGCTAACAGCATCACGATCCACTCAAGCTTGATGGGCTCGAGATCTTCTGGGGTTTGGGGTATGTCATGCTCACGGCTCAAAGAATTCACCCACATGCCAAGCAAAATACGAAATCCACGTTGTAAACTGCGTTGCGGTTGAGGTAGAAGAACAACAGCGAGGACGGAACCAATGCACAGCTTGCGTTACAGGATGTCTAAGACGATCACGCAGGTACACAGTTGGACGTCTCCAACTGCTTCACCACGAACCATGGGCGTCTTTGTTAGCAGGAGACCCATGGCCGTGCTCCTGCCCCCTGCTGAAAATGACATGCAAGTTTCCTGTTGGACTACAAATCCATGCTTCTTTTCGATCTCGTACGCAGTGCTTGTTGACGATCCCGCATGTACAGCGGTGTGCCACACACACCCCTTTCGGGGCGACAAAAGATTGAGAGCATGTACTTCACACGTAGAGGTAGTCCAAGTCCACGAACTTTTCGGCTCTCTGTTTGGCTTGCTTGTGCGGCGCCGTGATCAGGTGGATCTCCCATTGTCGGACTGTTCTGGATGCGATTCTGCAGATTGGACAGGCCATGTACTTGTCCTCCGTCGGGTGGCATTTCATCTTCTTGACTTTCCCGTATTTGTGATGTTTGCGGTGTCGATTGGGGTTTGGACAAGATCGGCTCCTGGGCGTGTGGTAATCATCTCTGGCCTGGTACTTCAGGAGCATTTGTTCCGTGGACTACCTTCTGATTTGATCTTCTTGGACGCGGGGGGGTCACATTGCTCTTCTGGTTCCCCGAGCGGTATATGGCCTTTCTGGAGCCTTTGAACGTCGTTGCACATGATGGCGTTGGTGATGTGTTGTGCGGCGAGAGCTTTGTCATGGTCCGGTAGCCGGAGGTAGCACGTGGTGATGTCGTTGGGATCCGATGCGGCCATGATGAGCCATGCTGCCATCACTTCATTGGACGCCATTGCTCTATTGTGAGATCTGCGTAATCGCTGGGCCGTCTATGTCAGATAGAAAAGCAGTGGTGGGTAGGGCGAGGGTAGGGAAACATGTCAAGCGCACTGTAGAACACAAGATCCAACATAAGCTTCGCCGACATTTCTTTTGGCTGTGGGGTCAGCAGTGGGTCTGAGGTCGGAAGTCGTAGTCCTTGTCTTAATGATCAGGATGGGCTGCGAATGGTGCTCCACTGTGTCCGAAGTCCGTCAGCCGCATGTAGTGGTAATTGAGCAGGTAGTCTCTGGGGTCGTTGAGCGCGTGGTGCATGATGATCTGGATTGTTTGGTTGTGTTGTCTCATCCAATGCAGCGTGGCTGTTGCAATGGCCTTAGGCCTTAGGCCGCATCAAAATGGCCACCGCATCCTTGTAGTAGTTGATCATCAAGGTCGTGGCAAGGGTGCGGTCACACTTGGCTTGTTGTTCCACGATGTCTCGGTGGTCGTCGGAGTTGGTGAAGTTGTAGCTCTGTTGGCAGTATGACGCAATGGTCTTGAGGATGATGTACACTTCGGTGGGCGACATTCTAATGTTGAAGTCGACTTCCTGATGGACTTGCCACTTCCAAATCTGGCTTGCGATGGTGGTGTACTTGATGAAGTGTTGGAAATGTCGGTGATGTAAGAAACGATTGGCGGCACTGATGATCTTCCACGGTTGTAGAGGTAGGGTCGTGAGGAGTACGCCGTAGATCTCGGATATGTCTGTTCCATCCGTCCATTGTGGGTATGTGTTGGGAAACTCAACGTGGGATTCATGGTACATCGGAGGTTCGATGTCACCGGGGTCTGAGTACGTGTGGAGCATGGTGCGTTCCTGTTGTCGATCAATCGCTAAGTGGAATGCGAACAGGTAGAAGTAGTTGAGTTGAGTTTGAATGATGTCGTCCAACACTTGCGGGTCCACGTGGAATAGGTGTTCAGCTGATTCTCCTGTATGAGGATATGGTTGGTCTGGTTGACGGAAACGGAGCATGCATCGAGCAAGGTGTGCCATGTCAAGCTGGATTTTGTGTTCGTCTTCGTGGATCGTCCATTGTGGCTCTGGGGTGCACCGTAGGCAATGGTGCATGTATCGAAGGTCGGGTCCTGCATTGTGCAGTTTGCGGCATTGACCATCGAATGATTTGCACGTCATTCTCAACGCGTTGATTTCATGGAGCGGAAGGACTAGTCCTGTGATTTGAATGTGGTCTTCACTGTTGATCTGTACGAAGGGCCCGTATGGTCCGGCTGGAGGTACGTGTTGAGGAAGCCAAGCCACCGTGGTAGAAGCCGGGACTGTCAATGCTCTAGCTGGACTCCACCGTAGAAGTTGTATGGGCTGCGGATGGCGTAATCGAAAACTGGTAAGTTGCTCTCTCATACGGGCCAGCTGAGCGTCATTGAAGTGGGACTCGAACTCGTGTCGCTTCAGGCCGATGTTGATTTCATAGTGCCAGTGCAAGTACTCCAGGATCGTTGTGATGGACGTGTCCGGGATCATATTGCTCTGGGTGAGATCAATGAGTGGTGATACCGAACTCTGAGCACTGGGAGCGGGTAAGGTGGCTTTCACTTGCACATGCACTAATGGTAGATCGCGCACAACTAGCAAACGTCCTTTTCATCGGAAGAAACTGGCGCATGGGTTTAAATAATTGGGTGGGAGGAAACAGGGAAGGTCTGTCCGTTGGTATTCATGCGCGTGCGGGTAGTTCTGTAGTACGCATTGGGCTGAGACTGGTAGTGCCAGAACTTCACGATGAAGTGGCAGTGCGTGTCGACCCAGAGCTCGCTGAGTGGTGGGCCTCCCTCCGTGTCTGTGAACTCCTCCTGCATGTCCTGCGTAAATTGTTGCAAGTCGAGGTCAACGTGGGAGCCGTTGTCCGTGATCTCTCTTGTGTGGCTGCGGCATATGCCGTGTTGCTCCATTCGTTTGAGGATGCAGGATACCTCGTCGTAGGTCATGAACTGGGTGTCCCCTTGGATGAACAAATAGTACCATGTGCGTATGGTGTCGTGGAGGTTGAACATGCGGACAATGCGAAAATGTCTGGTGGGATCGTTTTCGCACAGTTTGGTGGCGAGGTACACGATGGAGGACATCTCCGGCCAAGCTTGTTGATGCGATATGGCCTGGATGTAGTTGAGCATCATGAGGCATTGTATGTGACCAGTCTGATATTCCTCCGTGACTTGGGGTGTGTGTTGGACATACAATCCCAGGATGCTGCGATGTGCGAAGTAGTACTCCTCGATGAAGAGGTCATGGCGGTCCACGTGTCTATACGGTGTTTGGCTGACAGGTTGCTGCGCAAAGATGAGTTCAGTGCCACCCTTCGTCATCCGTTTGTTGCGCCACTGAAATGCCAGCACTGTCGGCCACGTGGATCTGTGGTCGTGCATAGGAAAGATGTGAGTCTGCGTTTGTGGTAGTATGCGCATGTCCACCAGATGTTCATAGAAGTCCCTGGGGAACTCCTCGTTGCGCACCAGAAACTTGAACGTGACGAAGTCGGGTTCTCCTTGTTTGATGGCATGGACGACTTTGTAGACTCCTTTGCTGACGCGCTTCAAGGTTTGGTGTTGGTGCATCTCCATATAGAAGCCATGGATGATCGTGACGTTCATGTTCATGTACTGCACGACCGGTCGGGATCTTGCATGGTCCGCGAACTGGACTTGATCTGGCGAACTATATCGGTGGCGTAGTTGGGCCCGTAAAATCTGATGGGCGAAAACTGCTCCTTTGTGTAGTCGCCGTTGGCCTGCAGCCAGGGAGTCAGCTTCCATGGGTAGGTCCTCCACGACACATCGGTGTATCAGGGATTCTGGGTCTTCTTGTTGTGCAAGAGAGTGCGCTAGATGATGAGAATGGGTAGGGTCCAGGTTCAACACCGTATTGCACCGCTGGTGTCGTATTGCTTGAAGGTGGAGCTGAATTTCCTCATCGGTCATGTGCTTGAGGTCCTTAGAGATGCCTTCGTCCATGAAGATGAATCTGTACTTCTTGCCGAGCTCCGGGAGTAGTAGGGGAAGGAGTTGATCCATCTTGCTCGACTATGTACAACGATTGTTTCAAAGTCCCGGACAGCATACCGCATGCTGTTTACTGCTCAACATGGCACTGCACTTTGCAAATGTTCTTCAGCATGCTAAATCGTCATTATCAAAAGCACTTGTATCGATGCGCTGGCCGTATGAAACATGCACCGCAAGCAAATCACGTCTCTGTCCGAAAGACTGCGCACTCCGAACAGCTGAACTGTGAATCTCCATATTTCCGAACTTCACATCGCAATGCAAACGAGTCTGGTCCGCATTAGCACGCGGAACTTCCACCTACGGGTGCATGTGATTGGGTGGGGTCTTTCGTCGTCAATGACTTCAGTCCACGGACAGGTCCGGCTCGGTGTAGTGGTTGTAGGTGGCCGTCGGGAACCGTTGAACGGGACTCCATCCTTGGCTTCTTTGCCAGTGATCTTCTTCTTCTGAGATGGTGCCTGCGTCTTCGAAGAGCGAGTGGCTGGAGAGCGGGTGGTTGGGCTGTCTGTGGTCGTGCTCTGCGTGTAGTAGGGTGGAGACCAGTCTTTTGTGTTGACGGAGCCACTCTGTCATATTGTCGCATAACGGTTGCATGGGGATGGCGCAGGTAGAGCAGTTGAAGTCGAGGATGGTGTAGTCCGGGCCGAAGATTTCTCTTGTGAAGCACCATTCTGCGTGTCGAGGGCTGAAGAACTTGAGAACGTGTATCATCATGTGGATGTCGGCGCGTGAGAAGATATTGTTCTGCAAGCAGGACGCTCTGTTCTTGGCTTGCCATCCTTGCAGTGCGGTGTCCACGTAAAGGACAAGCTTGTGCACTCCGAGGATTTCAGGTGGTAGGTGTCGCTGGTACTCCTCGATCGTGTACTGTCGGGTGATCGCTAAGATCGCATTCCATTCCATGTCATCCTGAAGTTGTCGCTCCAGGTGGGAGGGTCGTGGGTTGGCTTTCTGGATGAAAATGACGCGTCCATCAGGTAGCGGTCTGGTGGTGGGGACTGGTATGTCCTCTAGGAACAACTTGTCGCCGATCTGGAAACCCTTTCTGGCCATTGTCGCTATGCGCACCGTGGTCTCGTACCACGGCGAGGTAAGCAGAGCTGTGCTGGCTGATTCATGTCTGGAAAAGACGATCTGGGCGATGTGGGGTACGCACAATGCCGCGCAAGGATGTGGGTAATCATCTCGGAGAGGTTTGCCAACGTAGTGAACTTTGATGTGAGCAGGGATGCGACGGAGGATGCGCTGAATGTTGAGCTGGTGCTTGGTCTTCTCACGGACCTCTTGACCGATGAGTGTTGAGACCGGGGACAGCGTCCGGTTATCGGCTGGTGGCAGGCACACGAACGTGGCCGTCGTGGACGTGCTGGAGGAGATGTAGAGGTCCTTGAATCCATGGGGTATCATCATGTTCCTGAGCGCCTGGTATGTGATGGCGTTCCTGATGCTGATGTGCCATCCTTCGTATTCTTTGAAGTACGACGGATTGATGACTTTGTGTAGGGGTGCCTTCTCCGTGTAGTACGCTGGGGCTCTGTGGTACGTGTCGTCGATGTAGTTGTACCTTTGGTAAAAGGGCTCCATGCTGTTGCGTGGATCTCCGCGCAGATGCTCCATCTCGAGTTCGTGCTCATCCATGAAGATCACGTAGAAGGGACCGGTCAGGAAGTCCAGTATGTGGCTCAACATGTTGGGATATGGAAAGGACGGGGGTCGGGTTTGCGCCGAAATCTGTGGTTATGTTCGCACATGCGATAGTGAAATGATGCGGTCTTCCATGTGCACGGGAGGGTGTGAGGGGAAGAGGTGGGGAAGGGGATCGGGTCATCGTGGCTTCAACTCACATCTTGTCGGCGGACGGCTTCTTTTGTATTTTCTAGAAGGCCTGTAGGGCGCAGGTGCGTGAAGCTATGTGCAATGAGGATCAGGAAGATCACAATGTTCGCGGCTGTCACCTCCTCTGCTTTGAAGGCATGCTTCTACTTCACCGCCGGGTACATCTCGTCCTCTGAGATTTGGGAGTGTTGGTCGTCTTCTTCTTCGGGAAGTGGATGATAGGGCATTGGGGAGTTGTGTGGGGTGTCCTTCTTAGCCCCTGAGGATTGCGTGGTGTGGTCCGGCATGGCGCTGTCTTCCTCGGGTCGATCGAGCGTGTAGTTGTCCTGGTTCAGGAGGCTTCGCTTGGTGTCCTTGTCATAGGGCGTGTGATACTGCCATCCGTTTTTGTGCCAGGGGTGCTTCCAATTGAGCTGGTGCTGGTGGGAATCCTCTCTGGCTTTGCGGCGTACCGCAGCAAGATGAACGGCAAAAGGATGGGAGTGAAGGGCTTGGGAAAAAGTGTGGTACGTCGTGTTGTTCCACTGGGTGTGGGCTTTCCACTCTTGGTGTTTCTCCGGGTCCTCACGTCGTTGTGAGGGGTTGTTCCACGGCGTAGTCCACGGCTACATATGTGTGTGGATCGAGGTGTGCGAGGGAGATGTCCTGGAGGAGGTCCGAGGTGATGCCGTCGAGCTCTGGGTGCAGGCGAGGGTCATCTTGTTGGAACTGTTGTCGTCGTTTTTTGGCTGCTTGTGGTGGTGCGTCCTGATCAGGTAGGTGTGCGGGTTGCGGTGTGGGCATGGAGATTTTGTCAAGGTGGTAGCCGAAGTTCTTGTGCCAGTCTTGTAGGTGTCCCCAGATTGAGAGCGCCTCGCTGGTGGGGATCATGATGGGCGTGAAGGGGTGAGGTGAGTTGCCGATCTTGGTGAGTTGTTCAAGTAGAAGTTGGGCGGTGTACCAGCGGATGGGGATGTGGATGTCGGGGAGTTCCAAGTAGTCCTGGTCGTACGCAGCCTGCACTGCCTTGTGGAACGCCGTCTGTGTCAGCCAGCTCATGAGGTGGGGTGATCAGGGAGAGGTGAGTGGGTTAAGGTGCTGGCGTGGCTGATCTGAAAATGGTCTCGCTTCTGCAGTTTAACGCAATTTCACTCATGCTGGTACCTACTGTCTCTAAAGGACGTATGGCTTTTGATTCAGTCAACACTCAGTATGCAGATCGACGTGGTGCATGCACTTCAGAGCTCTCTGCAGGACAAATTTTCTACTTATCCCGCCGACAGACATGTTGCACATGCCAGATCTCCTTCCGACAGCGCCTTCTCAAGACACACTTCGTCTTAAGGAACTACATATTCCACTCGACATCCAAAACTCCGTTGATTTCAACGTCGTCGCTGTCAGCTTTCTATGGCTCAACTCATGCATCTCCGGCATAAGTGGACTTCATGTGTACCTTCTTTGGCACACCATCCCCCGCACGCACAGTACAATCGACATCCGTAATGCTGCCATGTGGGATGACTCTGAACGCGGGGCATGGGCTTGGGATGGGGTCGGGGAAGAGGGTCCGTGGGTGTCGGTGGGGTAGGTTTGGGGTCCGTGTCTCCCCGGTGCGATGATGGCGGAGGTCTGGTCGTTTGAGAATCATGTCGTGCCGGTCCCGGTGTTGCTGAAGCGCGTGATGTTCTCGGAGACTTGGGTTTGGCTTTGACTGCGATGGTCTTGGTGACGAGTAGCTGGTTTTCTGCTTCCTGGAGTTCTTCAAAGGTGCGGCGGTAATTCTTGATGCTGTCCACCGTGTCCTCGTCAAGGATCTTGTGCATGCCGTTTTCATTGATCTGTTGTCTATCCATCATGTCGATGAACTCGTAGACGGTGCAGCCTGGGCGCTTTGTTGGAACTGCCAATGAGGCGGGTGTGAACCAATTCAGCATTTCTGAGCTGCGTATCACGGTGTCACCCTTGGCGTCCTGAAAGCTCTTGAGGAAAGCTCTGAAGAGGTCGGTCTGGTGCAAGTGTTCACGCAATTTCAGTGCGGTGGAGTTGACATCGAAGATCTTGTGTATCGCGTTGATGGTGATGGAGTTGTCGAAGAGGAGGTGAGAAAGGTCCGCGACGTTGATATCCTCCATAAGCTGGATGACCTGGGTCTTTGCTGTGGAAATTGCCCGCTGCATCGCCAGTTTCTGTTGGTTTGGAAGTTCTGGCTGTGGTGGAGTGTCTGCTCGATGTCGTCGGGGTGGGTCTCTTGAGTCCATGTCCGGCCGTGCTGCTCTTGAAGTGCGGGGGCTTCGTCTGCGTGACCGGGATCTGTTTCGTCGAGGACGTTCGTCTCCATGATGGTCATGCTTTGCCATGACTGGGGTGGAGGAGCGATGGAGACGTTACTCGATCCAAACAGTCTGGGATTGTTCGTTATAATCATCTGCACAGCACGTGACAGCGGGAAGATTTTGCATACAAGCAGCATCAGAGGATATGTTGGGGAGGGAAAGGGGCAGGGATGAAGTTTATCATGAAACATGAAGGTGCTGGACTCGCGCTTGGTCTCGGTTCTTTTGCTCACTCCAAGCCAAGCATCTGATGTAGGTGAGATAGAAGAGGAATCGTTTTTGGTGAAAACAAATTGACAAAAGAGTCACAACGTTGCTGGATGCTGTGGCGGTGCGGTGTGGGCCAGTGACCATTCAACTTTGCGTTCTGCACGACGTCTTTGGGTGGACAGGTGGGCTCCACCGGTTCCGGGGTCTGATTCTTGAGGTCATGGATCTTGTTGATGCCGTAGAGGATCGTCTCTTTCCAGCGGGGCTCTGGAGTTGGATCTGTACTGTCCAATGGGTCCCTGTCTGGAGGATGTGGCTGAGCCTGTTGCGGATCGGAGGTACTTGCAAAGGTACTTGATGCTTTGGTCGTGTTGAGTGAGGAGCTGGTCGACGGTATCCAAGCGGGCCCTTGTCTCGTCGAGGCCAGTGTAGATGGTAGGGTGGAACGCTGGAGGAGGGTCTTGTCGGTTGGTGGGGTGGAAGCGGAATCGGTCTAGGAGTTCCTGTAGTTGTTGGCGTGTTTGATGTCCGAGAGCATCTAGTTGTCCTTCCAGTTCCTGTAGTCGTCTGGCTTGGAGAGCTTGATCACGCTGGATGTCGTTGAGCTGTTGATGAAGTTGACGGATGGAGGTTTTGTGTCGGCTGATATCGTTGGCGGTGGAGGCTCTTGATGCGTCGGCCCTGTACGCTGCCAGCCTGGTATCCCGTAGGTCGTCTAATACTCCTTGGGTGCAGGTATGCTGGTAAACGAAGCCGAGCTCTGCTTCAAGTTGGCGGACCAGTTCGTCGAGGTTCCGGATCTGTTCCGCTTGCGAGGAGACCGTGTTGGTGAGGGTCCCCAGTGCATCGTCCGGGGCCTGTTGGATTGGATCGGTCGGGTTGACTGTCTCGTCATGGATCTCGTGGATGGTCTGCGGCATCTCAGACTGATTGTTGGGGTGCTCCTGGATGTCTGGCTGAGGATCCGCAGGGGTCGGTGCTTCGTGCATCTTGTTAGTCGGCATCATGAAGAACTGGATGAACGACGTGTTGAGTTATCAGCTGGGCCTCTGCTTCTGTGCTACGTCTGCCGCTGTGCCAGCCACTGATGAAAAGCGTTCCAGGTAGGTGCTGGGAAAGGGGTGGGGGCGAAAAGCACATGACCACGTGATATGCATGATCAAAGTCGCACTTCACTGTCTGACGCTGGGTTAAGGTGGGAAAGGGGTGGGGATCCGTGCTGTACGACATGGGCACATGCTGGCGGTCGGTGGTATTAATTTTGCTATGGTACTTCAAGTCAGCTATGTACAAACGTCAACATGTCCGGATCATGAGCTCGGTAGAGGGCGCGAAGTTCACGAAGTTGTTGTAGACGAACCGGCTCGGGGTACGCTATCTTGGAGATCATGTGACGTCTCGTTCGGTATGCACTGGCTCGATGGACCATGGGTGTGGATCCCCGTGGCGAAAGAATCTGGTGTGTCTGGGAGGGGAGGATGAGGCGCACCTCTTTGCGGTGTAGGTTGATGTTGCATCCGAGGTAGTTGGCTTCTTCTTGTTCCTCCAACAATATGGGTGGGCCGTAGAACTCCGTCTGAAGAAACTCGTTCCAAGGATTTGTGTGAGCCCAACTTTGTGGTAGGATGCAAATGCGGTCGTCAACGTATCTTTTGGTGAAGCGGTCGAGGATTGCGCATGATGCCAGCGCTATGCGATAGGTTTGGTGCCACTGATGTTCTTCAACGCAACAGACCATGTGGCACAGCACTGGCGACATGGGGTGTCCCATTGGACTGCCTCTGGTCTGTTTGTAGACTTGCTGTTGGGACGTGAAGTAGCTGCACTTCAGGACGTACTGCGTGATCTCCCAGATGTCGTGCATGTAGACGGTGTATCGACCATGGTTGATCTGCTTGTACTTCCCATTGAACGTTCTGGCCGTCCTGAGCGTCTTTTTGGGGTCATAGGTGATGGAGACGTCCTGCCATGTATCAAAGCCTTGCTGTGAGTTGGCGAAGTACTTGTGCATGGTGATGGTGAGGGCCTGGAGGATGCGTTCTTGCGGGACACTGGTGAAGAAGCCCGCGAGGTCTGCGATCTGCATGTGCATGTCGGCGTTGTTAGAGTTCATGAATGTGTGAAGCTCCTTGAAGATCTTGTAGGAGTTGTCCTGCTGCAATGCTTGGGGAAAAGAGACGTACATGATGTTGGTGATGATCTTGGCGACGGTGGAAAAGAGCTTCTTGGCGAAGTGCTGGGCGAACGAGACGATGGGCCGTGACTTGATGAAGCCCTTTTTGCGCTTGGGAAAGATGTAGGACACCGGTACTTTGGTTTTGCGAGCTGGGTTGATGCCCCAAGAATATCTTGTCTTGATGCTTTGGGATAGTTGGTGCCACGCGTTGTGCGCCGCTGTGGTTGGAGTGATGTTGATCTTGGTGAAGACTTCTGGGTCCCCGTACATCTTGTCCATAAGCTGCTGGAAGTGGAGGGGGCAGTATGCTAGCATCTTGTGGGGGTGGTGGTCTTCGCACGCAATGATGTAGTCGCTGTATTGGGTCTTGAGGCGTTTTACCATGTGGTGGTCCACGTGCTCCTCTTTCACGCTGTGGCTGAGTTTTGTCGCCGGGGTGAGAGCGAGCTGTACCGCCTCCCTCGATGGGATGGAGAGTCGATTGCGTTTGCACCATTTGAGAACGTCTTCCGTCGTCTGTGATAGCCAAGTATCTGGTTCCGGGAAGGTGCCCGTCTTGGACGAGTAGGTGACGATGTGGTGTAGAGGGTCTTCTGGTGATGCATGTGCGAGCTGAAGGTCGATGACTTGGTGTTCGCTGAGTTCCTGGGTCCTGGGGTTGGGGCAAGTACATCGTCTCGCGAGTTTGGGTCCAAAACACATTCGTTGCCAATTATGGCACTGGGCCTCGATGCTGGATCCTGGCTTGGCCACCACCGTGGTCTTCGGGACATGTAGGGCGCATAGTTCGTGGTAGTGGCTTGTGATGATGGCGCGGAGGACGTCTCGAAGGTGATGCTGGCATTCTTCCATAGGTGGTAGCAAACTGGCGACGAGAGGTCGTATGTTGGGGGTCTCCATACGTCTTTTGTCGAGTGCTTTGACCAAGGCTGCTTTGCAGAACTCCTTGTATGGGGATTCAAGGATGTTGGTCATTCGTAGTAGCATGTAGATGTTCTCGGCCGGGAAGTTGCTGCTTATCAACGTTCTGGTGGTTTTCCATCGTAGAGCTGTGGTGGAGCACAGGGCGGTAAGGAGGCCCCACATGCGTGTTTTGTTATCTATCTGCACCTTGACGGATCGCCAATGTCTGGTTTTTCTTCTGATGTGTCGATGTAGTCGAGCATGTAGCTTGGTTGCCAGGACGTTGACGTCACTGATGATCTTGGGCTGGAAGGTGTGGCCTGTGTCTTCCTTGAAGTGTTTATAGATGAAGGGGGCGTTGAGGGAAGGTTGGAGGTCCGCGATGTCTGCCTGTTCGATCATGTGCAACTCCGCCACGTTGTCGACGCTGCGGACTTTGATCGGAACGAGCTCCCAATATGTGTCAGTAGCATGCCAGTAATGTATAGCCGGTTCTGCGTTGACCAGTTTTTGAGCCGCAAGTGCGTTGTGTTTTCTGCGCCGGTTGTCTTCTCTGACCGTGACTTTCGTAGAGGTGCTGCCAATGTAGAGGTGCTCAAACATGCGTGCGTGATCGACTCTCCAGTACACTGCGTTCGGCTGATTGAAAAACTCGAATGTGTAGAGCTCCGGGGTGATACGGTGAAACTGCTTGAGGCGTGCCAATCTGCGTTGATCTACTTGGCGTCTGGGAAAATGGCAAAGAGCGGTGAGCCAAAACTTGCCGTAAAGCCAAGTGGAGTATCTGTGTAGGAAGGGTATGCGGTGAAATGTGTATTGGACCACGCTCTTCACGATGTCCATGCACTTCACCATGGAAGAATGTATGCGGTTGAGCCGTCTGGACGGCTGCTGCGTTGCGAGTAGGGTTCCTAGTCAATGTAGGTATGAAGCGAGGCCTGCCACCACGATGGCGACTGCCGCCGTCCCTGCTGTGTTGGTAAGTTTGGGAAGAGACCAAGCCTTCACCATGTCCTGGTACGCCTGGTCTTTTGGATGTGCCTCCACATACACCGTGAGTCTCTTGGCGATCTCCTTTTGGGCCTGTAGTTTGGGTCCAGACATCTTGAGAGTGGAAATCCAGGTGTTGGCCGAAGGGGCTGCGTATCTTGATAGTGAGTTGGTGAGTTCGTGTACTTGTCGAATCTTATCCATTTTGGCTTGCTCATCTGGCTCTCGCTTCGGAGCGATGTCGCTGAGATACTGGATGAGCTCGTCGTCTTCGAATGCGTTGACGATGTCGAGGAGGACTTTGTTCTGTCTGCCGTCCGGTGATTCGAACGGGCGGCTGGATGTTGGCTCACCTGGGGCCGGGGAACTTGGGCTGGGGCGGTATGATGGCGTGGTGATGCCTCCGGTGAAGTTGAGGTCCATCTCGTCCTCCACGGCTGGCGGGTGGGGGTGTAGTGGGGGAGGGGGTTGAGGTGCTTGTTCGGCCAGTTCCGATGCTTGGGAGTCTTCGGCGTCGATTTCCTCCACGAGGCTGTGGGCGTTCGCTGGAGCGCACGGATCTTGGTGAAGAGGAGGAGGGTGCCCGGATGGTGGTGGAGCCTTGTGGGTAACGGCCTCGAAGAAATTGGGCATCTGGGTTTGAGTAGGTGGGATGATGCCCTGCGGGAAGGGTGTCTTGCGGCTCTGACTTGCGAGTTGTGCGCGTAATCCTGCTATCTCCGCTTCTTTCTGGGCTAGTTGGGCACGTACTTGGGGCTGTACAGCAGGAGGGTTGTTGTAGCGCATGATGAGGTCTCCAATGTTGGCGACGAGCATCTCCATGGCTTCCTTCCGTTGAACTTCGGTGGGCAACATTTCCGTGCCGTTCTTCCATTTCCAGTAGTTGACTGCGATGGTCTCGATGCGAATGTTGCGGTTGCGGATGAAGGTGGAGAGTTTCATGTGAAACACGGCATCAGGTAGTGACTTGTGGCCCTGGAACTGAGTCCATCTTCCGTTGGCGAGTTGTCGCAACATGTAATTGTGCTTGCCCTCGAAGGCCACTTGCCAGACTTTGATGTCGAGCGGATCCATACCTGCTGTCCCGTTTTTCTTGGCCGAT
The DNA here is from genome assembly GCA_905221605.1 of Symbiodinium natans. Lineage (NCBI taxonomy): Eukaryota > Dinophyceae > Suessiales > Symbiodiniaceae > Symbiodinium > Symbiodinium natans. The sequence continues at coordinate 152,560 of CAJNDS010002578.1, read as the reverse complement.
GATGTGGCGGGCACGATTTTGGGCATCTGGACTCCTCCATACTGGTTTTTGTCATAGAGCATGTCGTTGGATTCCCAATGGTCTGGGAGGTCGTTGTTGGGCTGGTAGAAGATGTCCTGGAGCACTTCCCTGGCGCGTTGTTTGGGGTTAGGGTGGGCTGGGGTGGGGGCCGAAGATTGAGTGGATCGAGTGGGAGAGTTCCCGTAAACCGGGAGTCGTTGATCTTGACGGTGATGATCTCGTCGTGGGTTGTAAGTGGAACCGTGTCCGTGGCGAGGAAGCGTGTGGGATGCCGTAGATGTAGATCTGGGGGTCAAAACGGGTCCTGAGCTCGGACGCGGGTTGGAGTAGAATGTGCGCGTGGATCTCGGTGACGTCGATCTAGTGCGGTGCCTCCTGGACGGTCTTGGCGTGCTGAATCTTCTGGGTGATCTGGATCGTCTGCAGCCATTGCCTCGTCTGTGCGAGTGTGTATGCCCTGGAGCATGCCGTTGAACGTGGCGATCACGTCTGTCCGCCATGGCGTAGGGGTGTAGGGATACTTATATGTTCAACTGTCAAAGAAGAAGCCTACGTGAGGCACGCAACGGCTGTGTCAAGCACATGAAGCACTACCCTTGCACAAGCGGCGTGTTCTGAAAATTGCATGCAGGATGCGGGGTGCACAGGGTTGCGACTTCTCTCCACCGGTGCATGTGGCTGAGTTCGTTCCATCGTGAAACTGTCGTTGCTGAGACTTGATCACTCCACATACCTCCATTGGTGCTGTCCAGCTTGTTGGCCGACGGTGGTGCATCGTTGAAGTTCTAGTAGAGCTTGTCGTTGGTTGATGAAGTCCGTCCACTCCTCCTGGGTCGGCGTGGCTGGTGCTTGGTCCTGCGTGATGTGTGGATCCTCCTGGAACGACCTGGGTGTTCCAGATGCCACTAACCACGTGGTTTGGTGCACATGTAGAGCTCGGTGACGTCGTGCTTGGCCTGATGTTTTGCGGTGGATCCAAAAGACCGAATGCGTCCTGGGGTGTCCTGTGACTGCAAGGGGTAGGGACAGCCATCTGAACGGGGAGCTGGATGCCGTAGTGGATTGGAACCAGGCCCAGTCCAACTGTGTCTCGATTACGCTGCTGGCCGGGATGGATAACATTGGTGTCTGTCCTCCTGAACCCAGTCGGTGAAATTTTCCGATCAGATCCGGTCGGCTTGTTTGCTTGGCGTCTAAACCGTCGGTCATGTGGCACGGGTCAGCGAAGGTGAAGATGAGCGGGTCCCATACTCGGTGTAGTACGTGGGCTGCTTGGGTGGAAACCTGGATTGCGTGAATCTGTTGCGTGGTTAAGGGTAGGGCGAATCTCGGTGTCCATATCGTGTTGGGTAGTATGTCACTGTACAAGTGGTCGATGGTGAGTCTGGTGCGGATGTCTGGCGTGGAGGGTGGCGTCCATCTGGTGGTGTGGGTGAGTTTCTGTAGCGTGTCGGTCCATATGTTGGTTGGCCAGTGGTCCGGAATCTGAAACGTGTTGATTCCTTGGTCGTGTCCTGTGTGGGAGTCGATGCTAGGCCACGTTCTGTGGAGCTGTAGGTCATGGTGAGCCTTGCGGAAGACTATGTTGCTGACCGCCTGCATGGTCATGATGCCCGAGATGGTGTTGTACTTCGCGAGCATCGGCAGGTGGAAGGGTGGCGCCGTACTATGGAGTACCACGCAAAGGTCTTGTATGGGCGGCAACAGGGGTACCAGTCCTGCCGTGCTGGGTAGGACTTGTGTTGACCAGACTCTGTGGAAGTGTGTGCAGGTCTGCTCCAGCCTGCCCATGGTTCTGGGATCCGCAAAGTTGTGTGTGAACATCCATAGCTCCGGGTTTACACTTCGGAACTTGATGTATCCCCAGTGCCAGAGCTGGTAGAGATTGGGCATTGTGGCCAGATCTGGGCAATTGCCCTTGCGCACGAGCATCCTGAACTGTATGGCTGTGAATTGTAGGACGCGAACTGCCATGGGTCCTGACATAATTTGATGTAGAAGGGAACGTAGTCGTAGGTGTAGGGGTTTGGGTTGGGGTATGTCGATGGAGTCGGCGTAGCGTATCATCTGAACGTGTGTGGATGCGTCGACTTTGTACTCGTCCCAGGACATGAGGAAGCTGTTCTGAAGTTCTTGTTGGATGGAAGGGAACTTGTGCACCAGCTGCTTCGGGAGGAAGGTCATGCGGTTGGGGAAGAAACGTATGACGGGTGTGCCATCTTCTTGAACTTGACAATGGTGTGGTTCGACCGGTGGTAGCATGTGAATGAGTTCTGGTCTAATCGGTCGTCTCCACCACTGTGGCTGCGCGTTTTCTATCTGATCCACTGGTAGAACTGGAAGTAGTCGGCCTTGGTCATGATGTTGCATGACGGATTGCGTGTCCACCGCTGGCTCTAAACTGTCGAGCAGTTGTTGCAAGCTGCTGACATGCATGCCCATCGTGTGGACACCCGGGTTTCGAAGTGGCGACCTGGATCTGTCTTCTCTCTGGTGTTGCTCTTCGGGAGGAGGTACTGTGCGATCCGGAGGGACGGGGATATGGGGGAAGGCTCCCGTATGCCAGGTTTGTAGGTCTCTGATAGGTTGGTCCATGCCCGCGTAGTCCATGGACATGCCGGTCGCGTGGTCTTGCGGTGGTACTTGTCGAATCGGATACCATCTCCTGAATTGGCTGGCGTGTTCTTGTGAAGAGGTTGGAGGGGAAAGGGTGTGGGGCAGGGTACTCTGGGTTTCCGCGGAAGCAAGAGCTCGACCGGGTTGGATTTCTACGTCTTGTAGTCGTCCTTGGCCGATGATCTCAGAGTAGTCGGACTGCACCGCTCGTAGTTTGGATTGGTGCAGTATCTTGGCCTTCATGGTTTGCTGTCGAAACCTATTCACGGTGTTGCTGATGCCCTCTTCATTGGTGCCTAGGATCTCGATGTACTTGGACGGGTGCAGGTTGGTGGTCCATGGTCTGGCTGGCATCGACGACATGTCCGTGATGATGGGGGTGTCGCTTTCCTCCACGATACTCACCAAGAGTGCTTGCCATCTTAGTAGTACTTGGGGTCCTAGTACTTGTACAACTTGATGATCGGCGACTTGTCCGCTGAGCCAGCAGTGAAGGGCGTGTTCCATGTCTTCTGCCGGATCCATGGTGAAGGCGAACGTCTAATCAGGCGTTACAGTCAAGAGCAAAACTGCATGCGAAGCGTGAACAGCACTGGCCGCGTTTAAAGGCGATCAGAACATGCCTCTCAAGGTCAAAGTCTGGAACTTCACAGCAGTGCACGGATTCTCAGCTGACGCGTGAGTTCATGTGCTGAAAAGAGAAGATAGACTCACTCCGCTGCAACGCTGCACTAAACACATCTGATTGCAATCCGTGAGCGGTGAACACATTTGGCTAAACGTCGAAAGCTTGCTGCCGAAATTTCAAACAGTCCTGAACTACAGAGTCAAGTGTGGTGGGGTTAGGGAGTGCTCCATCTGATCTACGATCTGTTCCGCTTGGTGCCTTCCGTTTTGACATGCTGTGATTAGCGTGCTGGTACTGCACGGGCGAGGCTTCGTGAAGGTGAAAAAGAAATCGTCACTTTGGTCTTCACGATGAGGAAGAAGGATCTGCCGGGACAGGTAGTTGTCAACGTCGTCGTCTGCGGTCGTTGTCTCGGGATCTGTTGGGGACTGAAGGTGGTGTAGTGGGTGAGTGTCTGGGGTGGAAGATGTTGATGGTGATCCCGGTGATCTCAGCGTACTGCGCATCGATGATGCTCTTCTCGGAGTGGGAGAAGACGGTGGTGAAATTGCGGCTGTCTCGACTGGTGTCGTTGAGGTATGCCTCGATGAGCGCCTTCTGAGTCGTCCAGCCTCCTCCCTTCTGCCGCATGTGGCTGTGCTGTGATGTTGACGATGTGACGCGTCCAAAAATGGTGAAGCCCGTGGCAATTTCTCCTTCGGCGGGTCCTGCTTTGGCTTTGGGGATGCGGAGGGCTTTGCGGAGGTTGGTGTTGCAAATGCCAAGTTGGAGGTTGTCGGGTGCGTTGTCTTGGTGGAATCCGTTGAACCCACGATGGGGTAGGTATGCTTTGTTGTAGGGGAGGTTGTCGTCATCCCAGTTGGTGCGCTCCCAGTTCGTGGGTCTGACGAAGCCCTCGCGCAAGATGTGCCATAGGCCTGCTTCGTCGGTGGCGTGTGACCAGTACGTCTTATAGACGCCCTTGTGTGTGGGGGGTAATGGGCTGGTGTCGTCGTGTGCGTGAGGTGGCGGTTTGGTGGTGCGTAGTGGTATGACGAGGACCTGCACCAGCGGATAATCAGTCGTGTCCTGCTTGTTGCTGTAGGGGTCGACGTCGATGAGCTGAGGGTGGATCACCGTGTCCGTGTTGGGGCTGGTTCTATATTTGCCGAGGAAGGGTGTGATCCTGTGGTGAGAGCATGCGAAGGATCTTGCCACTTGACGGATGGCCATCTGGGCTGGGTTGGAAAGCCATAGTGGTTGTCCGTGGGTGATGTCGGCGATGTCGTGCATGATGTCGTTCATGTACCGGTTGCCTAGGTTGGGAGGGTCCATGGGCGGTGGTGGGTCCTGTTGGTGGTACATCTCGGACACACACGCGAGTCGGTGGGGGTCTGCCATGGCATCTCGGTAGATCTGCTTCATGCGTCGACGTTCTTCGGGCTTGAAACCTGATTCTGCGTCTGGCCTCGGATTGTGTGGCGTAGTCCTGGAAGCTTCTGAGGGTGTCTGGGGCGGTCTGGATGAAGAACCAGGTGTGTCTCTGTGGGTCGCCGTACGTGAAGTGGATCGGTCGAGCGCAGGGGTAAGAACGACGGTTGTTTTTCCGCGCTTGGTGTTGCTTGGGGAGGGGCTGCGTCGGGATGGTGTTGGTTCTGATGCACGGTGATGACGATCTGGAGAAGAGCGCCTTCTCGATGTTCGGAATCTGGCCTTTTCTGAATGTCCACGTGTAGAGCCCGATCTGCTTCGACTGTATGGTCGGTGGGTTTTTCCCATCTTGTTGGGGTCGTTGGGCACGGGGCGGCGGGGTGACTGGGAATTGTGTGTGTGCCGCGTGGATCTGGTGCTCCTGGGGTACGCCGGACTGGGCTCGTAGGTGGTTCTGCTGCGACTTCTGGTGTGGTGTGTGGTGAAGGACTCTGCTCTGTGTTGATCACCAGGATGTTGGAATTGCGTCGGGGCGACTCTGGCCTGGTTTTGAAGTAGCGGTGCCACGACTTTCTCAAACATGCCTGTGATGCACGTGAACATCTCCGTCATCTGGGATGGTGTCGTCGGTAGCATGGATTGAGAGGGTGGTTCCTGGGCTTGACGAGGTTGTTGATGTTCTCCATGATGGGTAGGGTGGCCTCGTTGGTGGTCATCTTGGTGCGTGTCGGATGTCTGGGCGGGTGAGAGTCGCTGATGTGCTGGAAACGTTCCTGACTGTGACGGAGGTTCCTGCCGTGCTGCGTCTCGTTGCGGATCTCGATGAGCATATACCTGAGTGGGGTCTTGCTGAGGTCTGTGTCCTTGGTCTGGATGGTGTGTATCAGCTGGACCATCGTGGTGACGTGGTTGGCCATGTTCTACTAGATCTCGAGGTGCTGCTCTTTGTTGAGCATTCGTCTGTTGTTGAGGGTGGTGCGCTGGCCGGGGTGTGGCTTGATGCCAGTCTGGTTTCCCCTGCGGGATGTATTGTTGTTGATGATGCTGTGCAAGGTCTTGAGGATGGTGGTCTCGTCGTAGATCTTGGCCTTGATGATGTTGCTGACCATGCTGAAGATACGGAGGTCGATCTGGATTCTGCTGATGACAGGGAGCATGAGGGTAAGCGGGGGATTGAGGATGTGGTGGAGCTTGGCGTACTTCCGGATAGTCGTTGCGACCATGTTGTTGAGGACCGGCATGTTGGTGGTGAAGATGGATGTTCTGGTTGGCCGTAGGCGAGTGTTGGCCTGTCGTTTGACCCGAAGGTGGGTACCTTGCTGCACTTTCACGACGATACGTCGGAGGACCAAACTGTGTTGGATCAGAAAACTGGCCTGGTGCTGGCCATTGTGGCCGCGAGGGTGCTGCATCCTGGTGAGGTGGCCGCTGGTATTGGAAGTGCACTCCTCCGGCTGGTGGGTGCTGACTCCATCGAACTTGCCATCCTTGATCGTCTCCTGGGTAATGTGCCGTCTGGTGTGGCATCTCAGGAGGAGGAGGAGGAGGATGTGCTTGATTGTCGAGTGGAGGAGGAGGAGGAGGTGGCTGTCGCTGCCAACTTTGTTGGTGCCACTGGTAGCCGTCCATGATGCGAGTTTGATGTAGCTGGGGTACGTGCTACACACTACTCTGACCTATCAAACCATTACGGCAAAGACGAAGCAAAAAGAATGTTGCTTATCTCTCCGGATGCTGGATCACGACTAACAATCGAGGAACATACGGCACGCCGGCCGTCTTGCTGAGCATCGTTGGCACCCACATTAATGGGCCCGGCATGTTACTAGTGCACGAAAACGTATGACTTTTCATTCTCACTCGCCAGGTGAGCTCACATTTTTGGATTATCCTATGCGTCCGCACCGGAGTGAAGACTAACATAGGCAGCATGAACGCGTAGGAGCGAGGCTCCACCTACACCCGCGGCCCAAGGCAAGGCGGGCTGGCTGTATAACACACTTTTTGTTTTAGTGCTCCACATATTCATGTAGTTGGAGATCTGCTGGAGAGGGGCATGCTCAAGCAAGCTGCCGAGGCGAACGTCCAAGATGATGAAGTAGAAGGGTCACGAATGAGACTTTATATGAAGTATCCTATCATAATTACGTACACGTGAACACACATGTTCGAACTCAATGACGATGTCCCAAGACTCTGCTCATCACTCTTCGACACAACTGTGCTTGTCACTCTCGGATGCTCCACAATTCATGCTCCGATGCTCCACACTTCATGCTCACGCGACTCTGCTCACCACGCTCAGATGCTCCACAATTTATGCTCTGATGCTCCACAATTCATGCTTACACAACTCTGCTCACCACGCTCGGATGCTCCACAATTCGTGCTTAGATGCTTCACACTCAAACATGCTCAGCACATGACATCAGTCGTTCCCACCATGCAAATGCCCTCTGCTCGCTGGACATGCTCACATAACTCTGCACATCACGCTCAGATGCTTTATTGCGAACTGAACTGCTCCACACATGCTGGCATTCATGTCATGCATTGCACTGCTCCGTCCCTCATGATGTGTTCCGAACCTTCCCGTCGTCATCGTTCATGTCCATGTATGCTCCATCAACATGCTCACACAACATGCTCACGCAATTCTGCTCAGCTGCTTTGCTATTCACAACACGCAAGCTAACAGCATCACGATCCACTCAAGCTTGATGGGCTCGAGATCTTCTGGGGTTTGGGGTATGTCATGCTCACGGCTCAAAGAATTCACCCACATGCCAAGCAAAATACGAAATCCACGTTGTAAACTGCGTTGCGGTTGAGGTAGAAGAACAACAGCGAGGACGGAACCAATGCACAGCTTGCGTTACAGGATGTCTAAGACGATCACGCAGGTACACAGTTGGACGTCTCCAACTGCTTCACCACGAACCATGGGCGTCTTTGTTAGCAGGAGACCCATGGCCGTGCTCCTGCCCCCTGCTGAAAATGACATGCAAGTTTCCTGTTGGACTACAAATCCATGCTTCTTTTCGATCTCGTATGCAGTGCTTGTTGACGATCCCGCATGTACAGCGGTGTGCCACACACACACACACAGAGACAGAGAGAGAGAGAGAGAGAGAGAGAGAGAGAGAGAGAGAGAGAGAGAGAGAGAGAGAGAGAGAGACGAGAGATGAGAGAGAGAGAGAGAGAGAGAGAGAGAGAGAGAAAAAAAAAACAAACAAATAAAACGATAAAACAAAAAACAAAAAAAACACAAAAACAAAAAAATGCAAAAAAACAACAACAAAACGCATACGAAAAATAAACAACAAAAAGCACAAAAATAAACCACAAACTAAAAAACCAAAGCTATGGAGTCCGGGAGGCCATTTTTTTGGACATGTTAGTATTCTCGTGCTTTTTTGGTTTTTCTTGGTCAAAACCATAAACATCCTCATATTGTTTTTGATTTTCGAATCTGAGGAGGTCGTAAAGATGGTCGATGAGAACTCAGCGATATCAAGGTATAGATGGCAAGAGAACGGAGCAAAAGATATACGCTCCCCAAAAGCATGAATCCTCCTCAGAGATTCATATAATGAGAAACGACTTTTTCTGCAATCTCCCAATGGACGAATCGAGATTTATGCTCGACAATACCCAAATGAAAATATAGATATATCCCTGATACCTCAATATCCAGGATCTCGGGAAACCACACAATACCATCACGAGTCCATAATTTCTCTTCCATGACCCGCCATAACCCCGAATTAGAAAAGAACTTGGAGATTCGTGTCACGATCACAAACAAACCGGCCCAACTCAACCAAACCTTGGTTCACAAAATAATCAGCAATCCTACGTAAAGGGGATCATCCTGACAATAAGCCATTACATTTTCGGCCCATAGAATCTTTCATGAATCTCGCACGCCGGACTATCGCCACAGGTCTGCATGTACGCCGGCGTTGCTTCTGAAGTGCAAGATGCAATCCCCTCTATAAATCAATTTAAAAAAACATGGCTTTTTTGTTTATTGGATGAACAATCAAAAAATATATGTTTTTTTCTCTGATTGTTGCCTTCTCAATCATCAATCCAAATATCCAAAGGATGAAGATCTATTGCCTTCCTTGGGACTCGGAATCAAAAAACATATTCTTTTTGGTGTTGATCAAAAAAATCGAAAATTCCTCCAGAAAATATAAAAAAACCAAAAAATTGCCTCCCGGCGTCCATGGCTTTGTTTTTTTGGTTTTTTGGTGTTTTGTTTTTTTGTTGGGTTTTTGGATTTTTGGTTTTTTTGGTTTTTGGGTTTTTGGGGTTTCCCGTGAAATCCTTCGGCTCGAGAGATCTCCCAAATTTAGGATTTAGGGTTTGTAATTCTCGAATGTGAGGATGAAAAACCAAAAGACCCCATGTGTTTTTTTGATTTTTGCGTTTCCTAGGGTCCTAGGGCTCGAAAACAAAAAATTTTGTTTTTGGTTTTGACCGAAACAAACCAAAAAAAATCCTCGGGAAATTCCAAAGCATAAATGGCGGCCTCCCGGCCTCCATGGTTTTGGGATTTTTGCTTTTTTGCCTTTTTGGTTTTCTGATCTTTTCTTGTTTTTTTTTTGTGTTTTGTGTTTTTTTGGGCGTTTTTTGGGTTTTTCGTTTTTGTTGCTTTTTTTTGGGGGGGGGTTCTTAGTTTTTTTTGCGGGTTTTTTCGGTTTTTCGGTTTTCCTTTTTTTCGTTTTTTCGCATTTCCGCATTTTCGCTTTCCCACTTTTCCGAGCTTCCCGGGCTTCTCGGGCTTCCCCCTCTTCCCCGGTTTCCAGCTTTCCGGCTTTTCGGCTTTTCGACTTTTCGGCTTTTTGGTTTTTCGACTTTTCGGTCCCCGAACCCTTCGGCTCGAGAGGTCTCTTCGGTTCAAGATTTAAGAGGACTTTAGATCCTTCTTCTACACTTCTCTTTTCGTTCCTTCGAACTAAAAAAACACATGATTTTTTGTGACTTTAATCAAAAAAGGCAAATCTCTGCAAAACAAAAAACTAAAAAAAATGTTTCTTGGGTTACATGATGTTTTTAGTTTTGGGAGAATCCTCGTCTACTTGAAATCGAAATCCTTCGAGAAGTCCCGTAGGTTTAGGATTTAAGATGATTATTCATTATTAATCTTCTTCTTCTAATATTATTCTATTTATTTTTCTCTTTATCATTTATTTTTTATCTATGATTCTTCTTATCATTATTAATATTATACTGATTATTCTCATTTTTTGATGATTATCATTATGATTCTTTTATTTCCATTTTTATTCCGATTATCATTCCTACTTATATCTAAATATATGTAAACGAAGATCTTATCATTCTAAGTATAAATGCTTGCGCGTGCCGCCAGCAACCGAGCCGGCCCACAAACAAGAAAGGGAGAAAGAGGGTTTCTGGGAAAGGTTCCCAGTGATTGGAGCATAGGACTCTGTTGAAGCAGGTATTGTGGGTCAGCTATCTGTTGGGCATATTGGGGAAGAATGAGAGGATGTGTCTGATTGCTGCGCCTCGCTCCATACTACCGAAATCGTTCACGCTCGGAAGCAATCGACTCACATGAGCTTGAGTTTGACAGCTAGAGACCAAGGAAGACAAATCCGCCACCTGCATCACTTCTACGCCAATTTCGTACCTCGCGCTGAGGAGTCCTAAGCCTCCCCATTTGACAGGAAGAGCTTGGGCGCGGGCTGCCAAGAGGGACCGCAGCCGATTATGGCGCACTCGATAACCCCCCGTAAGGGCAGGCCCGGGCATGGTCCCTGCGCGGTCGTTCACCCCGTCGCACAAAGGGCATGCTTCATCCGACTGGGAGGCGCAGGCGCTGACGGAGCATGACCTTGAAGAGTGCTGCGGTGACCTGCAGACCAAGAGCCTCGGCAGGCGGCGCGTGCAACCACGCACTTGCTCCAATGAAGATGGGCGCGGAAGGCCCGCGGCGCTCAACTGCTGGAAGGCGGCGGTCAAGCGACTGTGACAGCTTTTGCTGTCCGAGGGCGTCTCAACTGGGACACGGCCGGCAGCGAGCACATCATGGCTGAAGGCAGCGAGGCACCATTGAGCTCAAAGGAGCGGCGTGGGTCGATAAGCACAGAAGCAACGTAGGCCGCATTGCTGCGTGCGGAGGCCCAGGCCGCCAGCTCCAGTAGAGATAATGCCGCGAGCTCCCAGGCATCAGCGGTAAGGGCCCCTGCACAAACCTGTTCCAGGCATCCACATACTTTCTCATCAAAAAGTGGCCAGGGCTTGGTCATGGAGCTGGGGTGGGGATACGCCGTAAACCACTTTGCAGCACGCTGCACACTCTCGGAGGAAAAGGAGGGGGAGGAGGGCAGCCTGTGAACGATGGCTGCGCCGAGCAGCGTGAAGGCCCCGCGCGGTTAATGACCACGCGGCGGGAAGAGGTGTCGCCCAACAACGCCGTCCCCGCTGCAGGTGGTGAGCACACACTTGGCCGGGCTCAGGCTCAAGCCTACTTGTTACTTGTCGCACGGGCAGCCGAGAGGCGGCCCATCCCCAGCCACGCAGACGTCATGGAAAGCGAAACCAAGGTCTGGCCGCTCAGCGTTTCCAAAGGCCGTGTGCAGGCTGGAGGGCGAGGGCGAAGAGTACACGGGCCCAAACAACCCCAACGCCCGCCTCAGAGGTCACGGCGTTCCCTTCGAAGACAAGATGCGAGCGCCTGCCGTAGCACCACTCGACATAGGCGCCAACCCAAGGAGGCGGAGCCGAACTTCGCGCAACAGGGCTGCCTGGTCCACACTGAGTGTTGAATGCGTTGGAGAAATCAACCGTTAGGAAGCACTTGCTAACATGGCTGGCACGCCGGTGAGCCCAGCGGCGAGCAACATGCACAGCCGCTTCGGTTCCGTGAAACACTGCGATTCCAAGCTGATGTGGGGCAGGGTAGCTGCGAGCGGCATCCTTGACAGCGGCGCAGAAGCACTTTGAAGCAAGGCGCCGCAGACACTCCCCCACAGCTATTGGCCTGACATCGTCGGCTCCTTTGGGGACCACGTAAAGGGTGCCCCCAGCAAGGCGCGTGGCAAGTCGCCACGAACCGACAGCAGGAGACAACGGTCAAGTTTGCGGCGACCTCGTCCGTGGGCTGCGTTAAGGGCCTCCCGCAAGTAGTCTGCCCGAGGGCCCGGCCGCAGAGGGACGGCAGCGAGCACGTCCTCCGCAGAGAGATCGGAAACGCAGGTAGCGGCAGAGTTAGACACGCACCTCACCTTCCGCAGCGCAGCGCCCTTTTCCCCCCAACCCCGCAAAGGGCTGGGTGAAGGACAGACTTCGGAGCTCACAGGCTTGGAGGGACGTGGTGCTACCGCGGCCAGGGCTGGAGCAAAGCACTGGCTCCACACAGTCGGCGCAGCCTTAGTTTAGAACATTACGGGAGGAACGTTGGCCGGCGGGAGGCCGTCCGGGGCGGGCGCGAGGCCGGCGGCAGTCCTGGCAGCGGGTCTGCATTAGGGCGAAAGCCCTTATAGCGCTCTGCCACCAGTAAAAGGGATGGGCGGCCAAGTAGCCAGCAGGCACTGTGTCCGGCACGTGGCAGCCTCCGTAGCGAGTCCCCCGCGCCACTGCACTCTCGGCACCCTGCGCCAGCGTCCACGGGCCCCTCTCCTGCCCCTTGGGCTCAGGAGCTAAGAGCCTGCCCAGAAGCCACACCTCCTCCTTGCCCACTCTGCGTCATCAGGCCCAAAAGGGTATGTCGTGACCAGGCAGCAGTCACACTGCCCATGGCTCAGGCAGGAACGCTTAATGGAAGGACTTGTTCGAATAGGGATGCCGAAGGGTGGCTGGGCCCTAAATCCGAAAATCCAAGCTCCAAGTTGCCCTAAAGCGCAAGGCGTGGCTCCTAAATCCTAAAACCCAAAAGCCCACTAGGCCCTAATCTCTAAGCCCAAGGCTCGGAGGTTCTAATCCTCTTGCGCAAGGCCAGGCCCCCACTAGGCCCTCCCCCAATCCGATCAAGGCCAATGGCTCCTAAACCCCAAAAACCCACCAAAAGTTGGCTGTGGGCCCCTCCCAATACCCGCAACAAATTTTGCCCTGAGGTGACCGGCTCCTTACACCTACGCCATAGTGGGGCAGCAGGTGGGCAGGAGCGTGATTGCGTAGTAATCTCTGCTAAGGGGGGGGGGGGGGGGGGGGCGGATTCTAAGGATGGGGGATTATGTGGGTCAAGCCCCCGCACTTAATGCCCTACAACAGGAGCAGGACATATAGGCGAGGACAAGTGTCATTTCACTTGCAGGCGGCATCACTCAAAGGAAAAGCCTTAGTCTCGGGCCGTACGCGAAGCGACAAAGGCCCTCATGACACATAAAAACCATAAATACAATATATATATATATATATATATATATAGGCATATATGTGTATTTGTGTGTTATATTCTGTTATATCATATTTTCTTGGCAAGCCAAACTCAAAAAACACCCAACACCATGGCATCCCAGACTCAATAAAAACATTTCAGGAAGTATAGGAGTTCAAGCACATTGTCAACCCCACCCAATTGGAAAACGCCTAGGAGACGTTTTGTCAGCTGTCAGGCTTCGGCGATGCAGTGATACTTCTGATTGTAGCGGTGCACATCCACTTCACTGGCGTGTGCACGGCACAGCTGTGCCAACAAGCTATCTGGCATGTGGGCTTCCTGCTGGCCACAAGTGCCTGGCAATGCTTCCATGATTCGCTCATGGGCTAATACTTCACGTTCGAAGCCTGTCTCCTTCGACCTGAACCCGTGCAGTTCTGCCTCAAACTCTGCATGCAATTTCTTGTAAATCTTCTGATCCACAGCCAGATGCTCATACAGAACGGGAGGATCGCTGGGGACCTGGACAAAAGCTTTCTCGACAGAGCTGCCTGTCACGAACAAAGCATCCCTCAAGGACCAGTTCAAGGTTCTTCGAAACATGACCAAGGATTCTGAAGGTCTGTCCGCAAGCATGACATGCAGCCTGCTTGAACGATTGAATGGCCATCCCGCAATAAAGTGTTCCACATGTTCTTCTTCAAGCAAACGCCAGGTTTTTGCGAGTGGGTTCCACATCTTCCTGGTCACGTTGAACTGTGCGAATGGCGTTTGCGTCCATTGCAACACCGACCACAAATGAGAATGCGCTTCTTTGACGGGTATGAACAAATGTACCGAAGAGCCCAGCAGGCTTTCGTATGCGACCAGCAGCTGGTCGAACCATTGGCCATCGCAGAAATCACACTTTTTCAAGTCGGGTTTGCAAAGCCACCACTCTGGCAATTCAAGCAAGTGGCGCGTTTCGAAGTCAAGAGCTTGAAGCTTAGCCTGTTCACTCGTATGTTTGGCCAGACAGGACAAATTCTGCCGTATCCAACGGTCGCTAAGCTGGCAGCCTGCCCACCGCATCCCCCTTTTCATTGCATGCCAATGGAGACTCACAGTAAGTGCGTCACTTCCAGTCATAAACTGATGGTGAACTGCCATGATTGCAAATCGGTTCGCAGGAATAGCCGTGCTGCCAACAAAGCCGCAACTGGATGACAAAGCAACTTCCACGGCACGCCACGAGATTTCTGCGACCTCAAAACTTGGGGAGCTGCACTGCTAGGATACACGAAGAATAGTGATGCCAAGGCGCAGGTCGACGGTCTCCGAAACCACAAAGCCAGTCTTCAACGCTTGATGCACTTGTCGAAGCTTGTGAAAGCCGCGGTCGGGGCTCGCCTAAGTCTCAACAGCATCTCGGATGCCTACCAAGGCACACCAGTGATTCCATATGCGTTATGGCAAGGGGCAGTGCATATCGTGCCAGTAATACACAACGGGTAAAGCAGATACCAGAGCAAGTAGAACTCCCAGGCCATACTCTCCGGCACGGTGCTTCACCAACTCTATCTCCATGGCTCTATAGGATGGTTGCAACCACCAATGTAATCTAAGGTATTTATGACGGCCTGCTGCACTGTGTCTGAGCTGGTTCAGATCAGCCTGAGGTAGTAGACATGGGAATCCATTGTTTGGAAATGCTTGTCTGCTCGGGCTTACTTACCCTCTGATTGGTGTGATTTGCACATGCGTAGTTTCTCGCAAGCCAAGCTTTTAGACCTAAGACGTCAATACGGAGCACACTTCACCTGCATTGATCATCGTGACTGCTTGGACCTCAGAGTTCCAGGACACCAAGGAACAACACAAGGACACCAGGGACTCCGTAAGCTTACGCGGAACACGGTCAAACTTGTTGCCACCCCTTGCACAGAACCTTACGCGTGCCGCACGTGGGATTTTACATGTTTCATCATGGCCAGTTTTGACATCTGCTAAACTGGGTATGGCTCAAAACCCCGTTGATCGGACCCCACCTTGTTGCAAACCCTTGTCGCCCCCCTTGTCGCGCCAGCTTTGTTGCAAACCCTTAGCAAGCCTTGTCGCGCAAGCCTTGTCGCGCAAGCCTTGTCGCGCAAGCCTTGTCGCAAAACACCGGTTTTTGTTTCAAACCCTTTGTCGCGCCGTGAGCGCACGGCGCCTGTTGCAAGCCCTAACGCTTGGAGCAACTCAAGCTTGAACACCCACCCAAAGTTCCCCCACGCCAAAAAAATCATGCGAAGGTGTGCAAGCAGCGGCGGTACTGCCAGGGGAATTGCTTGTTTGCCTCCTCATCATTCGGCCAGAGCCATATGTCACCATGTTCAAGCCTGATGCCAGCAGCGACCTCAGCGAGGGTGAAAATCACTCGCTTGAGCTCGCTCAGGGTGACGTTCCTGCAGCCAGTTGCAGTCACGCTCTTCCGCTTTTTGGCCATGGCCGGGGACGTGCGGCACACCAAATCAAAGAAGGTACTGACGAGTTTCATATGGGTCTGAACGGTATCATCTGTGAACAACTTCATGCTGGACATATTTGGTGGTTGTTGTATACTCCTTCATGCGGAAAGTCCGTTTCTTCGCGCAAAGGTGATGCCTTTCCCCGCTACTTTCGCGAACTTTCGTGGGGACAAAATGTTCGTATCATGTCAACGTGCTACGTATGCCATGATTTGTAGCGCGTTGCACTTAGCGTCTACTTTAGGGTTCTGGAATGATTGGCACGTTGGTGGGTCAGTTCTTGCTGCGGTACATCTCTGCAGGCTGCTCTCGGGTAGGCGCGCCATGCGCGAACCACTGGACGAAGACCATCTGAGACCTTCAAAGGCCACCTGCACTTTCGCGGATTCTTCTCATCCATACTTTCGCGGGACTTTGGTGTGAACAAAGCCAACGAAACCCTGGAGGTTTGCATGGCGGGACTTGAGCGAGGAGTACGCAGCTGGAGCACCAGTTGTTGGCGAGCTGCTACCACGAAAGGAAATCAACAGCAACCACAGAGCATAACATCGGAACTTTCGCGAAAAGCAGTATCTTTCGCCAGTCTTTCGTGGACCAGTACAAACGGCTATAAAGTTGTTCTGTTAAAGGGAAACAAGGGGGCTTTACAACAACTGCCTGCGATCACATTGCACGTGGAAGCATTTGAGCACGCAAGGGCCGGCTGGCATCCCAAGCTGCTAACCTCACAAGCTCAGCATGCTCAAATATAATCAAATGCAACCCTGCAGAAAGCAATGCTTGCAAGCACCGCGCGCAGACAAACTCCTCGGGCCCTCGAAGGACATGGACTGAACAAAATGGCAGGGGATAAGGCTCTATCCCACACCTTGGCAGCAGAATCATCGCTCAGCCCGCGCTCCTTTTACCACATGGCCTCCGATTTGGGTGACTTGAGTGAAGCGTTGCTAATTAGGTGCCGCGTTGGGCACTGCGCTGCAAAGTCGCCTTACAGTTTTGGTCGGCACTGGTCAGGTGGGCGGAATCCCTTGGGCAAAGGCACGCTTGCCAGATGCTTCTTGGCAGCAGCCACATCTACGAAGCGTGGGTTCACAAAATAAGCATCACAAGCAGTTGGCTTCCAGCATTGCTGTGCGAGGATTTCCATGCCTGCCCGCTGCGTGAGCAGTTCCCTTACTTGCTCATTCTTCTGCTGGTGCTTTGAGAGCTCCTCGACTACCAAGAAGGCTGCCGAGAACTGGGACCAATCCACAGACTCTGCAACCTGAAGCTCAAAACCCTCCACGTCCAGGCTGAAGAAGTCGATGCGCGAGACGTTTAGAGAACTCAAGAATTCTCTTAAGGGCCGACACGGAGCAACGGTGTACCCCGAATCGTCAAGCTCTGTCGCGATATGCGCTCCAGGATGATTCCCGGCAAACTTTACATGCCCTGCTTCTCGGCAAATGGCACTGCGAATGTTTAGAGTGCCTGGTCGAAGCTGTTTCATCCTCTTGAACATTCTGGGATTGGCCTCGATAAGAATGCCCTTCCAACCCAAGCATTGCTCCAAAAAGTGCGTGTTGGTTTCATGCCACCCATCATAGCCACCCATCTCCAAGAACACGGGATGGTCAGGCATGGTGTATGTCACAAAGGGCAGTACATGGCTTAGGAAAATCTGCTCTTCATTCCGGGAGTTCGAGCACGCCGATGTTGTCACATCTCCACAGATTGTGCAGCAGGGCTGCAAAGGACCGCCTAGGAGCTTGGGCGACTGCAGAAAATCAGCAAACAGGCCAGAAGAAAAGGAAGCGGTACATGTCTGGCCCCTGCAGACTGACACCTCATAGGAATCAATGAGTTGTGCTGGTGACGCCACCGTTTGCTTCGTACATTGAGGCCGAGTGCCTCGTCCGAGAGCTGGCAGCTTCCACACACCCATTACGCTGGACCCGGGAACCCCGAACAAGTTCTGCGTCGAGTACAGCGGAGGTGGCAAACAGTAGGGGGGCAGCTCAAGATTGTACTTATGAGAACCAATCACTTGTGCCTCGCTTGCCTTCACTTTGAAAGCTTCGGGGTATGCCTTCTCTGATCGAGTGGGATGGTACTCATTCGTGTCGCCACTGGCATCCGGCCAGTGCGTAATCGCAACATACCCCGATCCACTTCGCTCAAAATTCTTCAAGGCTCGCAAGGATAGGTCGGAGCTGATATGAAGAAAGACATCTCGTGTGTGTATCATGTCGATCTTTGGAGGAATCATGCATGTGATGTCAAAGACCTGAAACTTGTTGGCGAACCGAGCATCTTCTCCAAACAAGTCGGTGTTGTGTGCCACTAGACTGGGTGAAATATCGCCACCATAGTAGTCAACACCCGTCAAATTGACATACGGCATCCAGGTCATGTCACCGCAAGGAGCGTCCAGAAATGTGTGGATGTTGAGGTCATCAAAAACCTGGCGCAGGAATTGCCTCACCTCAGAGCAGGACAAGACGAGGAAGGCCATTCAAGGCAAGCGCCATTTAGAGCGTGTTCTTGAAATTTACGTTCACACCCACCCAACCCCCCACCCCCGCCCCCACCCTCCCACCCGCACCCCCACCCCCACCCCACCCCACCCCCACCCCCCGCCCCCACCCCCACCCTCCCACTCCCACCCCCTCCCCCCCACCCCCACCCCCCCCACCCCCCCCCACACCCCCACCCCCACCCTCCCAACCCCACCCCCACTAAAATTGTATTCTTTAGATTCGTTGTATCATTCTCATTGATATTTTATATAATTTGAATGAAGTGAAAAATGTTTTGCATTTTGTCAATGAATTTCAAGTACTATTAGTTCATTCGAACTCGTTCGCGGCGACCCACCATTCCGTTCTGAGGCGGGGGGAGGGGTGGGTGGTACCCCCTTCCGACCCCTTCCCACACTGAAAAGCCGCACTTCGTGGAGAACTATCGCAAGTCATTTGCGGAGTTGTACCTCGGATGCACCTCGCCTCATATCTGCAGCTTTATGGCTTGATGCATGCGCTACCGGGTACAGCAAAACTACCGTAGAACACTTAGCTGCCGGCGTAACGCGTGGCAGCAAGGGAAGATCCAGGCCCAGACGGGTTGGAAATTGTCCTTTCCGATTCCTTGGAGCCATGTCGCCAGGTCCGAAGACGCTTTGCCATGACCATATCCCAGGACTTGTTGTGCTTGGACCTGGACAGTGTGCGCAAGCCCAAAAGAAAAAGGCTCTTTACAACTACTGCCCAGATCCAGCGCCTTTCCTCATCGGAACACTCATCGATGATCTGCATGGTTGATCCTGGGGGAAACTGCAAGACAGGACATGAAAGGGCAAAGGGGCCAGCAGTGAAATTCAATGCTTTTTTAGAAGCTCCTGCATGACCAAGTTTCCACTGATACCTGGAGCGTTCCTTATTGGACCAGTCTTGTCGGATGCAAAACACACACAGGACATCCCAAAATCGCAAACATGCTAGCCTTGTCAACTCAATCTGTTGCCAATGGGTCGCAAGTGTGGCATCTGGTTGACGATACTCCACGTCTGGCACGTTTTGCGGGACGGAAAAGCACCTCACCATGTTCTGTTGTGATGCAAGGGCCATCCAAAGGATAATGAAGACCAGCGCAATGATGACGACATTTTTCGCTGTATGACTTCGCCATGTGCTCCACGCTTCGAAGCCCATGCCAGCAGCAAGAGAGAATCGGCCCAACAAGCTGAAGCAGCATTAAGAAACATTGTGTCATGCAATGTAGTGCACCAACTGCATGTGTCTTGGTCACTGAGGCCAAACAAAACTGATCATTGATGCTTTGCGATCTGACAGTCGAGAAAAGAAGCCTTCGAGAGTGGCATGTCGACTGCATCTGCATGGAAATGGGCGTGTACCTACCAACATGGTTGAGCGATCTGGCACCGGGTCGCATACCGCAGTTGAGTCACATAGCAAAGCGATGGACACCCGAAAACAATTGCTCATCGTTGCTAATTGTTCACAACTGCTCACACACCTGCGGAATTGCACAGTTCCGCAAACCACCAATCGAGGGCCTTCGTGAAAACAGGAACTTGTATAAAATACAGCTTACAACACACTTCAAGCATGGGCCCCAAAGAGGTAAAACGTTCGCCGTTAGCACCCTGCCTAAAGTTCAAACGAGCACCGAAGCTTGGGAGTGCAGAACTTTCAAGCAACATACTTTTCCACACAACTTGGAAGAACAAGACTGGAACGTGCAGAGACAATCAAGAATCTTTTGGCTCTGCAATTCGTCATCTGTTTCAGTCATTTTGTGACAATGTTGTGTTGGGTGGTGACTCGAGTTTTTTCATTTTTCAACGCATTGAAGGCGATCGAGGCTCTCCAAGTCCGCTTCCGCCCGTGCTGATCGGCAGAACTGCGCCAAAAAACTGCCGCCAAGGTGTTCGTTCATTCCTCCACAGACTCTGGCGACAGCTTTTGTGATACGTTTGTGCGCCAAGACCTCACGCTCAAAGTCGGAATTCTGGGATCTGTGGAGCTGTAGTTCATCTGCAAACCATGATTGCAATCGCAAGTACAATTGCTGGTCCAGATTTAATCGGTCACTAGGGATGTCTTCTGCAGCTGGTACAAGCACCTGGGCAGCTTGCTTCTCGCTGGTGACGTGAGTGCTGAAAGAGACCACATCCCTCAGAGACCAATTGACCGTCCTGCGGAACATAACTAGGGATGCAGACAAATCCTCAGCAAGCAAAACATGCAATCTCTTTGCTCTTTGGAAGGGCCATTCCTTTAGGAACCGCTGAACTTGACTTGCGTGGTGCAGGCCCAACTCTTTCGAGCATGGATTCCAAAGCCATGCAGAGTCATTGAACTCTGCAAATGGTTTGGATGTATGGCGCAGCAGAGATCGCAAGTGAGTGTAGGCATCTCGTATGGGGATAAAAATCTGAACTTCAGAGCCCATGCGTCTCTCATAGCTCAATAGGAGCTGCTCGAACCATTGACCATCCGCACTGTCACAGAATTGTGGCTGCCCGCCTCGCTCAGAACTCCACCATACGTTTGGGCCCCATGCATGCCGCAGTTCAAACTCGAACTGACCATCACCTTTCACGCTTGTCGATGCACATGCCCACTTCACTGGGAGCAGGTGTCCGTTGTCAGCGCAACCAGCCCATCGTAATCCCTTGCGTATGGCGCTTCGGTGCATTGTTGTCGAAAGTGTTCCGCTCGCCGTCTTATGCATTTTGAACATGGCGAAACGAACTGCTGGTAGCTCTGAGTTGCCAATGAATCCGCAGCTCGATTCCAACACTTCTTCCAGCACCTGCCATAATGTTTCAGGTCGCATGGATGGCGCCTCACGTGCGCAATCAAGGGCCAAAGAGCAGACTGCCAGCAGACTATTGAATATTGTTGAAGTATGTCAGGGAACGTCCTAATGCACTGTAGCAAATCGCCTGCAATCCTACGAGACGCAATCCTGGCACAGCATATCCCGTGTGGACTTGAACAGGCATCATCACATTTTAGGCTGCAAGGTTTGGGAGGAAGTCGGGAAGCCTTCTTGTCCAGTTCAAAGCGCCAAAAGCACAAAACAACGCTCAAAAGAGAATCACCAAGCAGCAGGTTCCTCATGTCCCATACCGCAAAACCAGTCAAACCACTCCTGCAGCTCCTGCATGGTTGGAATACTGAGGTTCTGCGTTGCCGGGACTCGGGGTGCCAATGTCGGCAGTTGCGGTACACCTCAGGTGTTAACACAAGCGAAGCGTACTTCATCCCAAAACAGCGCTGACATCATCTGAACTATAAATGCACAGACACGCTCATATGTGTACGTATATATGTATGGTCCCCCCACCCCCCCCCAAAAAAAAAAAAAAGAGTCTACACCCTCGTTGTCTACACTACTCTTCTGATTGCTTCCACGCACTTGTGTGCAAGTAGTACACACCGAAAACACTGTTAATACCGATAAAATCGTACTTGTCTAGTCTGAACACGTCATACATCGAATGTTTTATAAAGAATCTGCAACCGAATTCGGTTAAACACAAGAATGATCTATATACTCCAGAACCCTGGAAGGTACAGCAGCTTTCTGTCGGCACCTCAAAAATTCGCGGCTTTTTGTGTTTTTACTGCTTTCGTAGACGAATAGCGTATTGTCATGAAAGCATCCTAACTTCGGTGCGCATGGCGCTCTTTCTCGCGTACAACAACCTACTTCTACAATTCCTACCTACTAACCATAACAATACTTTTCTGGCTACTTTTCATCGGAATAATTAATTCCGCGGTAAACTAAGTCCGCTGCGTTATGCGGGATTTGCAGACTCCAAGTTATCGGGGGGGTTGCGGCCTCTGTCAAAGAATAGCTGTCCTTCATTGCTCGCTCAAGGCCAGCTGAAGATTGGACCTCATACTATATTCACAAAACCAGTATGTACTTTGTATTGAATTCTGCGCAATGAATATTACAGTGGTGTGCTTAAATCATGTACAAAGCTTTTCAATAGGATTTACTTTGCATATTTGCTCAACATGTTGCTTGGAATAAACACTATTTCTTTAGTAGGTGCTCTGTACTTCATAGGTCGATTACCCATCTTTCATCGCGTTAGCTGCTTGCGTTGGCAGGCCATAGCCGTGCTCCGGGTGAGAAGCGTGGCCCTTGCCACATGTGATGGCGAATTTTGACTTCGCCGGTCTCGGGGGGCCTAAAGGAGGTGAAACCCGGAGCTCTCGGGGGGCGTAAAGGAAGTGAAACCTGGAGCTCTCGGGGGGGCCTAGCAAAGTTGCACTATTTGTATCGAAACACCTGAAAACCCAAAAGTCCAAACTTCGCCAAAGACTCTTCCAAGGTTTTTGGGTCTGTGAATTTCCGAGTATTATGATCTTCAAGAGGCAAGTAGCAGGTTTCTAGGAGAATTATGTATTCTTTTGAGCTTGTCTATACGCATTGTGCGCTTTAGACATATTATATCTTGTACAAGCGGTATTTAATTAGTGCGTGAGCAGAATTTCATGTCTATGTCATGAAAACTGCTTGTTTTGTGGTGACGAAAACCGTATACAATAATGACGCAATTTATATGACATGAATCTTCCATTAATAGGTTCAAAACTAGGATACGTCGTATCTGATCAAAACTACAGCACAATGATGATTTATGCAACGAACATTGCTTGAATAGGATACTTCACTAGCCTCTTTCGAATAATATTAATTCAACATTTAGCCTAGTACAGGCACTATGTATGTAGAAAAACACCCTATTTGCCTAAGCTTGGGACAAGCACTACTTCTCCAGAAACAAAACGAATTGCCCAGAACTTTCCATAACATTGCAGTATTGGTCTGGATTGCCAAGCACAATCACATTTTTTGCAATGGATATTCTATGAATTAAACAAAGTTAGGATATAGTTCACTCGCCTCTTTCATATAGAATTTGTTCAATATTTGTCTAGCACAGGCACTATGCATCGAAAAAAAAGCACTGTTTCTCTATAAGAGAAAAAAAACGAAATCAGACAAACTAAAAAAAAAAACATACATTTTTCTGAGACTTTTGGAAGGGTGAAACCAAAACAACCAAACCAAAAAACTAAAACAAAAAAATATTCCGAGACTCTTGGACAAAGGGAATCATTACCCCTTGACGTCAAGAGTTTGGAAATATGTTGTTGGTTTTTTGCTGTGTTTGCTTGTGTGTTGTTTTTGTCTTTGGTGTTTTTGGTTTGGGTGTGTATTGGTTTGGGTTTTTTGGTTTCATCCTTCCAAGAGTCTCAGGAAAAGGACTTTCTTGGTTTTGTTTTTTTTTGTTTGGGTTTTTTGGCTACTGATTTTGGTGCCTTTTGGCATTTTTTGGGTTCTGGAAACCTGTAAACGTAGATCTTGGGTGGGGAGGGAGCATATATATGCATATATATATATATACATATGTGGTACCCCCCCCCCCCCCCACCCGTGGATCCATACCTGTTCTTCTTCTTTCGTTGTTCTGTCAGGTATCGAGCTCAGCAAGGCGGTTCTACAACATGGGCTGCAGGTTTAGGGCTTCTCGTGAGGTCCCAACGCTTGTCCTCTCATGATAAACCATTTCAAAATGTTCTAAAAAAACATCAAATTTGAAATCTTTAGGAACCGAAGATTGAAGAAGTGAAGAATTGAAGATCCCTCGCAAAAGTTTTCCAGGATCTTCGATTTGGGGACCCGAAAATTTAACAATCTCAACAAAACTTCAAAATTGAAACTTTGGCGCCCTAAAACCGAAGATTGAAGAACTGAAGATCCCTCAGAAAAGTTTTCCTAGGATCTTCAGTTTAACGGTGGGAAAATTTCAAGGTTTCATTGTTTTAGAAGTTTTGAAATTTCCGGGACCCCAAATCGAAGATCCTGGGAAAACTTTTCTGAGGGATCTTCAATTCTTCAATCTTCGGTTTTAAGGCCCAAGAAATTCAAATTTGAAAAGATTTTCCGCAAGAGTCTCCCAGAAATCTTAATCTCCAATCTCCAGTGTTACTTTTCAAGCATTTTCAGAATTCTTAAGAGTTCAAAACATTAATCCTGAAATAGCACTATTAAGAAACTTAATCCTGGAATGAGCGTCTTGTGAAACAACACCCGCACGAAAAACGTTTGAAGATTCCCTCCCCCCCCTCCCCCCCTCCTCCCCCTCCCTCCCCCTCCCCCCCTCCCCCTCCCCCCCCCCCTCCCCCTCCCCCTCCCCCCTCCCTCCCCCTCCCTCCCCCTCCCTCCCCCTCCCTCCCCTCCCTCCCCCTCCCTCCCCCCCTCTCCTCCCCCCTCCCTCCCCCTCCCGCCCCCTCCCTCCCCCTCCCTCCCCCTCCCTCCCCCTCCCTCCCCCCCCTCCCCCCCTCCCCCCTCCCTCCCCCTCCCTCCCCCTCCCTCCCCCTCCCTCCCCCTCCTCTCCACTGCGCTCTCTGGTTGTATTATAAGGGCGTGTTCAAGGCTTATCATTGAAACCTTGTCGGTTAAGGGATTAGGGTTTGAAAGAGAAGGCCCGAAAACTTTATCCCTAAGCCTTGAAGCCTATACTTTTTCTTAAACCAAACAAACTTAAATCCTTACCCTTTTAAACCCTATAGTGAAGGTTTAAAGGGTTAAGATTTAGGCATTTGAAGCTAAGATGGCAATTAAACCTACACCCTTAGCCTTAACGCCCTAGGGTTAAGGGGGTTAAGGTTTACAGATTTAAGCATTTCAACCTAAGGCCATAGAGTTTAAACCTTAAGGGTTTAAGGCTTAGGCATTTACACCTTGACCCGAAGCCTATTGGTTCAGAACCCTAAAACCCTATAGGGCTCCAGAAGGTTCAAAGGTTTTAAGCCTATAGGCGCTGAAGGTATACATGCCCAGACCTCAGATTGTTTAAAACATTAAACCCTATAGAGCTTAAAGGTTTGGGGCTTTTCAGGGTGTATCTCTAAAACCCTCACGGGGTTAGCCCTCTAGGGTGTAAATCCTACAGGGCTAAAGGTTTAGATGAGATTTAAGCATTGCCTACAGGATTAGAACCTTACAATCCTCTAAGGCTGCACTATGTCGTTCCGCTCAAGTCCCGTACGACCAAGGAGACGAACTGGCAGTGCACCTACCTTTGGCGAGGGCCCACTCAGACCGCGCAAGAAAGCTTAAGTCTCGTTCCCTTCGACAATGGTTGATAAGCAGACCTACTGGTGACGCACAAAGCCCGCCGAGCAATGACTTTGCAGCTTGGCAACAACGAACCTTGGCGCTTGTCGAAATCCTGAAGTGCCTTTTGGTGTCCCTGTGTATGCGAAGCAGAAGGTTTTCGGAGTTGGTGGCATTTTGACTTGGAGTCGAGATGGGAAAAGGGAGTCTATGCGGGCTCTATCAGGACCTGAACAAGCTGAGGATTGCTGTTAGAATCTGGCCGCATGGACTGTGATGCAGTGGAGCAGCTTTATGGTTTGTTGGCAAGGACAAGGTGAAAGCTATCCAGAGCAAAGGGACGTCAACCACCGAAGGAGGCTACGAGCCGGATCACTGGGATGTTTACGCATGCCAGCAACCACAACGCACCTGGCAAAGTTTGCACGAGAGGTGGCTGGTATTCCTGAGTTCAGTGCGGTGGGTGACTCGAAACACCTACATGAAGCGTCACAAGGACAACAGGAACGATCCCCAAACTTTCAACTACACTTACGCGTTGACAGATTTCGAAGGCGGTGGCATCTGGGTTGAGCAGAGCTGGTCGGAGCCGGACTCGGACACGCAAGAAGTGAAGCCAGGTCCCTTGCCGCCTGGTCGTGTGTACGATCTCCAGCAAGGCGACATGGTGAAGTTTTCGCCTAACTGTTGGCATGGGACTCAGGAGCATCCAGGAGGACGCTTGGCGCTGATCACTTCTGTCCGAGGAGGTAACAGTTTGAATCAAGATGATCGATGGGATCTTGAGGATATCGGTTTTCTGTTGCCTCCAGAACCTCTTCTAACACCTCCACGAGATGAGCCGGCAAATGACCCAAAGGATCCGAAGGTCGTTAACTACCGCCTGCAGGAGGACGACATGGACGTGAAAGAGAAGCTCTACAATCCGCTGTAAAGCAAGAACTTCCGGAGGACGATGAAGCAGAGCTCAGGTGCTCCGATGGTTTGCAGCGGCTTAACGAGGAGCAGCAGCAATTGCTTGAGGATTTGGAAAAGAGGTCAGTTTTGCTTGCTACTTGAGGAGGAGCGGGCTTTGGCGGAGGACTTGCGTCAAGCTGGAAAGTGTGTGGAAGAAAAGGCTATGAAGACGCAAGAGTGGGTCGAAACGCTCACTGGTAAGGTGGCGAAGGAGACAGGCCATGCCCAGCTTCGAGCACAATAAGTTTGTTTCAAAGTCTCTGCTGCTCATGAAGAAAACAGTCTTCAAGGAGATTTGGAGGTGGCGCATACTGTTCCGATTCCACAGGTGAGGAGATCAATTGCACAATGGGGCGGAGCTATATCCAAAGAACTGGAATATGCTCTTTGACGGAGGGACCTTGGAGAGGATGAAGTTGAGCGGCGCGAAAAGGATAGAGAAGGAAGGTTCGTTACGTCTGGTTCCATCAAAAGGAGTAGCAACGATGAAGCTGCTTACAGAGCGAGGTAAGAAGCTGAGGAGAAAGTTTCGACTGGTCCTTCCCGGAAACTATGCTCGCTGGCGCCTTGACTATTGGAGCAGCTCTTAACTGGAGCGGAGCGACAAGCAACATAACTGCCGCCTTTCCTCTTGCCGTGTGGCCAGAAGGAGTCGATACGCAGTTCTACCCCCTCGTTTCTTGATCGAAGATACGCGTCAGACAACGAGGCTTGGCAAAACGGCCACTGCAAGGGCTCCGTGAGTCCCCCTCGATCTGGTCGGATTGCAGGACAGCCTTACGCCTTCAAACCCGCCCCCCGCCCTCCTAAATCTCCCCGACGCCTTCAAGCCCCCCCCCCCCCCCCCCCCCCCCCCCTACGCCGTCAAAGGACGTTCGAAACTTCCATGAAGGCAATCACGCCTTTAGTTCCTCGCAAGCCGCGCGGACTTGACCCGGCCTGGATTTGGGACGACTGCTCGGGGTCGGCGGCATTGGCGGCAGCCATTAAATCGGGCAGCGCGAGGTCCCCAAGGACCGAGCATTTGCGGACCTTTTGGCCGGGTCGTCCCGGCAATAGCCTTGCTTGCCTTCTGCGAAGCAGAATTTTAAGGGGCTGCGCCCATGGGCGGGCAGCGCAGGCAGAAGCGCGGGGCGAGCAGTTTCTAAGCATTTTGAGGCCCCTAAACTCCCTTAAAATCTTTAAGCGTTTGAGGCTCCTCAACTCCCTTAAAGTTTCTAAGCATTTTCAGGCCCCTAAACTCCCTTCAAATCTCTAAGCGTTTGAGGCTCCTAGACTCCCTTAAAGTTTCTAAGCACTTTAAAAGGCCCCGAAACTCCCTTTTTCCTAGCCCCGGGCTTAGACACGTCGCTTACGCCCGCCCTTTGGGGGGCAGCATGCTCCTGATGCGCCCCGGGGTCCCGCCCCGGGAGCCGCTAATGCTCCTGATGCGCGCCTGGGGGTCCCGGGCTGGACCCGCTGATGCTCATGATGCGCACCCTCTGGGGGCCTCTGTGGCGACGCAAAAAAACACGGAGAGAAAAAAAAAACCGTTCAGCGGCGGCACGCGGGGGTCGGACTGGCGTCCGGCCTAATTCTGCTTCGACCCGGCCTGAAGGTCCGCAAATGCTCGGTCCTTGAGGACCTCGCGCTGCCCGACTTCTGCGAAGCAGAATTAGGCGGGACGCCAGTGCCGCCGACCCCCGCGTGCCGCCGGTGAACGGTCGTTTTTTCGTGTTTTTTTGCGTCGCCACAGAGGCCCCCAGAGGGTGCGCATCATGAGCATCAGCGGGTCCAGCCCGGGACCCCCAGGCGCGCATCAGGAGCATCAGCGGCTCCCGGGGCGGGACCCCGGGGCGCATCAGGAGCATGATGCCCCCCAAAGGGTGGGCGTAAGCGACGTGGCTAAGCCTGGGGCTAGGAAAAAGGGAGTTTAGGGGCCTTATAAAGTGCGTAGAAACTTTAAGGGAGTCTAGGAGCCTCAAACGCTTAGAGATTTGAAGGGAGTTTAGGGGCCTGAAAATGCTTGGAAACTTTAAGGGAGTTGAGGAGCCTCAAACGCTTAGAGATTTTAAGGGAGTTTAGGGGCCTCAAAACGCTTAGAAACTACTCGCCCCGCGCTTCTGCCTGCGCTGCCCGCCCATGGGCGCAGCGCCTTAAAATCGGGCAGCGCGAGATTTTCAAGGACCGAGCATTTGCGGACCTTTCGGCCGGGTCGTCCCGGCAATAGCCTTGCTTGCCTTCTGCGAAGCAGAATTAGGCCGGACGCCAGTGCCGCCGACCCCCGCGTGCCGCCGGTGTTTGCGTCGCCACGGAGGCCCCCAGAGGGCGCGCATCATGAGCATCAGCGGGTCCAGCCCGGAACCCCCAGGCGCGCATCAGGAGCATCAAGCGGCTCCCGGGGCGGGATCCCGGGGGCGCATCAGGAGCATGACGCCCCCCAAAAGGCTGGCATAACGACGTGTCTCAGGTCGGGGCTAGGAAAAAGGGAGCTTCGGGGCCTTAGGGGGCCTTGTGAAATGCGTAGAAACTTGAAGGGAGTCTAGGACAAACGCTTAGAGATTTCAAGGGGGTTTAGGGGCCTGAAAATGCTTAGAAACTTTAAGGGAGTTCAGGAGCCTCCAACGCTGAGAGATTTTAAGGGAGTTTAGGGGCCTCAAAATGCTTGTGACGGATCTGCTCGCCTTGCGCTTCTGCCTGCGCTGCCCGCCCATGGGCGCAGCCCCTTAAAATCCGGCCCCCCACGCCATGCGTGGTCCAGGGCGGAGCCCTCGTCGCACTAAAGCGCTAGCTTTAAGGGGCGAACCCCGCCCAAAATTGCTTCGAATTCGCATTTGGGGGGGCGGGGGCCGGCCCGTGCCGCTAGGCCTGAAATCCGGCCTGGCCATCGTGGTCCAGTGCGGAGCACGGCTAGCCTAAAGGCTTGCCTTTACGCGGGCGCCGCCACTGCCGCCGACCCGACCTGAAAATGGCATGTCTCCTTGCGCGAGGCTCCGGGGGGAGCTCCGGGAGGGCTCCGAGCGGGTCCCAAACGCACATGCGTGGAAGTGCCGAAAACATCGTAAATACCATGTGTTTTTGCGTTTTTGGAGGGCCGCCAAACGCCCCGGACGGCTCATGATGCGTGACCCGGCGCGCATCATCGACCCTGCTTTTTGACCTTAGGCGAACATGCGAAAAAAGACTTTACACCTCAGGTGTTGGGGGGAAAACCGCGCGGTACCCCCCCCCAACAGGGGCGAGCATCATGAGCATCAGCGACCCGTCCCCGGGGGCCCGGGCACCTCAACAAAGCCAGAAAACACCGTAAATACCGTGTTTTTCGCGTGTTTCGACACACACCTCCTTTCGGGGCACTGCCGCGCCTCCACGGTGAGCATCATTGACACCCAAGGCCTCGGGGGGGGTCAGCCGACGCCCGAGACGCACCCACGGGTGAGCATCATGAGCCCTTCATTTTTTTGGGGTCCGCGGGTCCAGGCTCCGGAGGCTCGCCGACGCTCATGAGGGCCTCGCTGATGCTCATGATGCTCGCTTGGGGGGGGGGTTCGACGCGAAAAACTGTTCAAAAACTGCCGTGTATGCACGCAGCGCTAAGCCCTGCGGGGTGAGTGGGCGAAAGGCATCCAAAAACGGGTCTAGCCACGTTGGCCCAGGCACTGATGCTCATGATGCTCGCGTTTGGGGAGCGGGGGCGTGGGCGGGGGGGGGTGGGGCGGGGCGATGGGGGGGAGAGGGGGCGGGGGGGGGGGGGGCGCCACCCCCACGCCAGTGACGCCACTGATGCTCACGCGCATTCACGCACGCACACAAGCAAGCACGCACGCACGCACGCATGCGCACGCAAAGGATTATATATCGGGTTTTGGCTGTCGCTTCCTGTTCTGTCTTCTCTTCTGCTTACTTTTTCTTCTTCTTCTTCTTTTTCTTACTTGTCTTCTTCTTTTTTTTTATCTTTTTCTTCTTCTTCTTTCTCTTCTTCTTCTTCTTCTTCTTCTCATTTTTTCTTCTTTTTCCCTTTCTTCTTGTTATTATTCTTTCTTTTCTTTTCTTTTTCTTTTTCTTCTTCTTTCTTTTATTCCTCTTCTGCTTCTTGTTCTTGATTTTTTTATTCTTCCTTTTTCTTCCTTTACCTTTTCTTCTTGTTATTATTCTTTCTCTTTTCTTCTTCTTCTTCTTCTTTTAATTCTTTCTTTTCTTCTACATCTGTTTCTTCTCCTTTCTCTTCTTCTTATTATTTTTCTTCTTCTTTCTTTTCTTCTTCTTTTTCTTCTTCTTTTTATTCTTCTTCTTTCTCTTCTTCTTGTTTTTGTTCTTTTTCCCTTTCTTCTTGCTTACGTCCCGATTCTTGCGCCCCCTAAACCCTAAACCCAAACCCGAGTTCAGCTTTCAGACGGCCAGGCCGGCCCGTGCCGCAAGGCCTGTAGATATATATATATATATATATATAAGGACGGCTATGTGGTACTGAAGCCCTCGACTGTGGATCCAGAGTTGCGGATGGCTTTCAACGAAGCCTTGATCGTAACATGTGTGGACGATCTCTTTTACCTGTCGGAGCCGGGGTGGAAGCAGTACACTCTTGGATCACAGAAGAATGGCCATGTGTAATCCGGAGCAGGGGCGCGAGCTGGCACTCGGTACCTCGGGATGGAAGTCTTTCAGAAGGAAACCGGGGAGTTTGAGGTGAAGCAAGAAGGGTACATGCGGGGTCTTCTTCATGCTCGATCATGGAATGGAAGACGCACCTCAAACATCGCTCCCGTGTCCAAAGGGGTGGATCGTGCAGTCCTTTGATTGGGAAGAGGAAAACTGTTCCGAGCCAGAGTTGCGGATGGGCCAGCGTACGCCGGGGGAACAACTATGCTTGGTCCTGAGTTCGAGACCGGACCTACAGTACGTTGTGGCCACATGGCCCGTCATCCTGTCAGAGTGACCAGAATCGCCAGACGAGTGTTGGCGTACCTCGGCAAGACCACGCTCCTTGCCCTTACTCTTGGAGGCCGCGAGCAAGGGTCCAGCAGCAGCAGCAGCAGCAGCAGCAGCCCAACATTGCAAGCAAGCATGGCTGGTTTAGCGGGCAAAAGCGACGCAAGCTTTGCTCCTACCGGTGAACGTTCTTTTGGGGCGTCGGTCATCACTGTCAACCAACCGGCTGTCGCATGGCGAGGACATAGACAGGCTTTCACTACTCTTTCTGTCATGGAAGCAGAACTGGTAGAGGCCGTGGAGGCCACTTTGATGTTCGAAAATACTGCTGCGTCGCTTGGTGAGTTGCACGGAGAACCAGTTCGACGTGAGCTACGCCGCGACAACTCTGCGGCAACTGCAATATTGCAGGGCGGACATGGATCGTGGAACGTCATCTACGCATTTGGGCAGCCTTTGTAAGAGAAAGAAGTGGCAAGCCAGCATTTTGATCGTGAATCACATGGATGGCTCACATCAGTGGGCCGACTTGGGGACTAAGCTTCATCCGAAGGCCAGGCTGTTTGAGCTTCTGGGAATGTGGGGGTTTATTGGACTTCCACATGATGCTGTCAAGATTCAGGCGATCAAGGCAATTTAGCGGCAATTTATCATTTGGTCCTGGCAGCGGTCTGAGCGTTTTTCCAAGGCACGTGGAGCAGATGCTGAGGGAGTTGTCAAGGAGCCCATTTCACATACCGGCATGGATGAACTGTTGCTGTTGGGTATAATGGCTTGCGCTACAGCGTGCTTCGTGGGAACTTCTGAAAAGGGCGAGGGCATCAGCTGGATGAAGGTTAGGAACCAAAGGGTTCAATCTGAAGGCCAGGCCCCGCCGCAGCCGGTGGGGGCAACCAAGGTGTCTTTGAAGGTCGCGCCTAAAGCAACTGCGATCCTGTTTTGCAAAGCGCTCCAAACTTTCACCCTTGCTACAATGTGGCAGGGGTTCATGGAAAAGCCACAAAACACATCGCCATCTTCACTGCCCAGCACCATTTCTTGCGCATAGATTGCTTTGGGTGGCCGAAGAGCAGCCCGAGCCGGGACGCAGGCAGGTCTTCGGCATTCCGCGAGCGGCGCAGGCCGATCTGTCGACACTGCTGTCACTGTCTGGGGAACAAGGGATTTTCTTCCAACTCCCCAAAGACCGCATTCAAAAACAGCATGTTGAGTGGGCACCGCGACTTTCCAACAAAGAGTCGGACGCCGATTATCTCACGTGCGTCATCCGCCCGCGGGGACCTCGGCTTGGCGCGTCGCGACAAGTCCCTGGGGCGGCGCCGCACGGCTGACGCCAGCGTCCTGGTGAACAAGGTATGGGTCCTGGAGCACGCGCCGCGTGACTGGGACATGCAGCAGGTCGCGCAAATCCTTGGTGAGCATTTCAATGACGTACGCATGTTCAGGCAGCTCCATAGGAAAGGTTGGAAAAACTTCGTGTTCCGAGGAGCACGCAAGCGTGGCGCCGACGCAGACCTGGCGCCGCTCATCGCGCAACTTGCTGAGTGGCTCCGCGCCACAACCCTTCACCCTGTGGGCGAAAGCGGCGCCACCGAGGAAAGTTGAGCATTCTCAGCGGCAGATCAAAGCCGGGGCTGTTCCTTTCTTCCACAGCAAGAGCATTCAGGACCCCGTTGCAGCATCCACGGCTGGGCCCGATTCCGACGGGGCGGCCCAGCAAGAGACCAGCGAGGCCGGCGCACATGAGCCCCGCCAGGCCCCAAGCGGCAGCGGACCTCAGTTCGCCAGACCCCGGCCGGTCTGCAGATCGTTGCCCAGCCAAAGGATGGGGATTGTCTTTTCCACTCTTGTGCTTCAAGGGCGTGTTGACTTTGGTCGTGATTGCGCCGAACGCTTGTCTGGAGCCGCCCGAGGGTGTAGGCACGAAAGGCACTCAGTCTCTGACGCCTGGAGTTGCACTTGGACTTGACAGGTCCGTTCCGTCGGGGTCAGGATGAGACTGGCCCGACGAAGTATATATGTGCTGATGGGCGCGTTGACAGCGCCGGACTTGAAAGCTGTTGAGAGCCTGGTCAGGAAGAACCCCAAGTCCCGGGCCCAAAGGAGGAGGAAATCACACCCCAGTTGGTGGGTGGAAGACACTGATGGAGATCTTCCAGAAGAGGGTGACCCTGAAGATCCCGGAAGAAAGTGGGAACAGAGCGAGGAAGATCAGCTCGAACCGGAGGTGGAAGGAGCCGTGGAAGGGGAAGCCAAGAAGGCAGCCAACAAGAAATGGAAGGAAGCAGCAGAAGCCTTGGACATACAGGAGTGTAAGGCGATGGAGACCCCTGTCCTGCGCAGATAATCCCTGCCAGGTTGATCTTTTCCATCAAGGCATTCACCGCCAGACACAAGGTTCGTTGCACCGCGTGTGGAAATTTCATGGAAGAAGGAGGGTACTCTAACAGCCAGATCTATCCCGGGGACTGGGTGCGTTGAGCCTGAGATGTTGTTTGACTTTCCTGGTCTGGGAGCAGGATGTGGCCGGTGGACATTAAAACAGCGTTTTTGCACGCTGAGTTGGACCCCGATCACATTGGCAAGCAGCGAAATGTGGTTCGCGCACCGCAGATCTGGCAAAGATTGAAGATCTGTGAGGAGCCCTTCTGGTCCGATGTACGGGTTGCAGGTGAGCCGTCGTGATCGCAAGTTGAAGGAGATTCGAATCTTGACACAAGACGGGGAGACCCCCATGCGTGGAGTATCCAGATTGGATACCGACGGTTGGGATTGCTGCTGACGTATGTAGACGACCTCATGATCATGGGAGTCGCGACCATGATCAGAGATGTTATCCAGGGGAATCTCTAAAACTTGGGAATTGTCTGCTCCCGAGAACTTCAGCGAGGGCACCCTGAAGTATCGTGGGGCTGAAATTGCGAGGACCTCCAGCGCGATGGGAAGATCAGGAGGAACTGCTGGCACCAGTGGTCTAGCAGTCCGTCCGTGATGGGATTCACTGACGCCTCCTATGCCCCGAAGCCAGAAAGATCGATTCAATCGACGCAGGTCTACATGGGTGGAAACCTGGTGAGTTGGACGTCGGCCAGACAAGCCTATATCACGATGTCGACGGCTGAAGCGGAGCTGACCTCATTGACGGCTTTGTTTACGGAGATGGAAGCGATCGCCCCGTTGGTGGAAGAGCTAAACCAACTGCATGCAGCCAAGACTGAGCCTGCTGTGCGACAATCAGGCTGCGATCCAGATTTGCACCACCAACGCTAGCACTGAAGGTCGCCACATTTGAGAATTCGAGCTCACAAGGTTCGGGAAGCCTTGGAGTCGGGAAAGTGCTTGGTGGTCCCGAATGTCACCGAGTATCTCCCTGTGGAAGAGAAGGTCAAGGCAATCATCTTAGCGCTAGTGCTGTCAAAGATGATGACAGGAGCGCAAGCGCAGACCTGTGGAGCCAGAACCGCAAAGTACCTACGAAGGTGTGGACAGTGGAGATTGGATCTTTGCATTTGGGGCGAGAGCGGTGGTGATTTTGAGCTGGGAAGGCTTCAAGGCGTGCGTACGATATCTCTGGAATCGAAGGACAGGGGAGGTTCATGCCTTTCATCTGGAAGGAGAGCTGCCCCCGGAAAGGGTACAGCACCCGGATGAGGTGCCTCAGGAAGAGGACCCTGGAATCGAAGTGGTGAGATACGTGGACGACGTCTACGTAGCTGGGCCAGAGGCACAGGTGGAACACTATCACCAAAAAGTCGCAGAGCTCTTGGGGTTGGCACAAGCCGGCAACCTTCCGGTCATGAGTTTGCGCCCCATTGTTCCAGGTCCACCACCTGTCCCACCTCCTGAAGAGGGATGCCGCCTGCCCCACCGGCCGTCTATGGCTTTCGTAGAGGGTATGAGCAGCCGCCGAATATGCCGCTTCTGCATCGGCAAAGACAGATATGATTTCCGCCTTCAGGACCGAATGCTGATAAAGGTGGCATGCCAGGGCGCGGATCCAATTGTTCTGGATATTGGATTTGCATGGATAGGACGCACCGAGTCGAGGTGAATTGACGATCGTTTGGCGGTGGCAGCATCCGGAGTTTTTTAGGGAGTGAAACTCCCCAAAAAGGGGGAGTGTGAAACATTCCTGAGTGAACCTCACTTGAAGCATGCTCTTCTGACGATGCCTGTATAGGTAGGATTGGATGTCCGTAACAACATCACATGTAAAGATTGCAGATGAGGAAGCTTTATCTGTCGGTGGTTTCTTTCGCCCCTGCTGTGGTGTAAAACATTGTGTGGAGTGGAGCTCTCCTGCTTGACACGCAAATTAAACTGAGGCTTGCAGGCTTCGGCCCCCCCTCCCCGCCCGCCCCGGTGTGTTGGACACACGAGGGCGAAGCATTGTTCAAAAGATTCTGTGCTAACTCAATGAACACATTGTTGTTAAGTTGGCGGCAGTGCGAATACTTCAACAACATTGTTTGACATCTCCAACTGTCAGAGGCTCTTCAAAGTTTAACTCCAACCAACCGAATAATTTCAACTAGAACACATATTTACATGAACAGAACTTATCGAAGCACACTCTGCAAGTTAAAATGAATTCCCCCGCCCTCATTCATGTGATTCACACAATTGGAGGTCAGCTCTATTTCTTAAAACGCTACACTATTCAAATACGCCCTTGGGATATGAAAGCGAATGAAGGACAACCGATGGGCCAAATGATCTTCGATGCTCGGCACGAAACCTCCCGAAACGCGATTGGCTTCCTGTTTCGACCCATTATGCAGGGAAAAGCCCTCTAGGTTTTGTAGGTAGTTATGTCAATTTGTGTGGTTCAAGTTACACGGTTGGTGAATAGTATGAGTATTTCGGCTGATAAACATACTACATACACCTTCAATCGCCATCAAGTGCAACCAGTACAATGAAAAACAATATGCTGCAAGCTACTTTCGTGTAATTCATGAAATGCCGGGGTCATCACTCACAAGAAACTGCCCCAAAATACCAAATATCAAGCACCTGATTATGCCAATCAAATTGAAGCAAATTGTGAATCGCCTTTTGAGCCGTGGTTTTTTTTCAGCTCGTTGAACCCTAGTTGTGTATCTTGTGTCCTGTCGCAACCTAAAACCGCACTTTCCAGAAGTTGATTTTGCGAACATTAGCAGCATACGCTGCGACTATATAAATAGGAACCACCCACTGAGCGTACTTTCATGAAACTGAAGCCGAAAACAGCGGATCAATGCGGGGGACAGCATGTTACCATACAGCTAACCCCCCCCCCAACACCAACCCCAATTCTAAACAAATAGCTATTGTTGTAGGTTTGTCGGAGATGTGACTCTGGACAGGTCTGATGAAGGAAACAATATAATAGCCTCTGAGATTTAATACTCCCGGACTCGATAGAATTGTGGGAAAGCCTCGGGGCTTAGTTTTTTTTATGCGTGAGTCGTGACGAATTTGTATAAACGTGAGCTGTTTTCCCTAAACATGCCAATTATTGCAGGGCTTGCCTCCTGTGGGAACGAAAAGAAAATGTAGAAGAACTATCCGTATCATGTGTGTATATAGGGCAATATGTATACAGATGATGGAGAAAAAGTCTTGCAATCCTCAAACCACAAGGCTAGGAAGCATTCGAGGGCATCGGGTGATGCTAAAAAAAAAACATTACATCCAAGCCCAGGACGCGAGAATACTGAGAGCCAAATTCCTTCCATGTCTTCGGGCTTAACAATATGCCTTTGTTTGTAGGCTTTGTACGCTTGCCTCCAATGGAATTTGCAAAGAAAAGGCATTCCAAATCCTACTAATCCTTGGCATGCATAGGCATTTTCTTATTATACAAAGTCAGCAGCTTTCCCAAGAAATGCCCATGCAAATGCAAAGAAGAGGTAGCATGACTACCCACATCATGTATGTGTAGAGGGCATATTGGTGTATGTTCTGTATATCTAAATGGAACAAAGTACGGGAGCAGCTTTTCGAGGAACCACAAAACCAAACAAACTAACGCAAGAGAAGAAAGAAAAAACATGCAAAATGGGGCACTACGACCCGGACATGGGGAACAAGTCTCTCGCAATGTCTTTTTTGTTTTTGGCTATTTATTTGCTTATGTGCTTTTTTTTGGTTTGGGGGACAATGTGACCTGGATACGGAACCCAAAACAAATACAACACAAAAAGATGGAAACTGTATGACCCGGACCTGGGGGACTACTCTCCCAATTTGCTTTTTGGTTCTTGAGGTTTTGGGGAGACTGGCCCACTGTCTCCGCGGCACAGTCTCTCCAAAAACAAAAAAACATACATAAAGCCAAAAAACAAAAAATGGGACACTACGACCCGGACCTGGGGGACTAGCCTCACAAAATTTTGGTGTTTTGGTTTTTGGTTTTTGGTTGTTTTTGTTTTATATTTTGTTTCTTTTGTTTTTTTGGGGGTTTGGGGGGGGGGGGGGGTTGTTGTTGCGCACGCCGCAGTTAGCGGCCCTGGGTAAAACGCTAGTTTTGGCACTTTTTTGTGACTTGTTGCGGTTGTCTTTGGGTGGGGGGAGTGGGTGGGTGGTGGGGGGTGGGTGGGGATAAGAACGTCATTCATATTGCGTCCATGCACAAAACACTGGTATTTACAGCGTTTTCGCCTCTTTGTGCAACATACTGCACAAGGATGTGGAACAAGAAAATCTGTCACAAGCGTCCATGCCTTTCGCGACCAAAACCGTGCTTTCCGTGCTTGACCCTAAACTCGAACCACTGCAAGCCCATTGCACCCTGAACACTCCAGCCCCCAAAAAACATGCGAGATGCTCAAAACACTGGCAGGCGTGGCACTTTTCAACATTAAAACACATCGCAGTTACCCCCTTCCACCCTGAACAGTGACAAAACACGAAACCCAAAAACGCGCAAAAGTCGCAAAAACGCATCCCCACAGTAAGCGCTGCCAAATGCTGAAAACACTGGCAGGCGTGGCACTTTTGAGCAACACACCACCTTATAATCACTCCAAGTCCTGAAAAACAACTTCCGCCGACAAAGCCCCTTTTTTTCTCAAACACTGCCCTGCGTGGGTTAAAACCACATTTCCGCGCACAAACGGTCCAGGGCCGCTAAACGAGGCGTGACCTTGTTTTTGGCTCCATCTCCAGGTCACAGTCTCCCTCAAAACCAAACAGCCAAAAAAATGGGAGGAAAGTCCCCCAGGTCCGGGTCATAGTGTCCCACATTTTATTTTTGTTTTGTCTTGGTGTTTTGGGTTTTT
Source organism: Symbiodinium natans (assembly GCA_905221605.1). Taxonomy (NCBI): domain Eukaryota; class Dinophyceae; order Suessiales; family Symbiodiniaceae; genus Symbiodinium; species Symbiodinium natans. The sequence continues at coordinate 114,256 of CAJNDS010002578.1, read as the reverse complement.
CTTGTTTTGCTTTTCTTGTTTTTGATTGTTTGGTTTTTGTTGGCTTCTTTTTTGGTGTTTTGGCGTTTGGGGAGACTGTGCCCCGGACACAGTCTCCCAAAATATTGGTTCTGGGTTGTTTGTTGTCGTTCTGTGGGTGCTTTTTGGGGTTGTTCAGTTTTGTTTTGTATGTATCTGTACCGCTGCTCTTTGTTTTATGTGGAGGTTGGTCGGGTTCCGTATATACATATACATATACATATATATATATATATATTCATCTATCTATCAATCTATCTATACATATAGACATGACCCCGCGAATTGCACGCACGGGGAGCGGGGTGAACCCTCAGCCATCAACCCAGACCTAAACCCTCAAGCCTTACCCAAACTGAACCACAACAGGGGAGACTTAAATCCTCGTAAATCCGAACACTAAACCGTACACGTGCCATGAACCACAGGGAAAAATCACCATTCTGGTTACACTGCAAACCATCCTAAATTGTCCTAGCCTCCCAACATGTCTGCGACGAGGCACTAGCACACGCATTCCACTTTAATGTTGCGATCGCAGCAAGTCCCATCAACAATCCGGCCCCAACACGTCCACAATGTGCCGAATGTGCCGGGGACGTGTCGCTTCCACGAAAATCCATGTCCAGAATCCGTTCTTTGCAATGACCTTCACCATTGGCCCAGCAACATTCTAAGGTCCAACTGCGACTATGACCCAAGATAATCTCAATGTCTTGTTCTCCTGAATTGCAAGTGGAAACTGCTTTGCCGACGCTTCCACTTTCTTATCCTTTCTTGTAACAGCCAGGCTGGCTCTACTGTGCCTATGGTCTGATTTGCAAGGCACGCTTGAACATGTCGGGCGTGCAGGACTTCATACGTCCGAAAAATCGAGCTGCCCACACGCAGATCTGAAAGCTGTCGCTACGCCCTGGAGCGAGAAGTCATGAAAAACTAGCAACAAGCCAAGTGCAGGTACGAAGAACTTCCGTTTAGCTTGGCATTTTTGCTAAGGGCAGCGGCTATTCCCCAAATCTATGCAAAGTGTTTGGCCTGATTCTCCCCTCCCTTGGTGTGATTATCATGCGTGAGCTATTCTCTGCGCCCTGACCCAAGACTCCCACCCCCAGAGACGTGCCCAGAGAATCCCACAGAGCATCCCTTAAGAAAAGTCCCGCAGCGTATCTCTCAGTGCCATGTCAAAGTGCGCCGCCTCCGGGTCTTTGCGCATCTGCGGTTGTAGATTGTTGGCGTCAACCCCCGTACTTGTAGATCTTCCCTGAACCTGGTTGTCGATACCAGGACACGCCGAAATACCATTGGAATGTAAGATCTTTACATGGCAAGTGGTGAAGACAAGCACTACAAGCAGTCTTACAAAACCCTCGCCAACAAGTACCACCCACAGTCCGCGCTAACTGCGAGGATGATCCTTGAGGTGCGACCTCAAGGGGGTGGATGAGCCGATATTTAGACCGCCCTCACCGGCTTCCCATTCTATGATGTATCCGTGTTCTTCCCCCACCCACACTCTTCTGGAACACGCCATCAGCCAGGCTGGCCTTTTTTCATCTGTTTAGTGTCGAACAGTTTATGACGAGTGGAAGCTCAGGAGAAGGCCGCACAACGCTTCCAAAACTACCTGGGGGCTCGAAGCTCCTTCGAGCAATGCACGCTCATGCGAGCAAATGCTTTATTCATCTCTCTTCAGCTCTTTCGATTTTATGTGTTTCACCCTGTGCAACCCACTCATGCGTTCACTCCCCTTAGTGCTCAAACTCGGGCAGATAGGGTCGCTGGGCGGGACTTTCTAAACGGTAAAACTCTGTCGGGCTCTTGGCGTGAAACTGGTCATGGGTTTGTTCCACCTATAGAATTTGCAAGTTGTTCCAGGAGATGCCCGCAACCAAGTTGATGCTCAGGGCCAGTAAGGAGAAATTTGGTGTTATAAACACGTGCAGTGGCACAAGTTGCAATCCCGGTGGCAGGACCCGGAAAAATCTTTATGAAGCTTGTGCGCTAAGCACAGCAGTTGAATGTGCATACTACAAATAATCATGAGCATCATGGCAGGAGGCGGATCGACTAAAAGGGGTCCGCATCGCGAGCTTGGGGGCCCGCAGGTTCGGATACGTGGCTCAGAACCAGGACCCACTGATCCATCCGACTTCGCGGGCCCCCACTCCCAATCTGACCGCGCGCTCCCAAGCAGCTGCTCCAGAATTTGAACCCACTCCAAACCGCACCATCCGAGCCCGCCCCTTCTTCCACCCATCCAAACCCGCGGGCCCGCATCCAGATGAGAGCGGATCCTTGTCTTGAACTGGCCGGTCGCTCATCTTTGACGAGGCAAAACATTGGGGGGGGGGGGGGCTTCCAAAATAAGGGGTGCCATATTGGGGTCTCCAGATGCGTTCTTCTTTTCTTGCAGTTCCTGCTTCGTTGCTCAACATTTGGTTGCCGCCACACCCCACGCAATCCCACAAAAGTCGCGAGTGACAAGGTTGCTGCCAGTGAGCAGAAGGCCTGGTGTTCCTCATATGCATGGCTCGTGCTTCTCAGACTGCTAGCTATCACAGTCAGATTTCGCGGGTCAATGCCTTAAAGGGAAATCGAGTAAGGTCCTTAACGTCCCAGACTGATGCAACTTTTTTGCCCAGGCGTCAGTGCTAGACAATGTCGTTAGCATAGGGATACCATCGTATGTCCAGGGTGGTGGCATTCCCTGTACCAACGGGCCGCATGTAGGTAACCCAATGGTGCACGTTTGTCTGATGATCACCGATGAAAACATCAGCGGCTGCCAAGACGATGAGCTCGCCAAAGAACTTCAGGTAATGTAGGTCGATGTCTTTTGAAGCCAGCACCTTGAGGTTGCCAATGACAAAGCCTTTTCCAAACTGAATGCTGCAAAGACTCTTGAAAACAAATTCGGGAGCCAACCCTTGAAGCGACTCGAGCACGCTGCAGTCATCGGTGGCTATGAAGACTTGTTTTACCCGGGAGTGGAGTGACGTTGATTTCAGGATGCTGACAAAAGTGTCCATAGGGATTGCCGCTCTATAGTCAAGCTTGTCGCCACGGCGAATCAACATGCCAATGAATGGCCGAACCAACCCCAAAGCACTGACATGCTGGCAAACTTCGTGTTGAATCCAGGGCTGGAAGTGCCAGATTTTGCGCAACACGAGCCTCTTCATATCAACTCTCCAGTGCGTTTCGTTTTGGATTGTGACCCTCTCCGTCCCCCTGACGAACTTGGTAACATTTCTTTCGTAGGCCATGTCGATAAAAGGCCCCGAGAAGTTGCTCTGTTGACCAACAGGCAGGAAGTAGCGGTTGTACCAGCTCTCGTGTTCGCCCCGAAGGGGGGAGTGGGACTCGTCAATGAACATGGTTCGGTTCTGCGCCATGGCATACATCGCAACATCCAGCAAACCAACAAGTGCAGAACAGGCCCCAGAACCTCTCATAAACTTCACACGAAATGCTGGCGTCTCCCCCTGAAACACAGGATTCTCCTCTGAGAGGGTACCGCACCACTCGAACGCTGCATCTTTGGCCTCCGAGTAACGCGTTGTCGCTTCAGAGTTCAGAGAAAGTCTTCCAGCTAAGTAAAAATGTGCGCAAGCAATTGAGATGATAGCACCAGCCGCCAGCACGGTCAGCAAAGTCACAAGCATGGGGTACTTGTGACATGCCATGGCAAGCTCAACTCAAGCAGAATCCGAAGGTTCTATGCTCAAAACGAATCCCCTCTTGTATAGTCAAGCATGTAGAACATGCGAAGACAGATCCCGGCGCACCTACGATGCTCTTTTCAGTCTTGTGCGTGTTCTGGCCAAGGACTGTGCCCTGATGCATAATTTAACAATGCAGAAAAAACACCACGAAGGCACGTTCATGACAGTGCATCTGCATGGTACCCATCGCATGCCAGTCTGACTGCTTAGTGGTCGTGCTTTTCTGGCTGTTCACTTTACTTATCACAGCTGTGCATCTCGACCCGCTCAAACAGTGTGCAAGCAGCAACCGTCAGGGAAAACACAATCTCAAGTCAAAATCTCTTTCCCCCCACACTCCTTTTTCGGCTAATGTGGCTCGTCCAACAGCTGAAACAGGTCTGAACGTTGCCTGAACAGATATGTCAGAAGCCATTCTTCATCGAAGCATGGGCAGTCTCCGCCTCCACGTTCACGACGTGCAGTATCCAACGTCTTGTTATAAGCCTTAGACTTGGGCAATGCTGCGAGTCATCGATGGTGAAGCACTGTCAGCGTCTTTCTAATGAAAACACAGTTACGCAATTAACGAAACCCGAGAACTACCACCAACCAACAATCACCGCAAGGAGCCACCACACCCTGCTCATGCCTCCAGCACCTGGTACAGAAACAGGCGCAGGACATCAAGGGATGACCACAAGCGGGTTCGTTGTTATGTCTTGCCGAAACTTCCATCAATCCGTGTACCTCAACCATTCACCCCCTTTACCACCATCATACCAATCCGAAGTAGGTTCGTTCCTATGATTAACGCAAAACCGACCATGGCTCTTTCTCGTGCAAATACTCACTAAGCACGCAGTCATCGTGCGGGCTTGGACCCTCTGGCCAACTCGCACGCACTGGTAACATGGGCGTAATGCATGCTCTGGCCATTCGCACGCACTGACAACATGGGCGTAATTGTTCATATCCCTATTTATCTAAACCCATCTTTTCTCAAAAATGTCCTGAAATCATACATAATTATACCATTGTTCGTGAATGGAGGTTTCGAGGGAGTGCGAATAAATAGACACATTGGGTGGTGATTTATGGGGGTTTTGGGGCGGTAGGGGCAACTTAGTTTCCGCAATTTTGTGCAAACCATAACAACGAACCTACTTCTGACTGCCATATTGGTGCTAAAGTAGCGAATGGTTGAGGAGGCGAAGTGGTAAATGGAAAGAGAAATTTTAGGCAAATCGTAACCGCGAACCTTTTCGTGGTACTCCCATGCTATTGCTCCACTACTCAGGACGAGACGCCTCCAGAAATGCCGGACAATCGGCACCACGGATGCCTAGGGATTTTGCCCAAACTACAGGCCGCTGCTGTACCGCACAGCTTGCATGTCCGAACCAGTTCCTGAGCAAGTCATATTAAATACAGAGAACTCATGGATCAGAACACAACAAAGATGATAGCTTTTGCAAAATGAATATTGCTAGCACAGAGTCATCGCACGTGGCCATGTGTGTCCGCAGCCAAGCCTTCCTCGTTGGAGGCCCGCGAACCTCGTCGAGACGACGGTTTTCAGCATATCAACTGCCATATTGGCATCGTCAATGGTAGTAATTCTTTCCGGGTCTTCTGCGGCGAGGTTGCACAAAATCGTCAACTTGTTGAGCCAGATCTTGACCATATCCTTTGAAAGACCTGCAAGCCCAAACTTCAGCTTGCAGCCGCCATCTTCAGGCAAGGCAGCTACCACCTCTGAGTAGGCGAGCTGCTCAAGCGTTACCGGGTTGCCATGCAACAATCCAGCACATGCGTCGACCTCTCTTCCAATTACTTCCACGTCGCCAACAATGCCGATATTGTGAATCTGACTGGTCTTGATCCAAGAACAGAGCTCCCTGAGGTGGCTCATGTAAAATGATACGGGATGCTTGACGTTGGATTTCAACTGAATCCACAAAATGTAGTGCTGAATCTCAGAGGCATTTGAAGAAGGCTGTCTTGCAGTGTTTGCCATCGTCGGCCAGCGTTGTACGTGTGAGATGCGGGCAGTCAGAAAGAGCATGAGTGACACCACCAACACCACACATGCAGCCACAAGCCACGGCTTCCTTGACATCTCACAAAAACCGTACCGTGTTCACGAGGGGATGGAACAAGGTGCGGCAGTGATGTTTTCCTCGCCCAAACTTGGGAACCAAATCTCAGAAACGGCACCTGAGTGGCTGCAGGATTGCACGTGCGAAAGGCAAGACAGCAGAGATACCGTGTTTTGTTTGCCAAGGAGGCACTGCACAAGTTTGAGCCCAGATTCAACAGGCACACAAATAAATTCTAAAGCATCCAATACATGCTAAATCATGGACATAAATCCCTAACCCTGAAACTCTGAAACTCGCAAAAACCGCACATATCTCTAAGAGTACCCAGAAAAACCCGCACAAGGTCGCAGAGTATCCCCGAATGCCACTCCCCGAAAATCTCAGCGAGTCTCCTCCAGAGCATCAAAGAATCCGTCTGCCCTTGATGCACCGTATTCTGCAGTGCGCCCCTGGAGTCCATCCAGATGATCCGTACACTGCGCGTCACATTGATTAATTTTGGGTTGTTCCTTATTGATTGGCAATTTCCGCGCGATCAGCACATCAAAAAACCAAAAAAAACATTAAATTTGCAAAGGAAGCATACTGAAAAAATACTCCAACATGCAAACGGTCATCTTTTTCTCAGAGTGATGCATGCAAGCCCTGCTGAAGGACGCGCAGATGATGCACACAAGCGCCCCTCCGCATCCGACCTAGCACATGGGGTCGGAAAAAAATGGTCGGTAGGCTGGGACAATTTTTCAGGCTCTCGGAAAGACATGTCAGCCAGAAGCATGACATGATTCACTTGGCGTATGCTGCAAAATTTCACATGTAGAAATTGTAAGTACTGTGAATTAAAGCTTACGTTAAGGAAAGGGCCTTCTTGCAACGGCAAAGGAAGAATACTTGAAAATAAATGCATTTGCGAAATCCAATATGCAGACCGTCACCTTCCTTTCTCAAGTAACTGCGCTTCACTGCGCTTCAGCTGCAGCCTGCCCTGTGTGTAGCCCGATACGTTATCGCGGCTTGCTTAAAAGAGGCGACCACCCTGCAGTGGCTTAAACGAAGCAACACCACATAGTCTTGCGGCCAAGATCGTCAGAAATGTGTTTATTTCCCTCTGTATAACACCGGGATTCAGAATAGAAGAAATACATTTTCCATCTATACATAAAGAAATGTATATGAATATTCAATCACAAGCGCACTCTCTCTTTTCTCAAACACATGGGGATTGCGTGTAGCCCACGTTGGCCGGCCCAGGGCAACAACAATGAGAATTAGGTATGTACATTTAGTTGCGGCACGTTCCGCGTGGAGCACATTCATCCAGGGAGGGCAGCGGGACAAAAACTCTACACAATAATGCGGGGGTCCCACCCGCACCTCCCACTTGAGATCACCGAATACATGCACATAGATGTGATCAACTGTGACAACAAAATGCACAAACTCAGAATGAGAAAAAAATGCCCTATCTAATATCACATGAAATAAATTTGTTTTACAAGGACATAAACACTTATCCGCACGCGGAGCGTTTTCTTATTTCCATCTGTCGAACACCGGGATTCAGAATAAGCGAAGTACATTCTCCATCTACACATAAAGAATGTATATGAATATTCAATCGATACGCGGGCACGTCACCAGAGCTGCTCACTACGTGAAAGCGCGCTCTTGAGCAATCCTTCAATGCACCTTGCATCCACGTTGGTGCGCTTGTGATTGGGCAGGGCACATTCCCCGCGGGATGGTTCGTCAGCTGGGTTACGGTGAGAAGGGCTGGTTTGCCCGCGCCACATGGGGTAGAATTTGCGGCAACATCGTTTGGACTGCCCAGGCGCGTACTTTTGTGGCTTGGCACATTTCCGGATCCGCGCCATGTCGCGCGTCGAATTCGTGAGTTGGATGTTTGACATGTGGACGTTCTGTTCTGTTACAGCTGCTATTCCCCTGAGAAGGTGTAAAAACGAGCGGTCTAATAATAGGGAATGTGGGCCCGTGGGGGTCAATAGCCCCAGATCAGGCTGCATGTCGAGAGAGGGTTCTGGGAGGCGGCCGGAGAGCCAGCTCCCCCGCCAGCCCCCAGCCAGCTCTCGGGCGAGCCCCGGAGAGCCTGGGGCGGCCCCCAGCCAGCTCCCAGCCGGCTCCCAACCTGCTAGAGCAGCTGCGCACGCATCTGGAAACCATACAGCAATGCCACGGCTGTGCTCAGCTCGAAAAATGATGCAGAGTTGTGATGTCGATACCCAAGCGCGCACGCCTTTGCAAGTTAAGGATTCGGACGACGGCAGTGGGCGCACCTAAGTTTTTTAGTCGAGGCTCGTTCAAGAACACCCATTCGTCGTAGATTGCGGCGTCAAGCGCAGTCAAGTCATGCTTAAAAATGCTGCACAACCGCACGGTAACACCTAGAATCCATCGTGTTTCACTTGCGAACCAAGGAAAAACTGAACAATCTTAGCTTCGTGCATGCCCCCACCCAGACCGCCCTAGGCATGCACATCGGACAACTCCTTTCTTTTTGTAGCTGCTGAGACGGCAGTTCTCCCTCGGCCTGCGTCGAGCCGCCGCGCCCGTCGTGGGCTCAAAACCGTGTGGTTCACAGTTTAGTTCAAGCCACACTACCATAAGCCCTTGTGCTAAAGTGTGAAGCCTAAGCTAAAGCCAAAGCTAATGCACAGCGAGGACATAATCTCTCTTTTTGACTTTGCCGGAAATGCAGCTCTGAGTTTGAAGCTCCAAGCTAAGCTATGCACAAGACGCCAAAGCTGAGATGCCAAAGCTGAGAACTCACAATACCACCGGCCAAATACAAGCAGTACGACCAAGGAGTAGAAAGGCCCATGTCATAAAGAGTCCACCAACACATGGATTCAGAGGGCATCTGGTGAAACAAAGGCATGTCCAGACTGTCTGAGTGGCCCGGAAAGCTCTGTCCCGACTTCAGAAGGCTCTGCCTCCAAAACGGGAGCGGTGGGTGGGTAAAAAGTCAAAGCTATCCAAGCAATGCTCTGATGCTACTCTTGCATGGTGTGTGTGTGTGGCTTGAACCATAAGCATCAAAGCGTGATGATCTTTCTCAAAACTGTAAACAACCATGAGTAAACACATATCCCGTTCACAGTTTAGTTCAAGCCACACTACCATAAGCCCTTGTGCTAAAGTGTGAAGCCTAAGCTAAAGCCAAAGCTAATGCACAGCGAGGACATAATCTCTCTTTTTGACTTTGCCGGAAATGCAGCTCTGAGTTTGAAGCTCCAAGCTAAGCTATGCACAAGACGCCAAAGCTGAGATGCCAAAGCTGAGAACTCACAATACCACCAATTTCTTTACTGGCAAAGTCAAAGCTCGCTACCTATCAGCCCAATTTCAAATGTGAGCGACGACGTGCCAGTTAGCGAATGGCCATGGCCATTTTCGCAAGCACGCGGGGGCAAAGAACAACAAAGGTATTCGCACCCGCTCAAGCGTCGAAGTCAAAGAAAAGGACACGCACCAGATCGGCCAAGGAGCACATAGCAGGCCTTGCGAAAGACCCAATATGAGCCCTTATAAGCGCCACGTTTACCAACAGGCGGCGACTGTAGACCTACCAAGTGCCGGAAAAAGGAAGGCCTCGCACAGCGGGGGAAAGGACCGCGCACCACTGGTCAGCACATCCTGGCACCCGGTAGGCTTTCACCGCGCAAGGTTTTAAGGAAGTAAGTTTCCCAAAGGCCCGCTCCGTCCAAGCATTCAGTTGTTCTGAGGAAGTTTTAAGCTGGACCGAATAATGCCGGTTCTGTGCAGAGGAGGCTTCCTAACTGACACCCCCAAGCTCCGCGTGAAACAAAAGCACAGATGGAAAGGGCCTCGCAGCGGGGGAAAAACACCGCGCGCCGCTGGTCACCACGATCCAGTGCAGATGCATCAAGCGGGGCTCAGACGGGCACGGGCCAGAGAAGGAACGTGGTAACATTCGTAAGCACAGGAAGTACGCCGGAGGTCACATGCTGGAGTCCCCTAGAAGAACAGGTATCCAACCTGTGAAAGAGGTTAAGCATTTGCACTGCAAGAGTGCTCCCCGTGAGCAACACGGGAGAGACCCAAAACTCTATGACTTCGGCCGAAGCACAAGGCAATGGGGAAACTTCTCCCGGAGATTGCTGAGGGCCTCAGCCTGAGCATGCACTAACCCAGGTTCCGCACAAACCCTCCAAAACGCGCAAACCGGCACAGACACCTCTGAAGAGAGGGTTCAGGGTGACCTGCAGGGCAGCAAGGTCCCCAAGCCATCCTTGCTCAATGCAAGACAAAGAAGAAGCAGAAAGTTGCAGCTCTCAAAGCAGAGTGTTCCCCTTGAGCAAACGGGAAAAATTCTATGATTTCGGCCAAAGTACAAGGCGATGAGCGAACTTCTCGCTGGGAGTTACAGAGGGCCTAAGCCTGAGTACACACTGTCCCAGGCTCCGCAAAAACCCTCCAGAACATCCAACCGGTACGGACACCTCTGAAGAGAGGGCTGAGGGTGACCTGCAGAGCAGCAGGGCCCCCAAGCCATCCTCGCTTAAAGCAAGGTTAAGGAAAGGCATAGAGTTGCAGCTCACAGAGCAGCATTGCGCATGGCAAAGCTATCTGCACCGCAGCAATAAGCAGAGAGGTCTGCAAATAAGACCAACGACGCACAGACACTCTCAGAGCTCTTCAGACCAACGATCTGAAGCAGGCCTAGATCAAAGCTCCGCTGGCCAAACAGATGAGGCCTGAATGGCAGGCATCTGCCTGGATAAGAGACTGACGCGATGTCAAGCGACCAGCCTGACTAAGCAGAAAGAGAAGACAAGCTGACAGCCCCGCAGACTGAGCCAGCCAAGACCAAAGCTCCGCAGGTCAGCCGACAGGCCCCATGCCTGACAAAGCAAAAGCTGGCAAGACCAAGAGGATCTTGCTTGAATGGGCGCCCGAAGCTCTGCCTGAAGATCTGAAGCTCTGAAATTGGCCAAGACCAAAGCCCCGCAGGTCAGCCAACCAAAGCCCCGCAGGTCAGCCGACAGGCCAAATGCCTGACAAAGCAAGGCTGGCAAGACCAAAAGGATCTTGCTTGAAATTAGTGCTCAAAGCTCTGACTGCCGAAGCGCTCGAAGCTCTAACTGAAGATCTGAAGCTCTGAACTGGCTAAGACCAAAGCCCCGCAGGTCAGCCAATAGGCCACATGCCCGACTAAGCAAAGCTGGCAAGAGCAAAAGGACCTTGATTGAATTGGCGCACAAAGCTCTGACCGTCAGGCAAGTCGCTTGATTTAGCAACTAATGAACGCAGCTCTGAGAGCGAGGAATTGTGGAGAACGAGGTTGTACGCGGACAGCTCGTTTGCAAGCGGATGTGAAAAACGGGCATGGACAAGGTGGCAGGTTGGCGCAAATGACTGTGAAGAGCGCTTGGATGTGGAGTTGCACAAAGACCTGGCGAGCGCAGCCCTGAAACTTATAGGCCCAAAAAAAACCTCCACCAAGTCCAGGCGGAACCCCACAGAACGGTGGGAGGGAGGTCGCTTGGCATGTGGATCCGCGCGAATACCTGGCCGAGCGGCCCTGAACAAATAAAACCGAAAGAAGAACCCGGGGAAGCACGAAGCTCCGTAAATTAAACTGATGAAGCTCGCAAAGACCAGAGCTCCGCAGGTCAAGCGAATGAAGCTTGTGGCAGCCCAATTAACTGAAGCTCTGAACGTCAGGCAGCACGCCTCGTGTAGCGACGTATCGCAGGTAAATGCGATTGATGTTCAAGAAGAATGGCCCCGAGTTGCCTGCCGAGGCAAAGGAGCACTGACTATTGAGCTCACTTCTGCCCGTAACGCCCACGAGGGCAGCATGACCCTCTCCTTGGTCCGATTGAAAGCACAGACTGCGAGCTGCCAGGCAAGGCCGTATTTTTTTTTTAACTCCGCCAAAACAGTGCCCGACGACAGCAAGATGCTGGGCAATGCAATTTTCTCCGAGAAAACCTGCAAAGCTCAAGGAACGCAAGCCACGCGGCTACGCTCTGGTGGAAAGCATCACCGGAGCTGAAGGCTGTATTCAAGCTCTGGGGGCGAAAGCAAACCCTGATGTCAAGCACTGAAAGCTTCTGAGCAAGTCCATATACTGCCAGCTCTAGATACGCATTCTCCCAGCCTTGAGTTTGAGACTGCCTGTGAAGCTCAGGGGCCAGAGGCTGCCGAGTGAGCTGCCAGGCAAGGCTATTTGCACTTGAAGTACCCAAACCAAGGCAAAAATGCATTTTCCTATTAGGTTGGGTAATGGGAAATGGCCCTTGGTTTGGGAAGCGGGACCGACCTGGTGTTCTTTCACAAGTTGGGGAGCTGCTGGCGAGAGAGATGGGGAGCTGCTGGCGAGAGTGGAAGCCCAAAGAAGCATGTTTTTCCTGCACGGCCCGTCCGGATTCAAGTCCAACATATGCGCATATTTGTCGGACTTGATCTAGGGGCCATTGGGGACGTCATGGTAGGTGTTCTGAGGGCCCGAAAGACAACTTTGCAAAGGCCGCATTCTCCAAACTCTGGTTGAAAGCAAAGCTCAAGAACAGCACATACGCTGCCAGGCAAAGCCACATTCTCGAAGCTCTGGTGTAACGCGTCCCCAAGCTCAAGGACTGCAAGCTGCCAGGCAAGGCCACATTCTGCAAGCTCCCGTTGACTTCGTATCCGAAGCTCAAGGACTGCAAGATGCCAGGCAAAGCCACTTTCTCCACGCTCTGGTTGAAACACGCTCCGAAGCTCAAGCAGCGCAAGCTGCCCGGCAAGGCCACATTCTTCAAGCTAAGGTAGAAACATGCTCCAAAGCTCAAGGGTTGCAAGCTGCCAGGCAAGGCCACATTCTCCAAGCTATGTTAGAAACTTGCTCCGAAGCTCAGGGACTGCCAGCTGCCAGGCAAAGCCACGTTCTCCAAGCTCTGGTTGAAACACACTCCGAAGCTCAAGCAGAGCAAACATGCTCCGAAGCTCAAGGACAGAAAGCTGCCAGGCAAGGCCACATTCTCCAAGCTCTGGTGTAACGCGTCCCGAAGCTCAAGGACTGCAAGCTGCCAAGCAAGGCCACATTCTGCAAGCTCCCGCTGAACTCGTATCCGAAGCTCAAGGACTGCAAGCTGCCAGGCGAAACCACTTTCTCCACGCTCTGTTTGAAACACACTCCGAAGCTCAGGCAGCGCAAGCTGCCCGGCAAGGCCACATACTCCAAGCTACGGTAGAAACATGTTCCGAAGCCAAGAAGTGGAAGATGCCAGGCGAAGCCACTTTCTCCACGCTCTGGTTGAAACGCACTCCGAAGCTCAAGGATTGCAAGCTCCCAGGCAAAGCCACATACTACAAGCTCCGGTAGAAACATGCTCCGAAGCTCAAGGATTGCAGGCTTCCAGGCAAGGCCACATTATCCAAGCTATGGCAGAGACATGCTCCGAAGCTCAAGGATTGCACATCTCCAACATGGAGATGCTGGAGATGGGTCTCCTGAGACCATGTCACGCCATTTGCTTCATTTTTGGACTCTCATACACCTGAAAGGTTCCTCGTACTTTCTGTAATGTCAGGGCGGCACACTTCGGGCAGCCACAAAAGAGACAGCAGGTGTACTTGCCTTCATGGTCTCAGGTGACCGACCACGCCTGGTCCGCAGACTTGAAACAGGTGGCCAGGCCTTTCATGATCATAAGCCCGCCGACTGGATCAACCTCCATCCAAAGCAGGCTCTGAGAAACAGTATCGGCACTCGTTCAGCGGTCTCAGCTACAGAGCACCTTGTCATCTCGGCACGCAGCATCGCCGGGGCCACACACGGATGAGACGAGCGGCACGCTATCTTGCACGGCAGGGCATGTCGAGAGCAAAGACATCCAGCACAACTTGTCGTCCTGAGCCCATCTGTCATGTTCTGGTCATTTCAAGTGTTCAATGGACTCAAGCAGGAGCCCAGGCTGTTCGTGGACATAAGCCCGCCGGCTGGATCAACATCCACTCAAGACCGGTAGGGGATAGTAAGTAGGCGTCAAGCTATGTGTGGCATCCAAGGCTTTCAATCTGGCCCAAAGGTGATCTCAGCCGTTCAGCAGTGTGAACCACGCAGTACCTTGTCATCGGCGCGATGCCACACACGCACGAGACGAGCGGCGAGCGATGTTGCACAGCTGGGCATGTCGAAAGCAGAGAAAGGCCGGATAAAGCATCGCCCCGAGCCTATCTGTCATGTTCTTGTCAGCTGATGTTGTGTTCAAGCAGGAGCAGGGTGGTCAGATGAAGTGGACTTAACTCATTCGACCCCCTAGCAACCAACCCCAAACAAAACAGGCGACAGAGGACGGAGGCGACGGCAACTTGTGTGCGAGCCTAGACCACGAGCTCGACCACCACCAAACGGACACAGCTCGGTACGTTGACATCCCTGAAGCGTTCCTTGTACTGTGGGCAGAGATTTCTGAATGCTGTCGAGCACAGCAGAGGCTGCCTCTTGAGGCACGCAAGCCCTGTACGCACTGTACGCTGGCTCCTGGGTATATCCCACCTGGCTAAGCAGCGGTTGGGGCAGAAAATTCAGAATTCATTCGTCAGCTGACTCGCCACAGCAACCTCAGTGCACACAGACACGCAGGCGCGAGATCGCGCGTTGGGGTCCACATCCTGCAGCTACTCCACACGCATCCTGGAGCAGACACGGCACGTCCACGGCCAACCACTTCCGGACGCGGTAACCGGCAATTGTAGGACAACATGTCCTGCACTCATGCGCCTCCAAATGTCTGATCCAGCCGTCCAGGTCCCCGCGACGCCGGAGTCTTTGGCCTGAAGCTCGCAAGGGACACTTGGCCAGCGAGGTCGCTGACTGCAAGGACACTGATAAGCAGCACAACGCCTGGGGGATGGTGGGCGTGTCACGCCGTCGAGGGAACTTGAACAACCGACTTCAAGGGGATGACTTTCGGGAGCCGAAAGGCCCACCCGAAACTCGAAACATCTCCAAACCTACCCTGACTCACTGACGGTCAAGGTCATGGGACACAGACCGTCTGCGGGACGGTTGATTTTGGGGAACTCGTGCAGCACTTGCGAGCTCATGCTACGTCAAGCAATTGGTCTGTTCTGGCATCCAGATGCAGCCCATGGCCACATGCATGCGGGCTTACAAGGCTTACAAGCTGCAGCTGAGGTTCGCCAAAGATGGCACTCTTTCCGCAGCTGCATGAAGATGGTTTCCATGGTTTCCATGGTTTCCATGGTTTCCATGGTTTCCATGGTTTCCTTGCACAAGTGCCATCGCCGGAAAACCGTGCACAGTCGTCAGCCTACGCGGTCAAACTACCCTTGGACAGCCGCAGCGTGAGAAGCAACGCTAAGGAGGAACACCTTGGCATCTTCACCTTTTCCACTTCACTCCGGCACTTCTCCAGAGAAGGGATGTCCTTCAAGACGCACTGCGAGATGAGCCGATAAATCGGGGAAAGTGCAGCAAAGACATCCATTAGTCAGGCAATTCAGTTCAGGCCGTTTGAGCCCACAATTGTTGAGCTTTGGGAACCGTTAAAGAGGCCGAGGGAGCTGCACGCTCATTCAAAAGCCTTGAGAGAAAAGAAATCTCCCCGTGCGAGCCGTGCTGGCTGGCTGCAGCTGACGTGCGAAGCAGCACTGTTCTGCGGTCATTCAATGCAGAGCCAAGGGGCTCGTCCGGCGGGGGGGGGCCAGTGAGGAATGCAAGCCGCCGCCACATCTCACATGTATTCAGCGCATTGCCACACAAGAGGCACTTGCAGTTCCGCTTAAGCAGTCCCACCCTGTGCATCTTGTGCGGACATGGCGAGGTGGACTAGCGTCCGAGCTCTGCTGGAACTTCAGGCTTCTGCCCTCAGTAGTGCATGTTGCAAGCCGAGACAGGTGAGGACTGCCGGCATGTCGCTGGCGGTGCAAGCCGAGGCTGCCCAGGCGTCTTGGCATTGCGGCTCAAAAGCCACCATCGTGCAGCTTGCATGCTGCGATACCGGCGACCAGGCAGGTCTTCGACAGGCTGAAGCAACGCAGCTTGTAGGCCGAGAATTGCCGAGAACTGCCGGCAAGATCCTTGCGGACAAGCGCTGCGGAGGGCGCTCTAGGGCGGATGAATGTTTACGCGAGGCGCGCTGCAGCTACAAAGGTGCTTAGTCCGCGAAGCAAGTGAAACACCCGGCAGGTGTGGCCGGTGTGGCCTTGCAGAAGCGATGGGCCATGTCAAATCCAGAAAATTATTCAGTACAGAGCTGGGCACAACCCTGCCCATGTGAAGGCAGTACAGGTCAACATTCTGCTACGTGCCCGCACAACTCTTGCGTGCACCTGGCATTTTGTGAATGTGGTCATGCCCATCATGTCGCAGACAAGGACACGGAGACACGATGAGGACAACCCAAGCCAACTGTAGGGCTTTGGACCGTTACGTCAACTTGGGGTCTTCAGGGCGGCTTTCGAGGATGGACCACATCATGGCATGAAGACTCGAAAAACTCCCGGCACGAAGATCGTGCAGTCTTGCGTGCTGGGGCACGGAAAGGCTGTGGGGATGGCGACTGAAGATCGCTTCAGGCCGCTGACACTTGAAGGCCTGCATGGCCTAGATGGCCTGCATCTTTGAGAACTGCGAAATCCACTGTGATCTGGGCGAGGACTGAGTGTCTGCAGCTTTGGCATGCCGCAACAAACGCCTGCCTTGAAGAGTGGTTGCTGGGATGGCAGAAACAAGTGCGCAGAGCTTCTGGGACACACAATGCGACGCGCGTGCCGAAGAAGACAGGGCGGAGTGCTGGTCTGGCAATTGGCGAGCAGAACAGCAAGCGGGATGAAGGAACTCGGGACTGAAAAGACCACAGATATCCCTTTGCGATCCCTCACCCCCAGACTTTGAACTACATGACTGTGCATCGTGATCAATCAGGTCGTTAGAAACACGGGCGTGCAACTGTGTGAACCCACGGCTTCTGCACGACCTCATGTAGCACTGAGGCGAGATGGGCAGGCAACGCTGTGGATTGCAGGAAGAATCCGGTTGCTGACCTGCTGCGCGCTCCTTCCAAAGCTGAACTGGGTAAACTCTGCACGAGGCAGGAGGCTTACTTCTTGCTGCAGTGTCCAATGCCAGCCCCTTACTCCCAGTTAAGCAAGTTGGGGGCCTGCAAAAGCGAGTCACCCCGAATCTCTGACACTGCGGAAGCCTTTGAGACTGCTTGCAGCACTGATCCTATTTGCATTCACCCAACAAGCACTACCAACTCACACGCAGACACGCGTGCATTCGTGTGCACGCCAGGGCTGACACACCTGAATGGAGGTGGAAATGTATGTGAAGGTATTGCAACAACTAGCGTTGTTGCGTACCAACAGGGGCACTAGCTGACCCAGTGCTCCAAGCCGAAGAGCAACTCACGAAGCAGGTGCGGCATCTCCTTCAATTGCCTACGCAGTCCCAAGCGTACAGGGCATCAAGCAAGCTGCAGTTATCCAAATGCTGGTCTTCAACGTCTGCTGGCAAAGCGAGCAGAGAAGACAGACTACACTGACTACACCCAAGGCTGCCTCTGACGTCAGCAGGGCTTCTGTTGGAGACGGCTAAGGCACCGGGCCTCTTGGTATGGACACAGGCTTCACATCGTGCTCGGCTTTTGTTCACCTTTGCAAGCATCTCGGGTGGCTTGCAAGCTTCCTGCAGCTGTACCAGGTCGGGCCAAAGCTGTCACGCAGTCATGAGGGCCTGCTCGCACGGCCCGTTGGGCCCGGAAGCCGCACTCCGACCTCCTGCTAAAATCGCATCATGTCTTGTGCCAGGTGCCAACACCGGTGAAAGCGCAGCCCCAGGACTGCGACACGATGCCTGTGCACTGAGCGCAGTAACTGTGCTCCCATGAAGTCTATGGCTGTTCGGCATGGACAGAAGGGCGAAGCAGCAACCCCACACGGAACATGCAGTGATACAGAAGTGTTGCAGCATCTTAAATCAAGGCAAGTCTGAGTGAACTATCTGCGCGTGCCAAGATTGCCGCTAAAGTCAAAGCTATCCAAGTTTAAAAAGTCAAAGCTATCCAAGCAATGCTCTGATGCTACTCTTGCATGGTGTGTGTGTGGCTTGAACCATAAGCATCAAAGCGTGATGATCTTTCTCAAAACTGTAAACAACCATGAGTAAACACATATCCCCTGTTGCTCCGACTTCCCGATCGTCAGCCCCGACCCCCTATCGTCGTACCTGAACTCAGGATCCACCTCGAGCAGGGGGGGGCGGGGCAAACGAGGGAAGTCCGCTTCCACGATGCGGGGCGCGGGGCCAACAACCCCCGTCACCCCTCAGCAGGAATCCTGGGCGTGGGGGCCAACAACCCCGTCACCCCGGCAAACTCAACTGCACATCACTTCCCAACCCTCCGCCCTTGAATCACTTTTCAAAGTCGGTGGTGCAGCTTCATATTCTGATGCTGGATGCATGCCGTTCTGCACAAGAGCGCCAGCAAAGGAGCTAGCACGTAAACGCCCAATGTCAACCACGGGCTGGGTGGGTGGGAGAAAAATGTTGGGCAGCAGAGCCCTTTTCAGCAGCATGCCCTTGAGGCAAACAGCTGCTTCTTCAGCGGCTCTGCTTCAGACATGTCCCTCCATGTCCCTCCCCCCTGCCCAATTCGCAGTTTCGTGCTTGCCTGTGCTCACTCTGTTCGCTTCAGGCAAACTCAACTGCACATCACTTCCCAACCCTCCGCCCTTGACTCACTTTTCAAAGTCGGTGGTGCAGCTTCATATTCTGATGCTGGACGCATGCCGTTCTGCACAAGAGCGCCAGCAAAGGAGCTAGCACGTAAACGCCCAATGTCAACCTCACTGACACCGTCGCGTTTACTTTTGTTGAGAATGCACTTTCTGCATTTCTTTCTTGTGAGGTTACGCACGTAAGAAAAGGCCGCCTCGGCCTCGTTTCTGGCAAAAGGCCATCCGCACGCTGTTTTCCACTCACTCATGGGCATCTCCCATCCAGCTGCTGCCACCAAATGGAGAGTTGGGTCTTTTCTGTTGTCACGGATTGAGTAAACCCATAGCTCCCTCGGCCTGTCAAAAGTCAAGCAGGAAACTATGGCTGCGTCTTTCGATCCTTGCTGCTCGTCGACCACTTTCGAGGGCGTAGGAGGCGAGGTGGAATGAGGCGTCATAGGTATCGGGACGTCATCTCCCATGTCCGCGCCTGGCGTCCTCGGAGCCTTTGGGGCTTTCCAACAGGAGAGCCTCGTTGTTGCAGCAAAGCCGGAGCCAGGGAGCAGCCGTTGATTTGCCGGGATCTCCTCCAGCGCCTCTTCCGCGTAGATCAGCACGGTGTTTGATTTCCAGCTTCCCAAAACGCCACCGCCTGTAGCCCAGCCCTGACATACATCATAGCGCCCGACCTGCGAGCAGAATGCCCTGTCAAGTCCGGTCTCAACACGCACTTCCAAGCCGCCGCCATCTTGCCCGTGTTCTTGGGGTCCGTGCCATTTTGCACGAAAACAAACTCCGTTGATGAAGATCTTCTCTTTTCAAGCTCCGACCAGACTTTCCAAGCGCAAGACCAGCCGCACTTCCTTTGGCCGCAGCAGCCCAAGGTGCGCCTGACCCCCCAGCCAGATTGGTCCATTTTGGACAATGGGATCTTGAGGGTGACTGTCTTCGCGCGGGCATCCACGGAAACGTGCGCCCACTTGACCACCACCAGCTCCGCGCACCTCAGCATCCAGATGGTTGCCCAGGCGAAAGCCAGCGCCGGATTTGAGATTCCCGCATGTGCTTTGCAATTCTATTTGGAAACTTCCACCTCGCCCACCTTCAGCTCCGGAGCCCTTTTCACGGGACCTACACCGCGAGAAAGAGACCTCTTCAACACTTGGCGTCCTTGTTCGATATGCCACAGCTTGAGCTCATTGATTAGTGCTCCGGCCGACTTTAAGCCAGCCGCTTTCAGCGACGCCGCCACCGGCCAAGACGACATTTTGGAGCGCTGGGAGTCTCTATTCGATTCTGCGCAGAAACCCCTCTTCAACTCCTCCACTGCCATCTCGCGTCGTTTGCCGTCCCTGGCCACCGCCATCGCCATCTTGAAGGAGCCCACCTTGTTCGTCTCCTTCGCGTCCACCCCCTCCGGCCTTTCAGTCTTGTGGCCGTCATAGCTCTTCGGTGCTTCGCATAGATGAAGGCTTGAGGACGTAGCAAAAGCGTTTGACCGCAGCATGGTACTCAGGCTCGTGCTCGAAGTCCAGAACGACCTGCTCCAACATGTGACCTTCACCGCGCCGATTTGCTTCACCAAGTCCTTGTCGTTCAGACCCCCAAAGCACTTGCGTTTAACGACCTCCTTCTCCGCCCGCTGCTGCGCTAGACCCCAATTCGAAGAGCCGCCGGACTTTCACCAAGTGCTGTGGAAGGGCTGTATTTTTTTTTTTGGACTGACGCCTCTTTACTACATCAGTAGCGCAGTAGGCCGGTCTTGTTGGGCTCGACATAACAGGTGAAACGAAGTCAGCGCGCTTAAACCACCAAACACACCACGCAAACACCCAAGAACCAAAGAAACAGAAGAAACAAAGCAAGCAAAGGCGCCGAACTACTAGGTAACCCCACGCGCTCAGTACTCGAAGTCGTCGTTGAAATCCTGGTGCAATCATATAGCACAGAGCATGCGGGGAATCGCAAAATGCGACACTGCCAGATTCTCAAAACCACCATCATGTAGCAACTGGTGCGACATCATTCGAATCGAACCGAGGTCATCACTCGATAGTCAGGGTCCCGTACCCGTCGTCAAGGACAGATAACGGACCCACAGTGGCAAAGGGATGTTGACTCCCCAGGGAGAGGAAAGACGTGCGTATGCCCCATGGTGGTCAGCCAGTGGGGACTTAACAGCAAGAACTATCAAAGCAAGACCGGCCCAGGGCACTCCATGGTGGTCAGCCAGTGGAGCAGCCCCGAGCAAAAGGTCCTCCGCTCACCCTGGCTTGCAGCTGCGCCCACCTGAAAAGATGTCCGCGCACAAGCAAAGTCTCATCAGACGGCCAGAGGGAGGCTGCGTGAGTAGCTCGATTCCACCGTGAGCGTCATCAGCACGTTGCCAAACCCTCAAAAGCACAGAGTTTAAAGTGGCAACCGAAGACCCCCTGTCAAGACATTGCACACAAGGCCACACAGCATTTGCGTTGGCCTGCGCATCAGTTTGCTTCCATTTTGGTCAACTCAACCTTTCTTAAATTCAAGCTCTTTGATTTTCTTGAAGAAGCTCCCACTCTTTAGGCCCTTTTCTTGGATTCACCAGTGGTTCTAACGTCAATCGGCAATAACCTGCTAATTTCTTACGTTGAAGGTAAGACTTAGTGCAACGTCTAACGCCTGTTTTCTTCTGTTGGATCTCTGCAGAATCCAACGTGGTTAGAATGGTGTGCTAAGCAGGGAATGATGTTGGCCAGGTTTTGGAAGGCCCAGACTCTTCCGTGGCACATGCTTTGCTGGAGGCAATTGCAGTCTGTTGTCTGTCTGGCGTCCGTTAACGCAAAACTGGCTCCGGCTTCTTGGAAGGGAAAGTGGTTCTTCGCTGTTCCTGCTGGAGAGCGCTGGGTTCTTCTGCGTTACGCCTCTTAACAAGATTAACAAGAGCACATGTAATGTTTAAACGGTCGGAGATCATCCACTTGCGTGCCTTCCGCTGGCAGACTCACCCGTTACTGCTTCTGGGTGGCACACAGTCCATCTTACATGTCATGTTCCTGTGAAAAACGCAGAGCTCTTTTTCACTCCACGCTTGAGCCAAAACACCAGAGGTGTTCGGCAAGTCTCTCGCAGAGTCAGCGCAGCTTCACTTTCGTGAATTCCATCTCAACTTTGTTAAACAAAGGAGGAACACATGCAAACGTCCTAGTGCTTCTCAGGACTTCAGTGCTTCAGCAAAACAAGCATACAAGTGCACAGCCACTCTGCTCGAACCTCAGTACGACGACACGAGCGAAGCGAGGGTCGGCGGCCAAGGTTTAAAGAGCAAACTCAGAGCGACACGCACTTCTTCAAGGATGCTCCTAAAGCATCTCGAGTGCTTCTCTGCTCATCATGCACACTCCAAACATCTCACGTCAAGCTCAAAGCAAGAAACACTTTCAAGCCAAGCTCCAAACATGCTATGTCCATGCCTGCTTCTGCTAACACCAAACAAACGGTTCAAGCACAGCTCTCAACTCATGCAATGCAAACTCGTGGTTCATGTCACACGTGCAAGACATCCTGTCAACTGTAAAGGCACTCACAAGGAAGTCAAAAACTTTCCCACGCAAGCACGAAGCGGCCAGAGGCCTTGAGTCCATTGGCTCTGTGTGAAACAGTCGGGTGAACACCTACCCTAAGAAAGAAACAAGCCACTCACGCAGTAGCTGCAAGGAGTAGGCCTTGAGTCCAAGCTCAGAAGTGAGACAGTCGGGGTTACACCTACCCTGCTACAAGTTGCGCCACTCACTTCAGGCTGGCACCCATGCCTGAGGCCTGGTTACACCAAGGCCTAGCTGCACTTGGAACGCCCAAGCCCGCAGACTCACGGTAGCAGGCTATGACAGTCGGGGTTCAACAACCCGAGCATCTGCAATCACACACAGCAAGACTGGGCCCACGCCTTGAATGGTCTGGAGACCCCAAGACCTGACTGACAACACCAAAAGCTTGGAAGGCCCAAGCTTATTGGTTAGCCAATGCAGCAAGGTGAGCCCAATCAGAAAGTCGGCCGTCCATGAGGACCATTTGGATTTCCAAGTTTGCCTTGAGCGCAGCGGGGAGACCTGCAATGATCTCGTTGAGGCAAGGGACCACCTCCTGCCTGCGGAGATACGGCTCCAATGGCGTAACGTCACAGACACATCGAAGGGTCTCGACGAAGCTGCGCAAGCTATACTTGGGAATCCACCTTCCAGCATTGAGCCCTTCGAAGTGCCAATCCGCGAGATCGAAAAAACACAACATGGGCGTCGCAGCACTGAGTCCTGGCTTAATTCCCAGGTTGGTTTTTGACACATCACGAAGAGCAAAATGACGGCTCAATTGCAAAAGGAGGGCGAAGGCATACAAGGACCACTGAGGGTGGATCTGGTTCCGAGAACCAAAATCCGTGAGGAGCTCGATTTTTTCCACCATCGACCACGCCACCAAATGGGACCTGAACTCCCATGGTCGCCCAGAGAGCAGCACCTGCAGTGTCGTAGATCCAGCCCCAATGATGGTGGCTGCCACCTTAGGCAGCAAGGCCGAAATCGCCACCTCATCTCCAAAGGCCTGCTTCGTCCCAACCTTCAAGACGTAGCCACCACCAGCGTCGTATCCGAATCTGGTTCTTCCATTATGGATATACGCCGCAGTGCTGTCCCCCGTGTCATTGAACCACACGTGGATCAGGTCCTTGGGAAGGGCCTGGAAGACACCAGGATAGCCCAGATCGGATTTGAAAGCCACCAGTCCTGGCTTGGTATTGCGAGCCCTCTCAGCAATAGCAAAGGCTGCGCCCGCTTCTTGATCCATATCGTCAAAGTTCAACGGGGCAGGCAACATAGGCGCAGCTGGCGGTGCTGGAGGAGGCTCGGGATGCACAATGGGGTCAGGCACCATTGGCTCCTCCTCGCTTTCTTCAGAGCAGCTGTCCTGGTCTGGGGCACCCAAAACCGGACCAGCCCCAGGTGCATGGGGATTCTCCCGAAGGACAATTCCAGGAGCTTCATCCCTCTCAGCCTGGTTTGCCACCACGGCTGGGGGGCGGTGCACAGGATTGTGCTGCTCGAGCTGAGGATTTTCCCGAAGCACGACTCCAGGATTCCTCCTCCCCTGAGCCTGGTTATCCACCAAGGGCTCAGGGGGTTGCACGTGTTGTGGCCCGGGCTCAGGGGCTTGCTCATCCTGCGGTTCCACCCTTCTCCGCCTGGGAGGCGGGGGGTTCACACCAGCAGGCGGCGCTCTCTTAGGAGCTGCACCTCTAAGCCGAGCTCTCTCTCGCTTGCCCGGCCGGGCTTTTGAGTAGGCCTTGGAGGCAGGGGATTTATGCTTCGGAGGCATACTCAGAAGGCAGTCTTAGCTTGGTTGTGCCCAGACTGCTTGAGCCAGGCACTTTCACGCTTGCCTGGCCGGGCTTGAAGTATGCCTTGGCGGCAGGCAACTTATGGACAGGCAGCGTGCTAAAAGGCAATCTTAGCTTGCTTGAGCCCAGACTGCTTCGCTTTGGATTTTGGCTTAGGCTTGGGAACAGAAATTTTAGGTGAAGGTTCCTGACTGGAGGACGACACAAAAAAGGCCCGAACACTTTGAACCCCAGTGTCAGTCACCTCCTTTGCTTTTTTGGAGCTAGCAGTAGCAACCTTACTTTTGGTGGGCCTGCAAGGCGCTACAATCCAGGTCGGGATTTTGCGGACACCAACTTTGACCATCTTGTCACACTTTGAGCAAACCCAGGACTTACCTAAATTAACCCACACATGATCAGGGTGGGGATCCCAAGGAGGAGGGTCCGCCTGAACACCAAGGCAAGGGTGCTTGATCTTAAGGGAAAAGGTAGGGAGGGGCTCAGTCTGCTGGATGTATAGCTCACACCTCGAGCACCGCGCTGAAAGGTTGGAAGGAAGCCTACAACCCTCTACCCAGGTGTGCCCCAAGTTCTGTGTACCAGCAAGAAGGCCTTCAATCTGTTCCCTTTTGTTAGGACCTTTGATTTTGGGGAGCTTAGAATTTTTCAGGACACCCGAATCCCTAACCCTGGGCTTTTGGCGGAGCTTTCGTTGCTCTTTGTCAGGCTGAACCAGCGGTCCTTGGTCCTTGTCATACGAAAGGAGAGCTGCAGCTCTCTTGGCCAGTAAGGTGTTAACCTGAATGGCAACTGCATCACGCTTTTTAATTTGGGATTCAAAGTTCAGGTCCCTACGAGCTTCGGCAGCCGTGCCAACAAGCTGGTCCACAATTTCGTTAGCACGTCGCCTCCAAAGCTGGTTAGCACCAAACTTTGCTCGGAATTGTTCTTCCGTTAAATGCGAGGATACCCAGTTAAGGCTGAGTCTCTGTGCATGCAGTCGGATGGGGTCGAAGAGGTCGGCAGACTGGATGGAAGGTGTACCATTCACTCTAGGCAGGATGCCCTTGCAATCCAAGGTGAGGTCTGCGTTCCCTTCACTATGCTCAGCTACAAACTTGACAGCCGCTGCCTTCGCCCGGAACACCGATAGCGGAGATTGCAGTGAGCCGACAGCTGTCGCGATCGTGACGGGCTCATCCCCTTCAAGCTTAAAGGCAATCGCAGCCCAGGTATACCGATGGAACCTGGGGTCCTTGGATTTCCCCGGGGAGCCATCAGTAGCAAAGTATATCGCCTCGCCACAAATGACCTGGCCATCACACCAGGCACCAGTAGTTCGTACCCATTCCCCATCATCAGGGTAAGGCGAAGTCGGCAGAAGGCCTCTGGCCCACAGTGACGAAATGGGCCACTCTTGCCGAAATCTAGGAAAGGAAGCCGGTTCCGGGAGGTTGGTTCGCCACCAGTCACACTCCCATAAGACATGTTGCATGGTAGCAGCACAGCCGCACCTCAGGCAAGTGGCACAAGGATCAGCACGAATTGCTCCTTGCCAAACAGCCATGAGTCCTGACCTCTCCTGGCCTGTCATCTTATTCCTAAGCTTTCTGAGGGGGACCCAATCAATTCCCACACTCAGAGGTTCAAGCATGTCGTGCTGGGCTATACGTGCGAGCCTCCACCTATCTGTTTCCTTAGACAGTGAGCAAAGGAGGTGGTGCATGCCTACTTTGGCGGTGACGCTGTGCGGTTGTTCAGGGCATTTCCAAGTGTCCGCACTGACCGGGGTCCAACCCAAGTCAAGCAAGTAACATAGGAGGGCCCCAACCGGCCCTGCAGCGCGCTTCCAGGGGTACTCCACCTGTGAGTATTCAAGCCACATACCCGGCAAGACATCATCAAAGTGCTGCCTTTGGCTATCGGGAATGAAGCCCAGAAGCCTGTGAATGGCCTTGAAGTGCTGGGAAATGATAGTAAAGGCCGGGTCCGGCCGCTTAGGGCACGCATGGTCAATGGTGATGTCAACCGAGCCCAAAGACATTCGCCCCAATTCATGTGCGAAGGAAGCACGCAACCAATGCATACGCTTTGGCGCAAGCCCAACTGCCTCATGGCCATAGAGGCCCACAGTTTGGACCCCCGCCCTCAGGGCTCTGACCCTAGCTGGCATCGATTTCACACGCAGGGTCGAAAGCCTAGCCTTGCGCTTAACGCCCTTCCCAAACCTTTTACGGTGGAACGGAATGCGCCTTCTACGCCCAGCCGTACAATCAATCCCCAGGTCCTTCGCGGCATTCTTGATTTGATCAGATTCAGGAAGATACTCTTTAAGGGCAGCTTCAACTTTTGGAGACGAGCATACAAAAGCTGTCTTGCCCAGGCTGACTGGGAGGCCAGCAGCTGTCAAACCTCCTACCACAGCCTTATACAATTGCACCGCCCGGCGCGCTGCTGTGTGGGGGTTACCAGCCTCAGTGTCAAAGCTAGTGTCGTCAATGTAGAGATCAATGGTTTTGGCAAGGCCAGAAACCCATGCCGGGCGCAGGATCTCGTCAAAAGGGATCTTACTAAGACCAGGCGCAAATGGGCAGCCCGCAACTAAGCCCTTGGTGGGCTTGATCGGACCAGAGACACAGTGTTCAGCACTGATCAAGCGCTGAGCAGAGTATAGCGACATTGCTGCATTCAGGATCAACGGCGGAACTTTGAGGGAAATGGCCTGATTGACGAAATTATCATGTCGGACATTTTCATAAAAGGCCTTTAAATCTAAAAGCACTGTCACTGAATGTCGCTTTTTCCGGTGGAGAATTTCATGCGACAGCTTACGGCGCAACGCAACATCAAGACTTGAAAGGCCCTTCTTTGCCCTGTCCCAATCCTGGGTGGCAGCATATTCCCGGAGCCATTCCTCAAAGACAGGCCAACGTATCTTTGCCCACAGTCGGTATGGGACTGGCGTCAGTCCAATTGGGCGCTCCTCATCCTCAGACTTGTTAATGAGTGCAACCAGAACAACCGAGAGCTGGGTCGGGAAGGCACCCTGACCCTCCCAGGTATTAAAGAATTGGGCCAATCTTTCAAGCTGCAAGGGGGCAAGACATTTAAGCATCTGGACACTCCACCCATCTGCACCAATAGCTTTAGTCGGCATTCGTTTGATCACCTTCGCCACCATTGGACCGGTTATGGGAGGAAGGGTTTTGGCTTGGCTTACAGAAGCATCCCTGAGGGAATCAAAATCAATATTGGGATTGACCTCATTGCCAGGCATGGGCTGCCACACGTCAGCCCAGTGAGCCCGCCTGATGTGCGGGCGAATTTCGAGTGGTATGTTTCTGTATGGCCTGTCCGGGATGGAGTCTTCAGACTTCAAAGCCTTGTACAGGCCTCGCATACCCCCTTTGCAAGCTTCTTCCAACCATTGCGAGTAAGCTTCATCACTCTTGCGCACCGCCTCTTTCAAGGCTGATCGCCCCTGCTGTGCGATAATCTCAAGTGCAAGGTGATGGCTTTGCATGTCAGGAGCACCTAGGAGGTCCTGCAAGGCCTGAGCAGTACAAGAGGCCATTTCAGACCAGAATTCAGGTATGCGATTCTTCGCCTCCACGAAGAGGGGGGTAATTCTAGGGTCAGGATTAGTGCCCAGGGCTTTAGAGGTCCAGGTGAGGAAGGATTGCCAAAAAGCCGGGCTCGACCCTTTCCAGAGTTTTTCCGGGCTGGTGGTCTTCACGAGTGGCGAGAAAGAGACCTCCAGCTTCCACCCTCTACCTGCCTGCACAGAGAAGAGTTGTTCTTCCACCCCAGCAGTGAATGAAGCCCATTCATAATCAATCGGTCGGGACCAATCCCAAAAGCCACCAGGTTGGACTTCCGGCATGGACAATTCGTCCGGGCAGAGGGCAGTGGG
Organism: Symbiodinium natans; assembly: GCA_905221605.1. NCBI lineage: Eukaryota > Dinophyceae > Suessiales > Symbiodiniaceae > Symbiodinium > Symbiodinium natans. The sequence continues at coordinate 86,446 of CAJNDS010002578.1, read as the reverse complement.
TTCCAGCGGGAAGCCCTTGAGCTGACGAACAGGCAAATCTGCAACCCCAACCCTGAGCTCCACCGTCACAGCACAATGCGGTTTGAATGGGACATCCCAAGAGGACGCGACGGAGAGCAATGGGGCCATCCTCTTGGAGGCAACAGCATAATCCAAGGTGCCTCCAGTGTTAATGGTAGGACCACTAGGGGCGACCACCTGGCCCTTCACTTTATAAACAAACCCTAGGCGGAGCAATTCGGACGGGGAACAATTCCAGTCACCAAGCACCAGCCACTGGGTGCTGGTTTGGTCAAGGACCGCTGCCAGACGAGAAAGGATCTCCGGGTTGAGTCCACCAGTCGGGCCCACTCCTGACTGGAGATACAAGTTAACTAACAAGAGATCCCAGCCCTGAAATCGAATCGAAACAGAAACAAACCCCTTGCCTTCAGACATAAAGGCCGGGCCTGTGGCAGCATTGCGATGCGAGGGTGCAAGAGTGAGAAGTCCTCCTGAGCTTCCTCCCTGGGTCAGAGCGGCCGGCCCTACCCATGTTTGTCTGCCAACAGATTGGAATTTATTGACAAGGGCTTTAGTACCTGATTCAGGGACATGGGTTTCTTGCAAAAGCCAGATGGATTCATCACGGTCCAGCAACCAAGTACGCACTTCGCTTCGGTACGAAGTTATGTTGGCTTGACCTATGAGGAGGGACTTGGGACCAGGATTCAGTTTGCGGAAACCAGCCAGAACAGCCTCAATCGCCTCGATCACTCCAAGGGTGTCATCTTTAGACCGCTCCAGAAGTTGACATATCCTATTCAAGGTCCAGCACTCCAAAGATCCTTGTTCGTACTGCTCTCCAAAGTCCTCAATCCATTGGAGCAGTTCAGCCTCCTTAGCCGGCATATCCATCACAGGTTTAGCCTCAAGAATATCAAGGAGACCCATCCATTCCTTGATTTTCTTCTGACGGGTCAACCGGGGATGAGATGTCAGGGTGCCAGTCTTCGGCCTTCTAGACCTGACCGAAGGCTCCACAGTGTCCAGCGAGGACACAACAGTATCTCCATCATCAAACAGGGATTGGGAAAAGAACAAAGGGCCCGTGGTCTTCAAGGGCACAGCCCTGCTTGCAGGAGACCATTTAACAGTCCGGACGGGTAACACCCAAGCCGGTTCTTCTAGGATAGGTGTTTCAGAGGTAAAGGTCGGAAGTGGCAATGCATGGAAAACGGCAGCGAGTGCACTCCCAATCGTACCATCACGAAGATGGCCTGTCACAAAAGGAGGGCCACCAGGGACCCTAAGTAGGTCAGATGCACATTCGTCCTGAGCAAGGAAGGTACAAACTGCCTCACACCAGTTTAAAAGATCGTGAGAAGACTTCAAGTCAACGGGAAGCAAATCCTCGCTCACTTGCAGCACCCACTTGTCAAGCAGCACCTGACCTTGCGAAATCAAAACTGAGCACCAGTTGGCTTGGGAAGCAAGAAACGAACAAAGGGAAAAGGAGCCACCCAAAAGCCCAGGCGCAGTCGGAGAGTCAAGTTGCGCAGGTGTGTGGCCATAACACCGAGGTGGCGGGCCTGCAGCAATCCCAGCCTCCTCAGTTCGGCCCTTTTCCTACTTTTCAGATTCTCCGTCCTTTCCTTCCCTCTCCTTGGGGGAACGGCTTCTCTCATGCTTTTGATGGGGATTTTCAGCGGGGCCAAGCTTTTGTGGGGAGACCAGCGGCTTGGTTGGAGCCCCAGCGCCCAGCATATCTCCTAGCCCAAGGCCTGGCGGAGATTCCATAGCCTCGGCTTTGCGGCGCTTGGATGCATGCTCGGCTTGAATGGCTTTCCAAGTAGCCTGCTGCTCCTGGGTCAACTGGACACCAAGCTGACCCAACACAGCTTCCACATCCATAGGATCGGCTTCGTCGTCGGTCTTGAGGACTTTCTCGTGGTAGTCTCCCCCCAACTTTTTCAACTTTCTGCTCAGCTTCCTTGATTTCCGCCTGCAAGTTTTGCATCTGCGAAAGCAATGCCGTGAATGCAGCCTTTGCATTGTCAATGCGTTGCTGCAAAAGCAGCTTCCTGTTGCCCAATTCCCTCAGCTTTCCCACTGCAGTCTTGAAAGCATCTTGGGTAGCAAGGGCAACTTCAAAAGGCTCAGGGTCCCTCTTGTCAAGCTCTGCCTTGATCTGGTCCGGCAAAGCATGCTTGTGCTGCTGCAACAGTTTGATCAGCGGATCTTCTTGTTCAGCGGGCTGCGATGGGGCCAACCCATTCTTTCGGAGCACACTCTGTACTGCATCAGGCAAGGAGTCCCAATGCTCACCAAGGACCTGGGCACCCTTAAAACCCTTGTGGGGCTGGGTTTTCCCAGGCTTGGTTGGCTTTGCAAAAACAGTCCGATTGGGGGACCATTGGGGCTGCCCAGGAGACGAGTCCTGGCTGTAGCTCACTTGCTGCAAGGGCCATGGCTGCCCACATCTGCAAAACGGGCGGTGCTTGATTTTGTGGTTGTAAATCCAGGAGTCATTGCAGAACTGACAGACAGTGTAACTTCGAGAGCGCGGCATGACTGCAATTGACTCAAGAACAACACCACACCACGAGTCACTGGGTTAGGCTGGGACACCCAAGCCTCACCACAAGTGGTGGATTTGCCGAATCCCCTCTGCTGCTCAGATGCTATGGCTCGAGAGGCTCAACCTGGGATTTGAGGAAAGGCCTGTTACCCCACAGAGTTCAGGACAAAAGCCTCAGTTTCACAGAAAGCTCCCTACCACAACACAGGCAAAATGCCTTGAGCAGTAAAACTTGAGCCAAGTCAAAAACTTTCGTCTGCACGCTGCGAGGCGTAGCCACCCGAAGGGGCCGTTGGTCAAGGTGAAACTAAACTAAAAATTACCTCGCTTGAGGTGTTGCGTTCTCAGCTAGGCCCTCTCTCAGCTGCAACCCTCAGCACTCGCGAGGCCGAACTTTGCCCTCCGCATGCATTGCTGTTGAGGCACTTGTTGTGGCATCAGCCTCCGTAAGTTTGGCAATCCCCACTCAGCACTGGATGTTCTGTTCGAGGCATATTTCCTCAGCGCATGCGAGGCCGCAAAGTGAAACACGTGAGGTATGAAAAACTGCTACTCCAGGTTCGTCCGCAGCTCCGGCTTTCTCGCACTTACTAACCGTGCCTTGCAGCCTCCCCCAAAGTAGCGTCACCCTGGCTTTCTCGCTCTTACTCACCAGTTGACCAATAATGCATCTCACGCGGTTGCTTCATGGTAAAACTGCAGCTCGAGGTCCCGGCGTTCTCGCTCTTACTAACCCGGACCGACACTGCAGAGAAGCATTGACTGTTGTTCCCTCAGCGGAGGCGAGGCCGAACAACCATTCCGCTGCATCAGCGCAGCCAGGCCCTCAGCTCCTCACTGAGCCAGGGCTCTCTTTAGACAGAGTTCCCTTGCTGGCAAGCCCTCTATCTCTATGTGACCCCCGCGGTGCCACGTATAAGCAGCTGCACCGCGTGTCTTAGGACCACAGTTTTCATTCGGATTTGTTGTTGTAGGCCTTCCAGTGCTTGAGGCCGAATCCAAACACCACATCTCACGTCACAAGGCTGGCAATTTGGCTCCAACATCTGAAGATAGTAACACATACTCTGCGTGGCGTCCGCGTGAGCTAGCCTGTCCTTTCTTTAGGAGTTCGGCTCCTTTCATCGCTTGTCTTACCACAGGTCTCTTTCGGTGGCCCGTACTCAGCAGCCAGCACATGTACCATCCTCAGACGCCAGAGCCGCCTTGCCCCAGCAAGTGCCCATACAAACCACTCACCAGATAGTGAGAGCCAACATCTTCAAACAACCTCCAGCGGCCGTGCCGCGAGGACCTAAACATCTGCAAGGTTCCGCCTTGTCTGTGTGCACGGACAGACCCCAGCCCTTGCAGGAGACGTGGATGTAAACAAAAGCAGGCCTGCCATGTCCAGCAGGCTGATTACCATTGGTTGCCTTCAGATGGGAAAAGCGCGAAGATCGGGTAACCTCCATCTGAATCCTTTCCGGCCAATACCAACCCTTACAAACCCTCAGCACGGAGCGAGGCCGAAGGAGGCTTCTTGGACTATTGGTTTTCCGGGGAGCAGCCACCACCAGCTGCTCTTCAACTTGCACTGCGCCGCACCACAGTCCTACTGCAAGTTCCTTGGCAACGGTTTCTCAGTAGCACCAGTCAATGAGCTTTACGACACTGATGCCTCTGGTTATTTATGTCCAGGCAGATCCACCAGGGTTGGGCCAAATCTTTTCTACCTGATTCTACCTGCGAAGAAAATCCTGTTGTGCTCAGCTTGCAGATCCCCGAAAACCTGCAAGCTTGGGCTCGAGCACACCGCAATTGTTCGGGACACTCCTGTCGCCACTGCAAGGATGCCTCTTGCAGTGCGACGTTGGCCTGCACTGTCTGCAGCGTGCAGGCAGTTTCCCCCCGTGTTTCGGTCTCACCTTCGTTTTCCACACAAGTGAGCGAGGAACCCAAACTCACCTTCAGCACAGCCCTCAATCCAAATGAGGGTCGGTGGGTTTTGCTCACCCAGAGACAGCAGGAATCTCTGGTGAGCAACAGGCTTGCGTCACCCCTCAAGCAATGCGAGGCTGCAACTCTCACTGTGACCCAGAGCAGACTGTAGGCCACAAGGTTCCCTCAGCAACGCGAGGACGAAAAGCTTCCCTCTAGCGAAGCGAGGCCGAAAACTGTGCACTCACGCCCTTCGTCGTCGGCAGCAGTTGGCGGGCCGCCGCTCTATGACAGCTTAGCCGGTCAGCCGGCCTACGAGCAAACACAGTTTTGCCAGGGCCTCAAAACGGAACCTACCCTTAGTTACAAGCCCCAGGGCCAGCCACAACGGCACTAAAGACGCTCTCTACCTGAGCACCCCACCGGGGTTGAGCCGAAACCTTGAGCCAGTCAAAAACTTTCACACCCCCTCATGCCTGCAACAGTTGCGTCCTCAAGTCCTGTCTTCTTCCATGGCTCGTCTCGCACCCTTCAGCATTTCTTCTCCTAACAGCTCAGGGTACACACCTGACGCCGGGAGCTGAAGATGGATGTGTTGGTGGCTCTCATCACACCGGTTCCTAGCCATAATGTTGATGAAATTCGAAGAGTTACTACAAAACCACCATCTCTTCCAGGCTCTTTCAGAACCCTTCTCGAAGCAACAGCGATCGACGACACATCCCTTCGCAAGACCAAGACGTTGACTTACAGACCTAAAGACTGTTTCCTTCCACAAGTCAGACCTAGCTGGCCACTCGTGAGAAAGAAGAAGACGCGGACAGTTCGCGTACGGACGGAGAAGGTTCCAAATCCTTCGCCAAGACCTCTTGTGGACCAAAAGAGACTCCCGCCACCTGGCGTAGGACTGTCCACCTTTTCGAAATCTCAAATGACGAAGTCCGCACCCAGCCGAACACGGCGTAGACAAGTGCGCATACACCTTCACCCCTCATGAAGTAACACGCTAAAGACTTCTTTGAGAAGCTGGTATCCGTTTTCGCTTAACAGATCCACTTGCTTCGTCACTCCAAAATACGCGATACGAGGATTCTTCGAGCAAGCTTTTGACAAAGAGCTTCCTTCTTCACAGCAGAACTCAACCACAACATAAGAAGCCTGGTTCCTTGCTACCTTCTCTGCTGCGGCTCGCCAAGAAACAGGGACGTTCAGTTCGCAGACTTCATCTGCTGGTTTATTGGGCTCTTGAAACGTGACAGAAACGCTGGTTCCGGAATTTTTCTCTTTCCAGGGGACTGGTTCCGGAATGAGGCCACAAGCCTCGCACAAACTGACCAAACTGTCGTTAGTTGGGCTTTTTGTTAGAGCATCTGCCGGGTTGACAGCACCTGGTATGTGCTCAATCGTGAATCTTCCCCGCTGGACAAGTTCTTGGAGAAAAGCGGCTCTTAACTCAATATGGCGGACTTTCCTCAACAATGTCCCCATTTTGGAAATGGACACGGCGCTTTCAGAGTCCGAAAACCCCTTAAGAAGGTAGTACCCCGTTTCCCGGTCCTTCGGGATGCCCTCCAAGATGGTCTCCGTCAAGAGAGCAATGTACAAACCTTCCCTGGCTATTTCAGTAAGCGCCGCAAGCTCACTCTCGGCGCTCGAAAGGGCTGTGGTGGACTGCTTCCTGCTGAACGTCTTTAGACAGCAGTTTTCCCAAGTAATCACACCACCACTAACAGAATTCAGGCTCCAGCTTGCGTCCGTAAAGCACGATACCGCTTGGGGATCCGCATCGTCTTCCAGGATCTCCCGAGTCGACGGAAACACCTGAACCTTATGCGGAAGACCTTTGACCCATTTGAGGACATCCCTCATGCATGTTTCAGCTGCCTCGTCAGGGGCCGACTGATGACGCCCCAAAAATCCGCAGCAGAACTGCAAATCTGGTCTGGAGAGGGCAGCCCATGCTAGACGCCCTAAGGTCCTACGGTACTTCTCGTGAGCAGCTGGACTGATCTTTTCGGTTTGCCCTTTCTTAATGAGGTCAGAGTAGCGCTTCTCCAATGACGGAAGCTTGGGGTTCGGTTTGGTTATCCCATACTCTTCACAGCAGGAATCCAAATACTTAGCGTCCAGTCCAAAATAGACTCGCTTCTCTCCCTTATTCCTGAAGATTCGCCGTCCTAGAAAGGATACTTCTCCCGCACAATTCTCATGAAGCTCACCAGTTAGTTTCAGCTTGTAGCGTTTCTGTAGATCTTCGAAAACCTTCTTCCCTTCGGAGGGGTCCTCAGAGTAGATTAACAAATCGTCAACATAGAAGAGGACCAGCGTCAGACCCTTGGAGGTCTTCCTGCGGTATATCGTCGGGTCCAAGCTTGGACTGAATCCGCTCTGCTCCAAGTGCGAACTCAGCTCCTTATACCAAGAAAGCGGTGCTGATCTCAGTCCGTTCATGGCTTTGTGTAATCGAAGATACACCTTCTTGTTTCCGGCCTTTTGAGGGATTTTAGAGTCCGCAATACTCACGTTACTCGGAAGCTCTACGTACTCAGGCCTTGACACTGCTGCATGCATAAAAGCAACGCTCACGTCACAGCTCAACACTGAACCTCTTCGACAAAGCAGTGCCAACAGAAGCCGCAATCCCTCCAAACTCGTAGTCGGGCTGTAGATACCTTCAGACAAGGTCGTGCCTCCCATCGAAGCATAATCTCTTACTACCAGACGTGACCGGTACAGCCCTTTACGCTTGACCGTGTTGACCCACCGACTGGTAAGCACCCGCCTGCCGCTCTCACGTGCGGACTTTCGGGCCTCATCTTCAGAGATCACCTTTCCTACTCCGAACGACTCGAGTTCCTCTAGTTCCAACTTCATTGAGGCATACAAAAGGCTCGGATCCAACTGTTCTCCGGATGTTTCAGAGACCGCATTTCGTGGTACCTGGCACTTGACCCTACTTCCTCCGAATTTCAAGGTAAACGAATCAGCCACCTCCTGTGAGGTAGCTCGAACGTCAGGTCCTCGGTACAAAGACTCCAAGAGGTGATTCGTAAGCCAATCAATCTCCATGTCCTCCATGTTTTCCCCCTCATCAGGCAGAATCCCTGCCTCACCTTCTTCCGCCGGGGCACTTACGGGAGCATAGGTATCATCAGCAATCATCTCTTCGTCTTCTTCATCTAAAGGACCAACACCACCTTCCATGACTTCATCTTCAGGACCATTACCATCATCAACACCTTCGGGCTCATACAAGACAGGCCGTTCTGGGTCTTTACCATCAAGAACCAAAGACTGCGCAACAGCGAGGCCTTCGACAGTTCCCACCTCGCACGCTCCATCAACGATTCTTCCGGTCGGAAATACGTCAATCTCCGTACTACCAAAAGGGGCCGCGAAGATCCCTCCACCTCGTGCGTTCACGGGTCCTAAGTAAACAGCCTTGACTGTTTTCGCTCCCCGGTATTTAGCAAGATGCGCCTTCGACTTGCTAACTTTTGCCTGAACCACACAACCAAAGGGAAGCGTTCTAGTTCGGTGAACTATTTCCTCGTGCAGCAAATCAATGCTGGTGGTGGAGTCACCGTGGCTCGAGGACCACAGATTGTAACACCTCGAAACATAGAACACACAGGCTTGCCACAAGAGACCCCCTAAGGGAAGCTGGTACTTTCCCAGCTCTGCATCTTGACCAGGGAACTTCTTTAGAGCAATTTGGCGCTCCAAGTCCAACCACACAGCCCAGAAGCCTTGGCGTACCGATTCAACTTGTCGTTCTATTGACCCTTTGGCTTGTGGCCTATATCCTGGAACCACATCAACAATTGTTGCGCTGTGGGGGCAGTTTCGGGACCTACTCAGTCTTTCTGCCAAAGCAATAATAGATCCTTCTTGATCCATTCGAAACGTCACGGCTTTGCCTACCAGTCCCATCTCACGCAGCACTCTGTTGATGTTAGCAAGCAATTGTGGATCTTCGAGGTTCGGTGCAGGCAGACTGACAGTATACCTTGAACCCAGGTGTGTCATCAACAGGACCCTTAGCTTGCCGAAAAAGAAAAAATCAAGACCAACAGTCTGATTCTCTCTTTGAAGACGGCGACGCAAGCGACGCGCGGGGACACGACCCTTCGACGAACAGCATGAGTCACAGTTGGAATCATAAGGGAAATGGCCTTGAGCACGATGATGATACAAGGCGGTTGAGGACAACGGAATCCTAAAAGATCCTTCTTCTCCACTGTCCGGTGGTTCCGGTGGGTTCTCTGGAGGCTTGGGGGGTCTTTCAGAAACCTCAGAAGGCTCGTAATCAGGACTTGACGGTGACGGAACTCCTTCGGGGACCCTTGAAGACGAAGACCCGGGCTCCCCACCACGAGGAGCTTCCAAATCAAAGGGCTCAGCTTCAGTCCCTTGTCCCGGCACTGGCAGTCCTCTGTGCATCATCCGCAGATGACACACTAATGGACTGCTCGCCGGCGGGCTCTCATCATTGCCCTTTTCAACAACATCAAGCACACCAAGCCAAGCACAAACACTCCCAAGCACACTGCAAGCCTTGCAAAACAACATGTTCAACATGCAACGTGTACGTGTTTGGGGTTTTGGGGCCTTCCTATGCAAGACAAACTGCTTGTAGCTAGGCACTCGGACCCAGTGGTCCCCACAAAAGATCCTAACACTGCAGCCCTTCCTGCGCGGCCTCACTCTAAAGACCTTCCGATCCTTTTCTCCAACGGAACACCTTTCAAACTCGACAAACAAAATGTGGAACCCCCAAAACACTAGACCACCCAAGAGGCTGCAGAAGCCCAAGACGGCCACGATGGCCATGACATCCAGTCCTGGCCCAAGACCATTCCTGTATAGGCTGGCGGTTCGGTTGGGGTTGAAGTTAAGGTTCGGGATTTGGTGCGTTTCAAAGGGGTTTCGGGCACAAGCAAGCTCAAGCTCAAGCAATCCAAGCGGCAAACCAAGCTCAAACAACTCATGCTTCACATGTATTTCAAGAAAACGAAACCACGCACTCACATCTTTGTTTTCTTCTCGAAAGGAAATTCGGTGCGCCGCGTCGGCGTAGTCCAGGACTCCATCCCGAACACAAAAGAAAGCTATGATACATTCCAAGCCGGGCCCACGGCTCCAAATCCCCTTCATCCTTTCTTGATCGTCTCCTTTGCGGCAGCCACCACCGCATCGAAGCTGGGGACATTGGCCGAGCTGCTGGAAGATGGGGCTCCCGATTCGGGAACCGTTGGCATGGAGGGCCCCGGAGCGGGGCGTGGCATCGCCTTTACCGCCGGCGGTGCTCCGAGCCCGTCTGTCCAAGACCAAGAAGGGCGGCCGATGGAATCCCCAGGCGGGGCTGTTGAAGCAGGAGAAGGTGGCTCCAGGGGCATATCCCCGTCGTCGTGCAAATCCTGGCGGCGGCTTGCTCCAGTGGAGCGCCCCGCGGGCCCAGAACACCCGCCACAGGGCAGGCAGCCCGGTGGTCCCCGAGCGCATCCAAAGTACCGCCGCAGCGCCAGTGCCTCGGCACGTGCGGCAGCGGGAGCCTCAAGCGCCGCAACAACAGGACACGCATGCAATCGGAAGGCATGCGGAGCTCCGGCGCGGTGGGGAGGGCTGTGATGGCCCGTGAGCCGCCGGGGCCAGCTTGAGACAACAGAAGCGCGCGCGAGGCCGGGTCGAGGTCAGAAAGGAGGCCTTCGCACGCCGCCGTGTCTAAGCATGACGTGGCGGCCCTCTGCCATCCTCGCAGAGGATCCCCGAAGTTTCGTCCCGCCGGCATTTCAGGGCGGGAGGTTTCAACCAACTGCTGCCAGTGCGGGGCGTCAAAGCCAGCCTGCCGCAGACTCGACTCCGAGCCAAGGGCGGCGGCTACGCAGGGCAGGAGACAACCTTCATGTTGTAGGTGGGACCGGGCTTGGGCAAGCAGCCCTTCAACGCCCCTGCACTTCAAGCAAAATCTCAGCGCCTCTTCGGGGCCTTCGCCATGGAGGTCTTCGTCGGCCGAAACGGAGGTGGAGCTCGAATCGCTTGATGTAGACCCACCAGGACCAGCACGGGCCTTCGGCTTCAACCTCCGGCGCGAATCTCGCGCGGCCCTGCGGGCATTGCTGGCCTCCTTCGACCGCAATGCAGCATCTGTTCGAAGCCTCAAACTCGTAGTGAGCTCGCCCCACGCGACACGTTCGTCGCGATACCGCGTAAAGCGCGGTCCCTCGAAGAGACGCGGCTCGTGAAGGGCCAACAACGGGCGTTCCCCCGCCTTTGCATTGATAAAGGCGCGCAAGCAGATGAGGAGCCGCTGAAGATACCCCATTGCGCTTATGGAGCATTCGCGCTCTCGGCGGTCGTTGCGCCCTCCAGCGCCCTTGGTAGCGACGCCCAGCCTGTCCATGGCTGACAGGACGTCGTGGGGCCTTAGCCCCCATTCGAAGAGGCCTTTGCCTTGGAGAAGAAGATGGAGGCGCTCTTCTGCAGCCAAGTCTTGATCCACAGTGGAGGTGGCCACCTCCCGAAATCTTTTGGGACGGCGACCTTCTTCTTGTACAGGTTCGGGAAGTACCTGTGGTGGATGTGGACCTTCCGGAAACCGCGGAAGCACCGAGTGCCACGGAGTCCGGGCTGCATATTCGCTGGGACGAACCAAAGTCGCAGACCCACCAAAGATCTGGCGAGTAATCGCCGGAGACCCCAGATGCTGCGCCACATAGGCCTCGCCTATGGTCCCGGCCATGGCGAGGGAATCGTAAATGGCACTCGGGTCTGCTGGGGGCCCATAATAATGGGAAAGCTGGGGCATTGGTTCCCCAGGCCCGGGGTACAAATGGACCCCAAGCTCGGCAGCCTCGGCAATCCTCCTCCTCATATCGAAAAGCAAAGCATGATGCAAGGCCGTCAGGCGTTGTCCCGGAATGGATGGTGGCTGCGTGGTGTCCACCGGAGTAATCCTCGGCACATCGGAATCTCCAATCTCCACGGGGTCCGCCGCAATGGGGCGCCAATGCCCCCAATTCTCGGAGTCGGTAGGCGAAGGCTCCTGGGCCGGCACCTCCTCCAGCGGCGGTCCCACCATTGGCGAAACATTCGCTTCTCCACCAACCGGGTCCTCTATCGCAGGCCTAGAGGTTTGGGAGCCACCCATCATGGAGCGTATTGCTCTCCGAGCAACAAAAGCAAAAGGCTACTAGAACCAAAACACTCAGAGCTCCGGATCTGTTCCTTCGTGCACCTCCGAAAGGCGCTCCAATCCCTTGCATAAGCGAAAAACACCCCATGAAAAACATGACGCACACACGCAAAGCAAGCTCCAAAGCATGTATGTTCCCAAGGTTCCAAAGCAACATGCTCAAGCAATTCAATCCAAGCTCAAAAATCAAGCGCAAGTTCAAGCCAAACATGCCATGCTGCTTCCTAATCAAATTCAAGCCACACATGTCATGCTGTTTCCTAAGATCTTTGTCGAAAACAAGCTCTTCTTGAGGACTTTCGGGAAAACTTGAGGGAACTTTGGGCTTTCCCAGAGGACTTTCGGGATTGAAGATCTCAGACCTAAACCCTCGAAGGAGAAACGAAAACGGAGTTGAAGACAAAGCGTGTCGGCCACACTGATCATCATCGAGCTCCTCGACCTTATGCAGGCTCTTTCCTCCTTTCTTCAAGATGCTCCTGGGAGCGGTCTGCTGTCCTGAGGGGATAGGAACCTCAGATCCTGGCACAACAGCGTCCTTCAGTGAATCAAGTTCCATGTCTTTAGGCCCCTCCGCCCCTTTCTTGGAGGAGGCTTTAGACTTCTTCCCCCCACTAAACGCCCACCAGGCCCGATTGTGACCAACCAACTTGATACTCTTCTTGTTCCCTTTGTACATTCGGGACCCCGTTTTGGACAGATAGGTCTTCCAACCCAATTCCGCCCCACACCATGGAGAGAGGACGTTAAACCCGACATCAGCCACCAACACCTCCCCGAGTCTCAGAAGAACATCACCGAAGTAGACTTCGATATCGACCACAGACGAAACGTCGATCGAACCTCCAGAGGCGTTGAACAGACTGGCTGCCTTGTCGTGTGTCTTCACCACACGAAATCCTGAGATAAACTGGTTGGAAACTATGTGGCACGTAGCCCCACTATCAACCAACCAAACATCCCTCGGGCTAACCCCTAGGTGCGAGCACATCTGAGAGAGGTTTCCTCTTTGAGAAAACTTCGAGCCTAAGGCCCCCATTGAATCTCCAACTACGGTGCCTACCGGCTTCACCTCTTCAGGCGCGTTCAGAACACGAGGAGGAAGAGAAGGTTCGGCCGAAGCTTCCCGCACTCCAGAAAAACCCAAAGCCATCAAGGTGGCTTCCCCAGAGTCTGCTTCCGATTCGGGCTCACCCAAGTAACGGCCTTTCCCTTTTCCTTTCTTCTTCTTCGACTTCTCCTTGCCCTTTCCGCGTCCTTTGGGGCTCTTGTCCCTTGCTCGCTCCGAGGAGTTCCACCTCCCCGCGGCGTTCCTCCACCTTTGGGAGTTCCCCCACCTTTGGGGTTTCGGTCCCCTTTTCCTTTGTCCTTAGGCTTCTTTCGATCCTTTCCATGGTCGCCCTTGCCTTTGTCCGGACTGCCACCACCACGGGCCTTCTCATCCCTTTGCTTCTGCCAGCATTTCTCGGCTTGGTGTCCCCGTTTCCCGCAGTAATCACACAAAGTGTCACTGAGGGATCGAGACGTTCCACCTGGAGCCTCACACAGTCGAAGCTGTTCTTCGTAGTACTTCAGACTGCTGCACAATGAGTTCCAGTCGTTGCTCTTCCCATGCAAGACAACGTATTGACGAAGCTCGGTATTCACCGCTTGCAAAAAGGATACTGCACCGATCAGCCTCTGACAGAAGAAGTTCAGGGAAATTCGACAGCTTTGCCTCAGACCGAGAAAACTCATCTTCAAGGTGCCTAATGAGGTCAGTAGGTCGCCGAATATGTTGGCACGTGTGCTGCAACTTCAAACACTGGTCACGCACGAAGACGGCTTCCATGCGGGATACTATGCTGTACTGCTGCGTGATGGTGCGCATGGCCTCGTACCCACAGGCACTCAAAGCCTGTCGCTTCGAGCAAGAGCGTAGCAACTCCAGACCCCTTTCCCACTTTGCCAGGGCTTGGGTCAGGCAGTAAAACAGCTTAGCGCTCCGCGCTGCAACTTCCACACTGAGATCCTTCTGAAGTATCTCGTGTTTCACCTTCACACACAGCTGAAGCTCCCGAACGAAAGACTCGTCTTGCAAAGCCAACCATGAGCTCAAAGTCTCCACATAGCCATGCCATGTTTCCACTCCCGAAAACGGGTCGGCAGTCTTGGCTTTGGCTGCAGCTTCAGCAACCAACTTAGCAGTCTCCGCTGCCTTCTCTTCGGCCTCGTTTCGGCGTTTCTCCTCTAAGTCCATGCGTCTCATGAGAGCAGCTATCAACTGCTGGTTCTGTTGAGTAGCCTGCCCTTGCTGACGCAAGAGCTCAAGTGTAGACTGGTTCTGCTGACGTAGCATTTCCAACACGATGGCTTGAAACCCAGTCTCGCTTGAACTTTTCTGTTTTTTGCATTTGTTCTTCGAAATCAGAGGAGAAGAGAGAGGGATTTTAGTTTAAATTCCACCCCCCTCGAATCTTGTTTTGATTTTGTCTTTCATTGTTCGAGAATCAGAGGACTTTTTTGGAAGAAAAGAGCGGGGGGGTTGGGGGGACGCAGCTCCCCCCATTTGCTTGTTGTAGGAAGGGAACGCATTCTAAATTCCACCTCTGAATCTTTTCTGTTTTTTGTATTTCATTATTCGAAAAATCCGAGGAGAAGAGAGAAGGGAAGTTATTCTAAATTCTACGCCCCTCGAATTTTTTTGTTTTTTTTGTATTTCGTTATTAAAAAAATCAAGGGAGAAGAGAGAAGGGATTTTTGTTTAATTCCACCCCCCTGAAATCTTGTTTTGTTTTTGTTTTTCATTGTTGGAAAATCAGAGGTGTAGAGATTTTTACGACGCAATCACGTACAGTAGCATGTTTTTGGCTTGAATATTTTTTTTGTTGTGGCACGGGCTCGGCCAAGAACCCCATGTCTTGTAGCGGGAGGCTCGGGGAAGCGGCTTCGGCCTGCGAGTACCCGACGCCTCCCAGCTCGAGTGCGTGTGGCAAGGGGCTAAGCCGAAAACCCCATGTTTTCTAGTGGAGGCTAGGGAGGCTGCAAGGGGGGGCTTCAAGGGGGGATCAGAGGAAGCTGCAAAGGGAGGTTTCAAGGGGGGCTTGAAAGGGGGGTTTGAGACGCGGGCGTAAACGGCGCGAAGAAGGCCCAGGTACTAAACCTCTTAAACTGCTCCCGGAAACCCGTACAGGGAGCAGTTTAAGAGGCCTAATAACTGGGCCTTCTTCGCGAGGTTCCAGGGAGCAGTTTAAGAGGCCTAATAGCTGGGCCTGCTTCGCAGGGGTTTCAGGGAGCAGTTTAAGAGGCCTAATAACTGGGCCTTCTTCGCGAGGTTCCAGGGAGCAGTTTAAGAGGCCTAATAACTGGGCCTGCTTCGCAGGGGTTTCAGGGAGCAGTTTAAGAGGCCCAATAACTGGGCCTTCTTCGCGACGTTTCGGCAGCAGTTTGAGAGGCCCACTAACTGGGCCTTCTTCGCGAGGTTCCAGGGAGAAGTTCAAGCGGCCTAATAACTGGGCCTGCTTCGCACGGGTTGCAGGGAGCAGTTTACGAGGCCGAGCACCTGGGCCTTCTTCGCGACGTTTAGGCTCGCGTTTCAAACCTCCCCTTCAGGCCCTCCTTGAAGCCTCCCTGTGAGCCCCCCTTCAAGCCCCCCTTCAAGCCTTCGACCCTTCGCCCCCCCCCCCCCCCCCCTCCCCCCCCCCTTCCCCCCCCTTCAAGCCCCCTTCAATGAAGGGGGGCTTCAAGCCCCCCTTCAAGCCCCCCTTCGTACGAAGGGGGCGGGCCCAGCCCCCGTTCCACCCAGCATTTGCCACAAAGATTGTCTCCTAAAGCCCTTGTCGCCCTCGTCATCTTTCCCGTTCTTGGACTCAACTCGAAGGGAGGGACGTCCACTTTGGAAGATGCCACTGAGGCGCCTATTGTTTGCAGAGCGTTTCCTGCAGCCTTGAAGGAAAGAGGATCAAGCCAAACGCCGGCAGCGCCAGCGCCCAACAGCAGCAAGGCGGCGGCACGCCGACTGGAGTATTGTGAACATGTAACCGAAAACTTGAAACTTGTGACATGTGTCTAACTCTATCTTGTGGAATTCAAGCAGACGGTAACCCCACAGCTCTAGCCGCGGCCATCCACCTTTTCACAGCTTATTATACACGCAGTGTACTCCTTCCGTGCTCAGGCCCACAAGCTGCTTCTGGTCTTTACGTTCTTGATCTTCAGGTTAACAAAAACTTCTGGAGTTGATACAGTCTGCTGCTTTGCAGGTCTGGACAGCGCAGGCAATCCCGCCGCCAGCTTCTTAACCATGGCCAAAGCAACCACTGAATCACTTCGAATCAGCACGAAGGAACCAATTAGCGCCACGTGCGCAGAGCCAAGACCAGCGCCAGAGCTTCCAGCGAGCTTATGACCCAGACTCTCTAAAAGGGATGCCCAGGAACTTGGCAAGGTCCTCTTCCACAATTGTGATGATAGGATACCGTCGGAAGTGCAGGCTTGTTTTGTGAAAGACAAGCCAATCCTGAACAAAGACTTGGCGAAAGGAGAAAGCATTAGGAGTACCAGAGTGTTCCTTTACCTTCGGCAGTCCTTTGCGAACTTTTCCCGTGGGCTTGACATTTTGAAGCAAGTTGAGCGTGAACAGCTTGGTGTTCCGGCAGGCTATGAGGCGTTGAGGCGCTTGCGTCAGGATCTGTCGGTTTGCTCGAGGATAGAAGCCTCGACTTTGCGAGAAGAGATGTTGAGATACCAACCCCCTGCCTCTACGAAAGATCGTCCTTTGGAAGTGTTCCGCAGCGTGCAGGTTGAGCTTGCAAAGTATGGTCGACTTGTTGCTGCGTTCCCGGATCTTGCGTTGAGTGAAGCGGATCAGAGCATGATTGTGTTGAAGGGTCTTGATGCAGATGTGAAGAGATACATCTTGTTGCATGCAAAGATTGACTCCATGAGTGAGCTTGAAACTGCGATTAAGTTCTACGACGCAAACATCAAGATCCTTACCTTCGCCGATTCCGGTCGAGGTCGAGACCGCAGGAACAACAACGACATAGCGAATCCGCTGAACTTCAAGGGCGATGGAAAGGGGAAGGACAAGGGGAAGGACAAAGGGAAAGATAAAGGAAAGGACAAAGGGAAGGACAAAGGAAAGGACAAAAGTCGCTCTGGAAAGGACAAGCATGACAAGAAAGGAGAGAAGGGTGGAAAGGGAAACGTTGCTCAAGACCCTGGAAAAGGGGGCGGTGGTAGCTCTGGTGGTGATCCAAAGCGCGACAAGGAGAAGCGTGCCAACGTGAAGTGCTACAACTGCAATGAATTGGGGCACTATTCAAACAGATGCCCTAAGAAAGCAGCCAAAGGTGTGGCGGCAGCAGCGACGCTTCTAGAACCGCAATTGGCGGCCTTGACTTTGGAGGGTCCGCATCTGTTTGCAGTGGCGCTTGGTTGCGAATTCTTTGATATCGCTCAGGGGGATTCCGACAACGAGTCGAGCTTGAGCGATGGTGATTGGGAAGCCTTTGGAAGGTCGTGGTTGTTGGAGAGTTCGGAGCCCCCAGTTGAGCTTGGAACCTCGCAGCTTGAGAGCCTAGAGACCTCCGTTGAGCTTGAGAAGGCCCCAGTTGAGCTTGGAACCTCGCAGCAGCTTGAGAGCCTAGAGACCCCCGTTGAGCTTGAGAAGGCCCCAGTCGAGCTTGGAACGTCGCAGCTTGAGAGCCTAGAGACCCCCGTTGAGCTTGAGAAGGCCCCGTTGACGCTTGGTGAGCATGGATTGAGTGGATTTTATTTTCATGACATGAGCATGGCAGCACCGCATGTGACGCATGGTAGCAGTTCCGAAGCCATGGACTGGTGGTTGCTGGACTCCGGAGCGTCGACGCACCTGATCAGCGAGGAGACACTGCAGCATGTGCAAGTGCTGAGCCTGAGTGAGCACGTTGGTAGAGACTGTGTGACCGCCACGGGTGCTTCCATAGGGGTTCAGAAGAGTGCTGTGGTTCGTGTTTGTTTTGTCGTTGAGAGATCCAGTCCTATCGTCGTTGAGTTTGAAGCCCTGGTTGCACCTGTGCGATTTAACCTCCTGAGCCTGGGACGACTCCTGAATAGGAATTGGACAGTTTCCTTTGCCCCCCATCTCCACGTGCAAGCTGGTGGTTTTAAATTTAAGGCTGTGTGGTCCAACAACTGTTGCTGGTTGCAGAGTCATGCAGTGGCACGGGCCTGTTTGGTTTCTCAAGAGCAGAGTGCAGCGCAGCAGATTGCAACCCCCTCGAGTGCGAGACTTTCCACCGCCCGAGAAGATGGCCTCCTCCAGCGAGAGCGAAGTGGAATGGCGCATGGAAGGGAAAGACAAAGGGAAGCTAGTCCGGAGAGTTGTTGCGACTCAAGCGGCCTCAATCTCGGTGGGAGAAGAGGACTTCGAGGAGAGCACCCGGTTGGCCACAGCTACGTCCACGGAGACAGAGGGGGCGATCCTTCTGGTGCCCGCGGATGCCGAGTCCCAGGTGGTGTTGAAGCCGGGCGAGATCGAGACCGCGGGACCCTCGAAGATCCCCATGCAGAAGCCCATGCCGAAGAAGCCGAAGGTGAAAAAGATGCCCCAGAAGCCTCTTGTGAAGAGAATGCCAAAGGCAGCGAGCTCTTCGTCGACAAAGAGGACCCCTGTGAAGCTGGTGCCTCGTTCCGATCGCCAGCAGCCGTGGTTGACGTTGTGGAGTGCGAGCTCCAGGGCAGTGAAGAAGCAGAAGCTCAAGGAGAGTCGCATGACGTCAGCTGCAAAGTCCGATTTGAATCGCTTTCGCAGGGAGAAGAAGGGCCCAGAGAGAAGGACGCTGGAGGAGCACCTCAAGGAGCATTTTTTGCAGTGCCTGGACCGCAAGGCCCCCTACACTGTGACGAGATCATCAAGGAGAAAGCAAAGCCCCCGAGCCCACCGAGGAAGGAAGCCGACTCTCCGGGGTATCCGGAAAGGTTGCCTACCCCTCCGCGGGTTCCGCCACGTCGACGCTTGCCCACGCCTCCGAGAAACCCGACATCGCCAAGGGCCAGCGCATCACGGGCACCAGCTACGCCGCCAAAGACATCGCCATTGCCGCCCCCACCGACCAATCCCGGAACGCCTACTTCGAGTGGATGGAGTGTGGTGACGGACCAGAAGCGCTGAGCGCAGTCAGCCAGCAAGGATCTTCCCAGTCAATGGCGCGCAGCAAAAATCTTGATGTGCTTGATGGTTGTGCTTGCGCTTGTGATGTTGGCATGAGTGGCATGGTTGGCATGGTTGGCATGGTTGGCATGAGTGGCATGGTTGAGCATGTGTGTGTTGGTGAGCTTGATCAGGAGAAAGCACCGGCCCCAGACGGCGATCAGGCGTGGTTGCTACATGGTGATCAGGAATTGCTTCACCAGGAGTTATGGGGAAAGGTTCACCGTGAGCATGTGTTGCGAAGTCATGTTCCTTTCAATGTCAGTTGTGAGCATTGTGTGCGTGGAAGAGGCCTTGAACCAGCTAGGAAAATCGAGAGGGATTCCGGAGAGGGAGCCCAAAAGGAAGTTCAGATCGACAAGTTCTTCTACAAGGGGATTTGGTTCCTGGTGTTGGTGCTTGTTGGTTGCTTTGCCATCGGGACAGTGATGTACCGTGAAGTTTCAGGACCGCGTGGAGCAGCAGCGCGTGAGGTGATGCTTGGAGAAATGTCGGCGTGGGGACGCAGTGTTGGTTTGGTTGGAGTTGAAGCGCGTGACTTGTCGGTTTGCGTGAAGTCGGATCTTGAGAGGGTGGTGAAGAACCTTGCTCAGGGTTTCGCTGATACCATGACCGTTGGTGCGGTTGAGGTGTCTGATGTTCCGGTTGGTCGGCACGCTCCGGTCGCAGAGAGGGCCATCCGAACATTAAAAGAAAACGCGAACACTTTGTGCGCCGGACTAGAGCAAGTTGGCCTGGAGCCATATGGCAAAGGAGTTGGTTATCTTCTTTCGCATTGCGCTCAGGTGCACAACCGCTACAACATTCAGCCGGGATCGGCAATGTCGCCAGAGCAGCGCTGTTTGAAGACTCTGAGGCAGCCTCGGGCAGTGTATGTCTGGGGCGCGTCGGTCCTTGCAACACCTCCGCCGAGTCTGAGGCAGTCCATCACGGGCAGATATGGTCAGGCTGCATACTTAGGCCCTGAAGTCGCGGGTGGCAGTCATCTGGTGCAGTTCCGACTGAAGGATGGTTCGTTGAAGGTTGCTCGGTCAGCCCGAATCAGGATGTTGGTGCCCATGACCTTTGAGTTGTCAGCCTTGCGTGGTCTTTGTCGTATGTTGCCCGAGCGTGCTGGTGACGTTGTGCGTGGCTTGCCAGCGGTTGACCGAGGGAACATGCGTGATCTTCCAATCCCAAATACCGAGACTCGCGGACCGCCAGCATCGTGGGTCGAGGAAAATGGCAGGACCCCGAGGTGTCGAGCGTGTCGATTGAGGGGTGTTCCGGCGGACAAGGCGTGGCGCACTCAGAAATGTCGTGAGAGGTACGCTGCGTACGTGAAGAGCTCTTTTGATCCGAATCAGTTTGTGCTTGATGATGCCCAGCATGAGTTAGAGATCGAAGGAGTTGAGCTTGATCTTGGTTCGCGTGCTTTTGGTGAGCTTGACGTCGGATTGGAGTTGCCTGATGATGTGCAGGATTATGAACCGACTGAAGATGAGGGAGAGCGAGATCCCGGTGAGTCCTTCTTGCCTGAAGGGGTGCTTGAGGGTGAACTTCGTCCGGAAACTCTGTTGGAGTTGAACCTGCAGCTTCAGAAGAGGTTGACTTCATGGAAGTTGAGCCAGAAAGCCTGGATCGGGTGCCAGAACCAGAGTCCGATGCCATGGTCAACAACGTCTTGTTCCGTGAGTCGTTGGGTTTCGCCGCCGTTGCCAATCCCAATACCGGAGGGCAGACAGTGAAGCTTGGTGGTGAGACTCTTGTGGTTGAAATGCCCTCGTCTTCCAAGGATGATGTCACCGGACATGCATTGGACCTTGGTCTGACCTACGAAGGCATGTTGCGTGAGTTGAGTGCGCTTGAGTCCCTTGCAGTCGGTGATGTGATCTGGCAGGTGGACCCGAAGCAGAAAGTGATATCCACAAGATGGGTGTCCAATGCGAAGCTGGAGCGGATTGACGGCCAAGAAAGGCCCCTGGTCCGTTGTCGAGTCGTTGCACGTGATTTTGCCCAGGGAGCAACTGCTGCTCAGCTTGGCATTTCCGCGGCGACCAGCTCCGCCGAGGCATTGAGGACCTTCCTCTTTTATGCCGGCTCGAAGAGGCAGAACGTCGTAGGCCTCGACGTCAGTACGGCGTTCTTGTTCGCAGAGTTAGAAGAAGAAGACGGCACGGTAGTGGTGCGTCTCCCTGCTGGAGTTACCGGTCTCAATGGAAGGCCTGGGTTCATGCGACTTCGCAAGGCTCTTTACGGTTTGAGAGCCGCGGCCCAGACCTGGGCTCGTCATCTCGCAAAGCTCCTCAAACGCCTCTGCGACCTTACCCCATGTGAAACGGAGCCATGCCTCTTCTCAGGTGTGGTTCTCGGTGGACAGAGGGTGGCAGTGTTATGCTACGTAGACGATCTCCTCATCAGCGGCGACAGCGACGAGGCCATATACTACGTGGTGGAAAAGCTTAAAAGCGCGGTGAAGATCAAGGTGACCGCTGATTTGGATCGTGATCAGCAAATCACGTTCCTTGGTCGTCAAATCACCAGGAAGAAGGGCGAGGACTCTTTGGTGATTGGCATGGCAGGCGAGTACTACCAGGAGATCTATGAGGGTTTTGGACTTGGGAAGAGTCCGAAGTCTTGCCCAACGCCGCCGAATCTTCGAGAACTTTACGACAGAGAAGAAGAAGTCTTGGAGCGGGAGTTGAGCTCAGAAGCAGCTGCTCGATATCGCTCTACGTTGGGACGCCTTTCATGGTTGGCCATGACGCGTGTGGATTTAGCATATTATGTTTCCATGCTAGCTCGAGGCCAGGCTAGTCCACGTGAGAAGCATGAACGCGCGATGCGGATGGTATTACGGTACCTCCGGCATGTTCAGGATTTTCGACAAATCGTCCATCCAGTTGATGAGCGGAACCTTCGGTTGGATTGCTACGTGGATGCGTCATGGGGCAGTGAGAGGAGCGTTGATCGCAAGAGTGTGAGCGGTGGTTGCATCATGCTTGGTGGTTTCTGCTTGAAAGCGTGGTCACGGCTTCAACAAGCTGTCGCTCTCAGCTCAGCAGAGTCGGAGTTGTACGGATTGGTTGAGGGAGCAAAGGAATCACTTTCCATCCGAAGGGCAATTTCCCACGTGTTTGGATGGGAAGAGTTGTGCGTGCGGCCGCACCTCTTTTGCGACTCCGAGGCCGCCATCGCCATCAGTCGGGCTGACGGCTTGAGGCGTGTCAGACATATAGATCTGAGAGCATGCTTTATACAAGATCAGCTCCGACAGCGACTTCTCTTCATCTTCGGAGTGCGAGGAGCCTCCAACGTCGCAGACCTCTTCACAAAATCGTTAGATGCCCGGACTATTTTGAAGCACATGTTGAGCCTTGGTTTGTCTGAAGTCACTGTTGCAGCTTGCGTTGGTGAGTTGGCGTGTTTCGTTGGCTTGCTTGGTGCTGCTGTGGCTGGCAAAGATCATGTATCTCTTGCAGATCGGTATCGTTTGATGGAGTTTGCCAAGTGGTTGGTCGTTGAGTTTTGTGCGCCTCCCATGTCGAGCATGTTGGTTGCGTCGCGAGCGTGTTCTTGGGTTGGTGTGTTGACTGTCAGTGAGGCAGATGACGGCGGAGACCCGGCCACTACAGCGCAGCTTCAACAGATCTGCACTCTCCACATCCGCAGGGGGGGTTTCGTTTACCTGTGGGCTAGTACTCCGTGCACCGGTGGTTGTTTGTACCAGCATCTGCATGCACGAGATCCAGCTTACAGACGCGGTCGCTTGGCACGGCACTGGTCGCTACACAGGAAGCTGTGGAAGGCTTTTATGTCGCTGTGTGACTACGTCCATGCTTGGTCGATCGAGTGGCCCCGCGCCTGTGCTTACTGGTCATGGAACCAGACTATCCGTTTTCTGCAGTCGCGACCTTACATGTTGCACGATGTGGTCGAGATGGCGAGTTGATCTACAAACGTTGGCGTGTCATCACGACGATGGAGTCGGTTGCTCGCAGCTTGTCGGTCTTTCGATGTCCGGGTGATGGTCATCCACATTCCGCCAACTTCGACCTCAAGCATACCCAACACTACCCGGAGAAGTTGACGAACGTTTTCTTGCACGCGTTAAACGCATGACACCGCGAGAGTTGCTCAAAGTTTTTTGTTTCCTCTTTTACTTTGCCTTAGGTACGGTGTATAGAGCATAGGACGTGCTATGGCTGATATGGTTGAGGTTGAGAACGCTGTGAGGCGCACTTGGGTTCGAGAGCTCTGGATGCGATGGGTTCCTCAGCAGCAGGTGGAAGTCAGTTTGATCGCCTTCCTCGTGACGTTTTCCTTGGCGATGCTTGGCAGCTTCCTTGCTGGAATCTTTGTGCAGCAATACCGACAGCGTCACAGCCATATTCTATCTTTGAGTGAACTTCTTTCCTTTCTTCCGGTGGAACAAAGTCGGAGAGCAATTATCACTACGCGGCATGGATACGCCTTTCATGTTCGCAGCGATTGCCCCGCCTTGCGCAATACCCACCCAGGCAATCTGCAGCGTCGAGTTGCTTGTGAGTTTTGTCTGCAATACTTGCGCGTGGACCAGCCGACACCCACCGTGTCGAGGGGGGGTGTAGAAGTTCGAGACCTGTGCGTCATCCTGTGAGGGTGCGACACGGTGAGTTTTGCAGTTTGCAGTTTTGTGTGCATAGCTTGGAGTCTGCTCAGCTTTTGAAGTTTTCCCAGTAGCCTGAGTATGATTAGTGATGCGGGAACGTTTTGCCTCATAGGGAACCACTCTCGTCGAGTTTTGTGACTCGAGGGTAGTTTTTGGAGGTCTTTTAAGCCGAGCTGGCAAGTTGGAGAGCTGTGATACGTTTTCCACTTTGGCTCAAGTGACGAGCACTGGTGTGAGTGCTGCAAGCCAAAACAGAAGAGTTGTCCGAGTGTCTGAGCTTGCTTGCTTGGTTTGGACTTGTGTGAGCTTGGCTTGGTTGTATCCTTGGTGTCTTGTTTGGCATCTTGGGTTTTTAACGGAATCTGCGGATCAAAATGGCACCCATGCCCCATGGACTGGCATCAGCCACTATGAGAAAGTTGGAGTGTTGCTGGGCCAAAGGCTCTCTGCAAACCAGCCAAACACGAGCGTGCTCCAAAAATGCCTGAAGCCAAGCAAGGAAGTTCCACGCGCCTCACAGGAACGAGTCCCACCTTGGGACGCTTGTCGACTCTTTCCAAAGCCCGGATGGCCCCAAGCCCTTCCTCTCGTCTGCCTCCACGGAGCTGACTACGGGGTACAGGGTCAACACCACCCAACGGATTT
Organism: Symbiodinium natans; assembly: GCA_905221605.1. Lineage (NCBI taxonomy): Eukaryota > Dinophyceae > Suessiales > Symbiodiniaceae > Symbiodinium > Symbiodinium natans. Next base: position 62,322 of record CAJNDS010002578.1, on the reverse strand, counting down.
AAGAAACAATGCCAGCTATCCACAAAAATCAGTTGTTTTTCAAAAATCTCCAAAGGGATCATTCCCTTGCCGCGCCAGCCCCGCAGCTTATCCAGAAGCTTGACGACTTTCTTGAGGCTGTGAGCAGTGAGGACTTATCGCAGGCGATCTTTGAGCTGCATCCCAATCCAGCAAAGGCGGAGGCCACGTTCGCTCTTGTCCAGATTTCAGACCCCAGATGAGCCTGCGTTTCCAGAGCTCCAAAACGGGTTCACATTTCAGGCCATCGACTCGACATCGAAAATGAGCCTTACCTTCAGGCCTCTAGTAAACGCGTCTTGTGAGAGCTGCGCTCACGTGCAGATCTCACGCCTCCATGTCTTGCCCAGGCCAAAACAAACATCTCCGGGTCAGATGAAGCACGTTGCCAGGCTTCCCACAAATTTGCGTTCAAAAGGCTCTTAAACTCTTCTTAAGAATCGCCTTTAAGGTGCGAGCGTGCAAGAGGTTGGTCAGTTCTTCCTGAGCTTCACCAGGCAGCAGCCTTTGCCGCCACAGTCCTTGGACCCTTCGGATTCTTCTTGGCAAAGCGTCGCCAAAGTGCGGAGCAATCTCTGCCCACTTCAGCCACCTTTAAAAGCCTTTGGAGGGACTGTGGGGGGACCGTGGGAACTGTGGAGGAACTTTGTGGGGGGACTGTGGGGGGGGCTGTGGGGGGGACTGTGGGGGGGACTGTGGGGGAAGACTGTGGGGGGGAACTGTGGGGGGGGACTGTGGGGGGAAGACTGTGGGGGGGGACTTCGGCAAGGGGGGGGGGTTGCATCGGTTGTGACGGAATTCTATTGATGCATCTGTACAGATGCTTTTTTGAGTCGCAGGTGTTGTGCACAGTGTCTGGCCAGTTGCACTTGGGCTCGCGAAGATGCTTGGTCGGGGCTGTTAGAACCAGGTCATGCAGTCGCATTTGCAGACTGCTCACACACAGGCTCAAGGTCTTCGTACTGCAAGGGTTTCCCTGGTTCGAGCATTGATAGTGTGAACAATCTTCAAAATAAACCAGCTTTTTGTTCATGCTTGTTTTGCCTGATACAGCGCAACCGAAAAGAATTGTACCACGGCGCCCACCATTGATACCGCATTACCAGTAGCAGCAAAATCCCGATGGGCGGCTTGCTACATGGTGCTACACCCAAAGATGCATTTGTGTCATTAATTTGTCGCCGCTTCCAAACGGGTCAGTGCCAGCTGGCCAGTGCAAATTTGCCCATGTCTGTGCGATCAAAGGCTGTGGGAAGAACTACTCGCTGGCAGGCGCGCCGGTGCTAAGCTTAAAAGTTGACAATGCGAGCTTCCGCCATGGTGGGGCCGCCGCCTGCGCCTGCATGTTGGAGGCGAGTCTGCTCACAGCTGCACACGTAGCGGCTGCATCTGGCCCACTTATGCTGCAGTCATAGCACCTCAGGCGACGGGTGCCATAGGCTATGTTGCAGGCTGTGACGTTAGACTCTGCGGGCCCGTCGGCCTCCGCTGCTGATCTTGAGCCTTCACCTAACTCCGCATCTGAACCGTTGACCTCGCCTGAGTCTAGCCGAAAGCCCTTGAATTTTGAGCTCCAGCTAGAGTTTGCGAGCCTTCCTGCCAGTGGCGCCCATGCCCTGCCGTCGGCCTGCATCCTTGAGAGCTGCCCGAATAACAATGCTCCAGTGAGCTCGGCTTGCGCTCAGGCTAGAATTTGCTTGCCTTCTCCTTCCTTCTCTTCTGGATGTGCAAGTGCAAGAAAGCCTCATGGGTACGCCTGACGCACTCATGACCCTGCGCTGGTCCGGCCGCGTGTATCTGTTGCGCGTAACTCCACCATATCGGCACCCATGTCATGTGACCCACATGCACAGCATTGCGGCAAAGCCCTGCATTGTGTAACGCGCTGGCCTCAAAGGCGGGGTCGTAGTAGTAGGTCGTAGTAGTAATCGTCGTAGTAGTAGTAGTAGTAGTAGTAGTAGTAGTAGTAGTAGTAGTAGTAGTAGTAGTAGTAGAAGTAGTAGCAGTCGTAGTCGTAGTCGTAGTCGTATTCGTAGTAGTCGTAGTAGTAGTCGTAGTAGTAGGTCGTAGTAGTAGTCCTCGTCGTCGTCGTCGTCGTCGTCGTCGTCGTCGTAGTAGTAGTAGTAGTAGTAGTAGTAGTAGTAGTAGTAGTAGTAGTAGTAGTAGTAGTAGTAGTAGTAGTAGTAATCGTAGTAGCAGTACTAGTAGTAGTAGTAGTAGTAGTAGTAGTAGTAGTAGTAGTAGTAGTAGTAGTAGTAGTAGTAGTAGTAGTAGTAGTAGTAGTAGTAGTAGTAGTAGTAGTAGTAGTAGTAGTAGTAGTAGTAGTAGTAGTAGTAGTAGTAGTAGTAGTAGTAGTAGTAGTAGTAGTAGTAGTAGTAGTAGTAGTAGTAGTAGTAGTAGTAGTAGTAGTAGTAGTAGTAGTAGTAGTAGTAGTAGTAGTAGTAGTAGTAGTAGTAGTAGTAGTAGTAGTAGTAGTAGTAGTAGTAGTAGTAGTAGTAGTAGTAGTAGTAGTAGTAGTAGTAGTAGTAGTAGTAGTAGTAGTAGTAGTAGTAGTAGTAGTAGTAGTAGTAGTAGTAGTAGTAGTAGTAGTAGTAGTAGTAGTAGTAGTAGTAGTAGTAGTAGTAGTATAGTAGTAGTAGTAGTAGTAGTAGTAGTAGTAGTAGTAGTAGTAGTAGTAGTAGTAGTAGTAGTAGTAGTAGTAGCAAAGCGCGCCCCCAGGCGCCTGGTAGTTTGGTGCGTTTTGGTGCGTTTTTTGCTATTGTTGGGGGGGGGGGGCCTTGGGGAAGGTGGGGGGGGAGATAAGAACATCATTCATATTGCATCCACGCCCAAAACACTGGTATCTACAGCGTTTTCGCCAGTTTGTACAAGTTGTGGAACAAGACACGTTGTCACAAGCGTCCATGCCTTTTGCGACCATGCCCAAAACAATGGTGTTTACGCCCAAAACACTGGTATTTACAGCATTTCCGCCGCTTTGTACAACATACTGTGGAAGGATGTGGAACAAGAAAAGCATTCACAAGCATCCTTGCCTTTGGCGACCATGCCCAAAACACTGGTATTTACAGTGTTTTTGTTTCTCTACGGGCTGCAGACTTGACCTTTAGAACAGGGACCGGCATACAGCAACACATCCCTTCCCCTTCATTTTCCGTGCCCGCGAGCAGATTTTTTCAGCTGATTTTCGGCCTGTCCTGGAAATGATGGCCGAGAAAGCCAAGGGCTTCTCTTTTTCCTGGCCCCGGAATGTCTTTTTTCCGACCCCGCGACCTTTTTCAACCCCGGAAGGTCTTTTTTTTGGCCTCGGTCTTTTTCCCGGCCTCGTTACGGGGCCCAAAAAAAAAAGTCTTTTTGACGACCCTGTTCGCAGCCGTCAAAAAAGGAACGACCGTCTTTTTCTCAACCCCGCCGCGTCTTGTGACCGACCCCGCTTCTTTTTCCGGACCCCGGAATGTCTTTTTTTCAGCCTTTGCCGAACACACAGAGCTTCAAAAAGGAGGTGTAAAATGTTGCTGTAGCATTGCAAGCGAACAGGTGCAGTTCACAACTCTAAACTCCAAACCCTAAATCCCAAAACCCTAAACTCTGAATCCCTAAACCCCAAACTTTAAAACCTTAACCCCCAAAAGCTCCAAACGCTAAAGTTAAAGTTCGACCTAAACCCGAAATTGAGAACTAGGGGCTGGTTCCCTGGACAGGTAGGGGGGGCCGGCTTGTGATACAAGCACAGTCCCCCCAACCCCTGCTCATCTGCGAAATCTATCACACAAGCAGGGTCCGCCCAACCGCCCTGCTTATCTGGAAACCTGTGAAACAAGCACAGCCCCTCTGCCTTTTGCGAAACCCGTCCCCCTACCTGTCACACAAGCACAACCACCCCAGCCCCGCTGCTTATCTGCAACGCCTGTGAAACCTCTCATACAAGCACAGCCCCCTCAACCCCCAACCTGCCCCTCTGCCTATTTGGAAACCCGTCCCCCTACCTGTCACACAAGCACAGTCCCCCCAACCCCCCTGCTTATCTGCAACGCCTGTGAAACCTTTCATACAAGCACAGCCACCTCAACCCCCCTGCTTATCTGCAAAACCTGCCCCTTTGCGTCCCCCTACCTGTCACACAAGCACAGTCCTTTCAATTCCCTTGCTTATCTGCAACGCCTGTGAAACTTCTCACACAAGCACAGTCCCCTCAACCCCCCTGCTTTTCTGGCGATACACAAGCACAGCCACTCTGCCTTTTGCGAAACCCGTCCCCCGACCTGTCACACAAGCACAGTCCCCCCAACCCCCCTGCTTATCTGCAACGCCTGTGAAACCTTTCATACAAGCACAGCCACCTCAACCCCCCTGCTTATCTGCAAAACCTGCCCCTTTGCGTCCCCCTAGCTGTCACACAAGCACAGTCCTCTCAATTCCCTGGCTTATCTGCAACGCCTGTGAAACTTCTCATACAAGCACAGTCCCCTCAACCCCCCTGCTTATCTGCAAAACCTGTCGCATTGCTTATCTGCGAAACCCGTCCCCCTACTTGTCACACAAGCACAGTCCTCTCAAGTCCCCTGCATATCTGCAACGCTTGTGAAACCTCTCATACAAGCACAGCCCCCTCAACCCCCCTGCTTATCTGCAAAACCTGTCGCACTGCTTATCTGCGAAACCCGTCCCCCTACCTGTCACACAAGCACAGTCCTCTCAATTCCCTTGCTTATCTGCAACGCTTGCGAAACTTCTCATACAAGCACAGTCCCCTCAACCTTCCTGCTTATCTGCAAAACCTGTCACACTGCTTATCTGCGAAACTCGTCCCCCTACCTGTCACACAAGCACAGTCCCCCCAAGTCCGCTGCTTATCTGCAACGCCTGTGAAACCTCTCATACAAGCACAGCCCCCTCAACCCCCCTGCTTATCTGCAAAACCTGTCGCACTGCTTATCTGCGAAACCCGTCCCCCTACGTATCACACAAGCACAGTCCTCTCAAGTCCGCTGCTTATCTGCAACGCCTGTGAAACTTCTCACACAAGCACAGTCCCCTCAACCCCCTGCTTATCTGCAAAACCTGTCGCACTGCTTATCTGCGAAACCCGTCCCCCTACGTATCACACAAGCACAGTCCTCTCAAGTCCGCTGCTTATCTGCAACGCCTGTGAAACCTCTCATACAAGCACAGCCCCCTCAACCCCCCTGCTCATCTGCAAAACCTGTCGCACTGCTTGTCTGCGAAACCCGTCCCCCTCCTGACAAGCACAGTTCCTCCAACCCCCCTGCTTATCTGCAACGCCCCGCGCCACATTCACTCTTAGAGGCGGCATCTTTTCGCATACTTGTTTGCAAGCGGGGGGCTGCGCGCCCCCCCAGACCCCCCCTTCCGGCAAAAGCCCCCAAAAAAATCTTGAAGGGGGGCTTCAGGCTTCAACAAAGCAGAGTTGGGGAAAAGGCAAATATAACTTCTCCGCTACGGTTACAAGAAACAAAGAGTTAAGGGTGTGCCATGACAACAAGAAACAAACGGGTAAAAAGAGGAATTGTCACTTCTTTGCCATGTCCTTCCTCCAATTCTCAAAGACTGAAACACTTAAGCAAAAAGAGGGCGGGTGGAATTTTGGAGGAAACGCCGGAAAAAAAACAAAAAACAAGAAACGAGGGAGATGGGAATTTGAGTTTTTCTCTCTGCTCCACTTCTCCAACTTGATTTTCTCGCAGAATGAAACACAAGAAACAAAAAAAAACAAAAGCAAAAACTCCAATTATCCAAGAACGAAACAAAAAAAAGAAAAAGTTCCACCACCATTTTTCCAACTTCGGTCTCGAAGAACCAAACACAAAATAAAACAGATACAGGGGGTGGAAATTCGACCAATTCTCTCCACCCCCACTTCTTCTCCAACTCCGAGAAGAATGAACCACAGAAAAACAAGAAACGAGGAGGGGAAAGTCTTCAAAGGAGGCTTTGAAGGGCTTCAAGGGCTGTTCGAAGCGGGCTTGGGGGGGATTTTCGGCGGTTGTTAGGAACAACGAAAAAGCGTTGCAAAAAAGCTTTTTGGAAGTGTTCGCAGTTTTCAGATTCTTCCGAGCCAGCGTATTTAGCAAGCACCCTACAGGGGTTCTTTTCTGTGGTTTGGTAACGGTGGCTCGGTGTTCCATTCGTCGGCTCTGTTTAGGCGGTTGTTGTTTTAAGACTGGTGTGTCGCGTTTTCATGTTTTAATAGGGCTCTGTCGGAAAGTTTATTTTTTTTCTTTGTCGGTTTCCGCTCTCCATCCTCCGACGTGGTTATTGAAGGTTATAAGCTTCATGGATTATGTTAGGTGATTTTTGTTAATGGCAAAGGCGTCTGACTTTACACTGATAATTTCTGTGTTGTGCTCCGTTAAGGTGTTGTAGGTGTCACACATATCATAATTATGATTGTAATGAAGAAGTTCTTTGATAAAACAACAGCCGTTGGTTAAGGTTCTTGATCATATGTCGGTATATTTACACATATTTATATGTATCGTTACACACGCGAGGCGACTGCGTCGCGTCTTATCTTCATTTTCATCTTCAACTTCATCTTCATGTTCTTCATCTTCGTCTTGGTCGTGTTCGTCGTTTTCTAAGTTTAAGGTGTCTTGTAAGGTCATTGTGCATTCTTCAATGACAAACACCCTACCCTCATAGATTTCTGTCTTGTTTGGATATTTTCATAATCCACTTACGTGAATGTGTGATGGTTGCTTGTAGTAGCGTATTTTGAAAGTTTTTTCTTCAAGGCGTTTAAGGAGTTTTTTGTTGAAAAACATGTTGCCAGTTGATGCTTCCACTAGGTATAGGTTTAAGTCTTGTAATTCTACATTTTGGTAAGGCTTCCATATATCAAACTCGGTGAAGACTGGTATGTGTGTAATTTAGGAAAAGGCTTTTGTAAAGGCTTTGGTTCTGTCAATTTCAATTGTTCTGTTAGAGAAATCGTGCTTGAAGTATCCGGTTGGCATTATGGTCGGTGCATCTGTACCTGGGTGGCATCTAGATTACAATATATTGTTATTATTTCTTTAGATAGTTTCTCCTTAGTCTCCTGTTTTGATTTTGGTTTGCTGGTCTTTGTTAAATGCCTTAAAGACAACATGCCTATATATAGTAAGCATAAAATGACTGCGATGAAGAAGCCCGAAGATTTGACACTGGACGAAGTTAGGGAGCAAATGGCATTGTATCAGAGGTTATATTATAAGCTGAGAATGCAAGACCCCGACCCCGATTACGCAACCGCGCTACAAGAGAGGAAAAGGTTAAGCAAGCAAAGGACTCAGGAAGCGAAGGGAGGGCAAGTTAACGCGCTTCCTAACCAAAAATATAGTATGGAGCATATGGCTGTTATGTAGCCGAATAAGGTTGAGGAATAGAAATTTTTTTTATAGTAATAACTAAAAAGACTATGTTTGGACGAGAGGAGGATGGAGAGTTGAAAAACTCGTGTGCCATGAAGTATGTGCCGAAACTACATAACCGCAAAGGGGCTTACACACAACCGTCTTGCACACAACCGAAAAGGCTCTTACACACAACCAAAAAGGCTCTTACACACAACCGAAAAGGCTCTTACACACAACCGAAAGGGCTCTTACACACAACCGAAAGGGCTCTTACACACAACCGAAAAGGCTCTTACACACAACGGCAAGGGGGTTTACACACAACCGAAAAGGCTCTTACACACAACCGAAAAGGCTCTTACACACAACCGCAAGGGGTTTACAAACAACCGAAAAGGCTCTACACACAACCGCAAGGGGGCAACCGCAAGGGGGTTTACAGACAAGCGACAGGCTCTTACACACAATCGCAAGGGGGTTCACACACCACAACCGAGAAGGGTCTTACACATAACAGCAAGGGGGTTTACACACAACCGACAAGGCTCTTACACACAACCGCAAGGGGGTTTACACACAACCGAGAAGGCTCTTACGCACAACCGAAAAGGCTCTTGCACACAACCGAAAAGGCTCTTACACACAAACGCAAGGGGGTTTACACACAATTGAAAAGGCTCTTACGCACAACCGCAAGGGGGTTTACACACAACCGAAAAGGCTCTTGCACACAACCGCAAGGGGGTTTGAAGATTAGTTTTCATAATAGTTTATTATAAAAACTCAACGGACTTAGGAGAAAGGGGCTTAAAGAGAAGGCGACATATAATATCAAGAGATGACCGACAGCGAATATGAAACTGAGAGCGAATATGAAAGTGAGAGCGAAGATGAAACATAAATGTTTTATCAGGAAATACGCAAATTCGATTATTTCAAAAATTGCACTGTGTGTAATGAAGTTAAGAGCAAACAGCAGATATTATTAAGCAAATGTGATGCTTTACATATTGTAAATTGTTTAATTTCTGATCATTATTGTTGTGATAAGTGCTGTAAATTAAAATGTCTATTGGATGATTACATGTATGTCTTCACTAGGTCATACAAATATCCAAAATATTCTAAGGCTTGTGAATATTGAAAAACTATATTGATAATAACGAATACACGCTGGAATTACATTGTGAGATGAAACAAATGTATGAAAACTTAGGCACTCATGATTTTTACAAATGGCACGCAAAGAAAAAAGAGCGCTACAATGATACTCTATGTGGCAATTTTGACCACTATCAGAGAGTGCATAGGTTCTTTCTTGCGATTATATATGGTATATGTGATTTCAAGTTAGATTACCAATATTTAAGTGAAACAACGAGGTCTATATATGAAATGATAGTTGATAATTCTGTGTAGTTTAGTAAAATTATAAAAGGTTCACGCCCGGGTTCGCTTGGATAGGGGTTTGGGTAAGTTGGCGGGTTGGGGGTTTGGTTGGGTCGGGGGTTGGGGGTGAGGTCGTTTGGTAAGGGTTTTTCGTGTTTTTGTCTTAAAGAGAAGGTAGTATTATTAGGTATGCTGAGTTCTAGAAGACTTTGTATGAGATGTAAGCGGAGACGAGCAGATGAGTTTTTTGAAGTGGAGGCGGAGATATGTAGAGTATGTGTAAATGAACTAGTGCCGAGGAAAAATTGTTCTACCTGTCGGAGAAATAGGAGGGGTGAGGAATTTGATGAAGGTTACATGTCGTGTAGGCGGTGTAGAGAAAACATGAAGTTGTTTAGAGAAATGAATAAGGATAAACGGATGGAACAGAATAAAGACTATCGTGAAAGGCACAGGGACGAGATTATGGCAAAGAATAAAGATTATCGTGACGAGAAGAAAGAAGAAAGGAAATTGTAAAATTCCTTGGTGGTTCGCCGTGATGTTTGTGATTACGATGTTCTGAAATGTAATCTTGCAAGACATAAGAAAGCGAATAAGCATGTGGAAAGTTTGAGAATGGAGGAGGCGGATTAGTTCATATTATGATGTTTATAATATGAATTCATTTTTTGGCGGGATTTGGAGGACGGGAGCTGAACCATACGCATCAAAGTGTCTAGCTCCTTGTCCCCCAGCACCTCTGAGAGACCCAGCATGAAAGCTGAGATTGGCAGGGGAAGCAACAGTGAAAGGCACAGTTCCCTTTCCACGTGGTTTTGTTGCTGAGCTGAGATCCCTGGCAAAAGACCCGTCTTAATCCAGTGCCGACCCCATGCCATACGCCTAGCACCTACCCACCCTAGCTGCAACACACTGTCGACGACAGCAGCCTTTGAGGCAAGTGAAATAGACGTATCTGCGCTTGGCCTCCCTTGCACTCGGAGGTCCATAAAAGCCTGCAAGTGGCTTATATGTGAAGATTTGTTGCACAGCACACAGGGCCAGCAGGAACCCAACCCCTAACCAGCACCCCAAAGCGGCCCAGCCCACTGAGGCCCGGAAACATGGAATTGAGTGCGGACTCGGGAGTGGCAATCCACCCTCCCAGATCCCTGTATGAGATGCTGAAGCATTTACAGTGAGCTGCTGAAAACCGTGGTTATCAAAGATGTGCACATCGAAAGACAAACACTGTGTTGCACAGACGGGATGCAAAAGCACAGCTGCAAACAGAAAAGGCCGGGCTGCTCGCCAAGAGGCATTTGCATGGCGCGGGGGTTCTTCGCTGCAGCGATGGCCTTGCCACACCCTCGCGTGAACTGTCGGACGCGTCCCCCTCGAAGACTCTGGCCGTCTCTGCGATTCTCTGCGTCCCAACCTGATGCCGATGCCTCTGGCCCCGCAAACCGGCCAGCACTGCCACTGCCACCCAGAAACCAGAACCACAGTCGCTCAAAATGACAATCTCCAATGAGTCTCCAGTCTCCTCAAACTTTCAGCGTGAGCCAGGGAGCCGTAACACCTTCCCTCCATAGACCGGTCCTGGATTGATACCGAGCGAGACCGCGTGCACATCATACCCACCGGGTGGCTGCGCAACTCTGGCGGGCACAGGGCGTCGCTTTGACAGGGTGCTCCATGGGTTCTGCTGCTTCGAACTCTACACCCCCAAGCTGCAAGGTCAAAGTCGCAAATTTCTTCCTCGATTTGCAGCTCCGCAGCACTAGGCCCGTACAAAGGTGAACAGTTTGTACGTGCAATTTTTTGCGCAAATGGTTCTGCCAATCATGAGCATCTGGGTGGAGGGGGTTGTTGGCGGGGAGAGTAAATGCGGGGTTGGCGGTGGGCTCGCGTTCGTTTTCGAACTGTATTTACGAACTCTTCTGATGCAAGAACGAGTTCCGTGTGATGGCATGCCATGTTTGCGCATGTTTGCAGACCTTTCTGACATGCGGCGACAGATGAAACCACCTGGAATGTCCTTTCGAGCAGCTCAGCGAACAGACATCTATCAGCATGAGCGAGATGCATGTAACAGAGTCACACACACACACGTTGTTTTTGAGTGTCGATCAACTGGTACTGCAGTTGCACCCTTGGGCGTGCCGATGGAGTTGGTGGCCCCATGCAAGCGTTCCTGGAGGTGTGCACTCTTTTCTGTGATGGTGTTGGCTGCAATATGGTATTTCCAAGCCGCCATAGCTTCACAGAACTTGTGTGAACATCTGAGACCTCAGAATCTTGCTAGTGCGGACGGCGCTGATGCAAATTCAGTGCCTCCAGGAAGATGGTGTACTCGTTCATGGTATGAGAGCAGCAGCATCGAGAAGCTTTTCTACCGCAATGCAGATGTCTTGACTGCTAATCGCACCATTTTGTGCGAGACTCTGAAGCCTTGGAACTACGAAGACAGTTGGCGAAGACCCATCCGAGAAGGCAGAGCTCGCAGTCCGCAGAGTACTATGTTTTCCACACTGTGCAGGGAAGGGTTCAGACCACAAGTGCTCGAGCCATTGGCGGGGGTACTTCGAGATCCACGATTCCTTTGTGATTTTGATAGTCCTGATACGAACATACATCTGGGAACCAGAGACTGGTTGGTCATGGCCGACAGCTCCGACTACCCACCGCAGCCAGGCACTAGGCGACTCTTCTTCGATGCGGGTGGGACGACTTTCGCGCCAGTGATGCAATGGTTTGCGCAGACATATGAGGACAGGGGTTTGCCGCTGGATGAGATCTATGTGTGGGAGGTGAAGAACATTTCAGAGGCTGATTATTGGGCCAACGTCCCAGAACACATCACGAATCGCTATAAGCCAAAGCTGACTCGATACAATGCAGTGGGCATCGTAACTGGTCTTGGGGCAGAGCATAATCCAATGACTCAGATCCACAAGAAATGCCGTGCGCAAGATTTTTGCGTATTCAAGCTGGACGTAGATACACCGTCGGTGGAAATGCCCATCGTCCACCAGCTCATCGAAAACCCTGGCCATGTCAGTGAGTTTTTCTTTGAACACCACGTTTGGTCTCCGCTCATGTTCAAGTGGTGGGGTACGCGGTCAGGTGTCAACGGAACATTCCAGTACAGCTACGACATCTTCACCAGACTGAGGCAGAAGGGAATTCGTGCACATTCCTGGATCTGAGATGTTTGCATAATATGATCGGATCAAAGCCACCAATATAGGTGTTCAGGCGCAAAATGCAGAACTCTCTGTAGCTCTGCATGAGCATCCTGTGATATTTGAGTGTGAGCATCGACCTTTGAGTCAGCAGCAACAAGGAGACAGATTACACAGAATTACAGATGAATACAGTAAAGAACGGGTGCTGCGGCGGCACCGCGGCGGCACTGCGGCGTGCTGCGGTGCAGTAGTGTCTTTTCATTGCGGGGGGAGGCGTCCTGGAAATATTTGGCTCAAGCTTCTCGAAGCATCTAAGCATCTATACAAGCACAGAACGACAGTAAGCAAGGGATTGGAATGGCATGTGGCCATGCTCGATTACTGTGACTACTCGGAGTCTGCTGCAGCAGGAAATTAAAGGACCGGATACCCTTGCGCGTGTATTGTTTTTGAGCTGCCCTCGCGCGAAAAGAGCGGTTGTGTGTGTGTGTGTGTTTCTTTCGGATTGTTTGTTTGCGTGAATTATTAATGACGGATCGGTGCAATGACGCGTTGTGGGTTTTGCCGCGGTGCGGCGCGGCGATCAGCAGAAGCGGCAGCTAGGTGTGTAAGGGTATTTGTTTGGCATGACGTGTGCCGTCTCGGATCCTGTACTCACGTCCTCGCCGTAGCTGTAACGGGCTAGAAAGTCAAAACCCGGTCTGCTTTCCTAGCCGTAGCGGTGACAGACGACTGTTTGGAAAGGGAGCATGCTAGTTAAGAATTGAACACAAAACCGTTGGAACTACAGGGAGCACTCCGTCGATGACCTGTGCTCCGTGGCCTTGTAGCAGCGTTTGCACTCTTGTGCCCCTTGTGGTCTCTTGTAGACTCGCTGATGTGGTTGTGTGCCGCCACGTGAAGACTTCTTTCGCTTGAGCCATCCCTGTAGCCCAAATGTAAAGTTGCGTGATGAAGGAAATATACGCCACATGGTCACCAAAAGCACAGCAGCCGAGTGGGTTGCCGCCCGTGCTGTGAGGAGCCGAATGGAGCCGACATGGTAGGCACTACGTCACTGCGTCTAAGGAGCACAAGGTTCAGAGACGATTTCTGCATGGAGCACTGTGTGAGAGGGGCTTCCCCGCGCGTATCGTTTGATGGCTCCGAACCCCATCTGCCAATCAGCTGTGCCCTGCACACCTGCGCGTTGAGCTTGTCGACTAGAATGCCGTCCGTGCAACTGCCAGGGGGTGTCTTCGTCAACGAGTCCCTCCTCGATGTCCTGTTGCTGGAATCTGGTATCCATGTCCTCAACGATGAAGGTGTCGAAGGTGTCCTTGTACGCGGACCACGACCTCGTTTCACTGCTTTGTTGGCCCTGGAGATCATCCGTGTTGTTGCATTTGTCATATCGTGGTCGCACCACCGAGAAGAAGTGTTTGGATGACTTGTAAACCTCCCCTAACCGCCCTAAGGCTGGCCGCCACCATCCTGACCTCCGGTGCGTCATCTTGTGGACAGGTGCCCATTAAAACAAGAACGGACAAAGGGGGAGCAGGCTCAGGGCAACTTCCTGGAGAGTCGTCTGCCATCCGAAGAGACGACCACAGCCGGCGTCGGATGCTGGGCCCGGCTGCTTGGCGAGAGCGCGCGCGCGCGCGCGTGTGTGTGCGCGTGACCAAACAATGCCAGAGCGAGGCCGCGTGACCTGTCGGGCAGCTCGGCTCCCCAGGGATGTGGCAGCCTGCGCCAGCAACTCAAGGCCCTCCTGGTCCTGCAGCAAGACTTTACGGTGTGCTGCTGAGCCCGGGCGCGCTGCCGCGGCGTGTGTCGCGCAGTGCCCCCCTAACGGCCGCTGTGTGGGGCAACTCCGCGGGCCAAGGTCTGGCTGTTGGCGCTCGGGATTTGTCAGGTATGATTACATATAGAATGAGCATTCTCGCCTTTCACATGCGCACACAGCCATTGCAGGGCTCGTCGTGTCCACTTTTTCAGTTGCACGCATGTCGGTGTGCTCGCTGCGGCGCATACAGCAAAATTGGCTTGCGAGATTTGGACGACCGAGATCGCTGTCTTTTTTGTTGGGAGATATTCGGGTCACTTGTGCCAAGTCAGAACGTTGTTTCACACGGTGCATCACAGCCACATCCACCCAGCCCGTGGGGGAATAGCATGGTTTCACACGCGGTGCATCACAACGGGCTATCCACGGTGCAGTTTCACGCTGGAACGAATCTTCTGGGGTGGCCCGCTGTGGGCTGGTGGCCCATGAAGCCCGAGTTGGACACCGCCACGGAACAAATGGATGCTGTTTCAAGCGGTGCATCGCAACTACATCCACTCAGACGTGTATTCGCTTTCGTCCAAGCGTGGGCACACTGCTCCGCGACTTCCCCGCCCCACCGGATTTGCAATGCGCTTGGTTGTTGTTGGCGCTGTGCGTCGGCCCGCTCCAACCACTCGCGGCGCACAGTGCCACCCCGAGAAGTGGTAGACCCACGCGCCCGGCGCATTATGCCGCCGTTTGGGATACACTTCCACACCAGGACACGGCCCCGCCATCCACGCTTTGCAACAGCTGCCAACTTAATCTTCGTTGCTAACAAGGCCCTGTCTTTTCCTGGCACGTCAATGGTCAATGGTGCGGCTGAAGCCCTGACAAGTGGGTCCTATATTTTGCCTGCGCCTCTTGGAACGCGTGGTGTCGTTTTGAACGAGAACCGCCACTGGCTCAGACATGCCGCCCGGACATTTTCCGCGCAAGTTGCGGAAATGTCACACCTACTGTTGTTTCCTGTGACGGAAGCCTGATGTGAGCAACGAGCGCCGGGCATGGTTTGGTTTGACTCTGTTCGCCGGCCCGAAGTCCAACCTAAACAGCTTGCCTGAAAAACAAATCAACAAGCGAAACCAAAGGACCTGTGCAATGCTGGGGGCCTCCGCAAGTCGTGGCGCATTGTCAAGCACGGGCGCGCCACTGCCCTGACAGGAAAAACAGCAGCAGTTTCAGGCGAGCTGTTGCCGGGCGAAGTTGGCGCTATCCTGAACAAGCCACAGTCCCGGCCCAGCTGCCTTTCGTCCGGGCCATGTACGCGCGCACTTCCGCCCATTTGTGGTGGGATGCGGAAGGCGCTGCTGCATGAGATGCCGCAGGAGCAGGGAATCAAACAGGGGGACCCGTTAGCGCCGGGCCTTTGTGCGTTTGGCCAGCACGACAGCCTGACGAACGGCTCGCCGCGTTTCTGGACGACCTTTTGTTTTTTTTTTTTCTTTCGCACCTTTTTGAAACTGCAAGTCACAAGGAGGGTCAGGTCACTGTGCCAGCTGCAAACTACGGTGGCGGGTCACGCTCTAAGCATGGGCAGGGAGGCGGTTGGGTTGAGGAGCCTCCTGCCAGCGAGCGTCGGCGAGGAGCTCGTGCAGTGCTGGGGGCGGGCCGGCAGCACCCAGCTCCGACTGGACGGGGAGCTCCAAAAAGGTGGCAGCGAGCGCACGCTGCGCCGCAACGGAGATTAGGCCACTCCATCGGAAAAACCCATGCGGCTTGAGCGGTGATGCGGACAGCGGCAGGGGCCGGCCGCGGACAAAGGCGGCAGCCTCCTCGGCCCAGCGTCCTCCCACCTCGAGCCCACCAACGACGAGGCGACAGCGTCGGCTCCGATCGAGCTCGGGGTACCAGGCGCGACCATAAATTATGCCAATTCGACGTTGGCTCAAGATGGGGCACAAATCGAGATGTGCTTCAGGGTACTCTTCAGGGCTTTCCTTAGGGTGTAGCCCGTTTCCCTAATTTTCATCCGAACCCATCTTCTGGTTGCCTAGTCCTGAGCCCAGGTTGTTCATGGAGCTGGGTGGCTTGAGGGCTTCTTCTTTTGTAGGAATGGTGATGAAAGGATGCTCAGAGGCATAATCCCTTAGATGACGTACGCATGTCAGCCCCATCACCGACACCTCTCATAACCAACACAAACAAAGCATTGCAGGCCTATAAAGCTATAGGAGACGAAGTTTCCAAAGGAGCGTCGCGAGCCCAGACGCCCGGGAGCCGCATGGAGCCGCGCAGCAGTCAACCAGAAGCCACGCACATGTACCTCCAACATAACGAACCGACGAACCTGCTGATTTCAAGCTGGACCGCATGCAGCCCGAGCCTTCACGGTCTTGCCCGCATCGGATGATGTTGCCATATCCGGCTTAGACTGCCGAACAGCTGCAGATGGGGCCCCACGAGGCCAAGTGAGCAGCCGTTTGCCCCATTGAACCATGCGGACATCGATGCGTCGCAGCTGCGTGGCGGTATTGATAAATTCCAACCCAAAGCAAGCTGATGGGGCAACGTAAGTTTGGAAAATGCGTTCAGTAAAGGAAACGGGCAAATGTTCCGATGAAGCTGATGTCCAAGAAATACACGCTGCAAGTCGGCTTTCGCCACGAGCTAATAGCTGGTCTGCATGCTTCTTCCAACTCAGATTTTGTTGCAAAACAACCCTCAATTAAGTGTAAGTTTTTACCCTTGGGACAATTTGATTACCAAGGTAGAACTGCATCCTGGCGTCACGCCGATGACTGGGACCGAAACGCATGACGGCAGTCTTGTTGGCACCAACAGCGAAATTGAAGCGCCATGACTTTGCCCATGCGTCAGCTGCATTCAACGCTCGCTGTAAATCATGAGGGCAACTAGTTAAGATTACGACGTCATCGGCGTAAAGCAGAACTTGGACTGTCAAGTCATTGCCAGCGCCGTCTGCAGTGCAATTTGCTCCATGGCAAGCACGTTTGATGGCCGCGGCCAAACTGTTTATCAAAAGACTAAACAGGAAACCACTTAAGACTGCACCTAGACCAATTCCATGTTCAACTTCCCAATTATCTGACAAAGTTGAGTGGATCCGTGCGGCTGCCGTGCGATCCGAAATTACATCGTCAATCAAATGCCATAACCCATCTTGAATGCCGGCACGGTGCAAACGCAGCAGTGCCCCATCCTTCCACGCAACGTCAAACGCTTTGCGTATGTCAAGGAACGCACAAAACGTAGTGGAATCTCGGCGAACATGAAGTGTTTCAAGCAAGGCATATACCTGCAGATCAGAACCGAAACGAAAACCTGCCTGACATTCATCGAACTGAGAGTCCACATCCGGGTGGATCCTATTTAAAATCAATCGCTCCAAGATTTTTGCAAAGCAACATGTCAACGTGATGGGACGATAATTGTCTCGATCAGCGGCAGCTGCAGCTTTAGGCAACGGAACAACAATTCCATGCTTCCACATGGATGGGACGCAGCAAAGTTTTCGACACAAGTCAAGAAATTGCAGTATGGCATCCCGCCACCAAGGCAAGTTAACGCAAAATGCTTCATATGGAATGTTATCCACTCCTGGGGCTTTATTCGCTGCACAGTGGCGCAGTGCTTGCTCAAGCTCAGGCAAACTGAAGGACTGCCCACTATTGATGTGCACGGGCTGTTGCTCGCGAATTCGCTTGATGCGGCGCTGGGCGCGTGCGAAGTGCCGATGGTTGAAAGCGCTAACCCCTTGAGAACCAGCATGGATAAAGTGATTTCGCCACTCATCTAGACACACATTTTGTTCCTCAAGTGACGCAGACGGGTCAGGGCACAAGTGTGATGCAATTCGAGCTTTGTTTCGACGGAATCGTCGGCGAACAGCTCTGGCAGCACTGCGGGGGCCAACCCGACTGGCATTTCTCAATGTAATTTAACCAACATGACCAGTACTTCTGTTTCGCTTTTTGAACAGTTCGATGAAACTCATTTCGAGTCCTGCGAAAAGCTGCGACAGTATCTGGGTTCGGATTACGCCTGCGCTCGCGCCATGCTGCATTGCGAGCCAAAAGTTTGTCCATGCACACATCGTCCCACCAATCCGGCTGCTGCCGCTTGGGGGGCATCTGTGCGTTGCTTGTACAAATTTGCCTCACCGTTCCAAAGAATGTCCAAAAGTGAAGCATACAGACTATCAAGCTGTTGTCGCGCGTCTGCCCGCGAAACAGCCTGCCCAGATTCATTTACCAATTGAACCCAATGTTGGATTTTATGGTACTGTGATTGCAACAACTCCGGCCAACTGCGAACTTGCAAAGTTCTCCGGAGCGGCGAAACAGTTGACTTTACATTGCATCGTAGAGTCGCGGTCAGCGCAAAGTGATCGCTTCCTACCTGTGGGCAACAGCGCCGTCGATCAACACAATGACAACTGGCCCCGTCATGAACCTCAACGGATTGAACAAGATCTGGACCCGCAATAACGAGGTCAAGAGCTGCTCCACGCCTATGAGTGGGCACGTCAACGGGGTTACAGATAACCATGCCAAAGGTATGCAAGATGGACCGGATGAATTCCACACAGAGCCTATCGGCAGGCCGAGGCGGGCGTCCGTTCACCAAACCCGGGAACCAAACATTACTATCGCCGGCAATTAACAATGGAACCTCTGGAAATTCATGCGTCACCATTTGAATTGAAACATACAACCTTTGCCAAAACTGCAGGCGGTCAATGTCAGGACAACCAACATGCGGGGCATAAAATGAGGCAACTGCCACACTCCATGAACCTTCCTGGCAGTGCAGAAACCTCCATGCGATATCAGACTGATCAGGCACTGATGGGATGACATGCAGGTGTTTTAGCGGTTCAGCCCGCTGTAAGTACCCCACATCACGACCCCTAGTGCCCGCCATGCCCTCAAAAAAAAATGGCTGGTCATCAGGCAATATCGCGTCAACCGGGGTACATGTTTCTTGCAGGAGTGCAGCTACGCAGTTCAGCGAGTCTAGAAACGACACAAAGCCGTGAAATGCATCATGGAGCCTACCTGAAAGCGACCATAAACGATTGCAGTTTAGAACTGCCAGGCGGCATGTGTTGCCCGCATCGGGGCCGCCTACCACCGAGCGTATGCTCCGTTTCCCGACTGTCGGGACAGCTGAGTGTACCGACGGCGTCCCACGTACTGGCCGCGAGCACGATGCGCATCCCGATGCGTCACGCCACGTGCTTGCATTGCGTACAAACAGGTGGAGGTGGGGGTGGGGGTAAACGCGTATCGTTCTTCGAATGCCTGGAGAAGATAGAGCTTTATTGTTCAAAGGAAACAACATCAAAATGTTGTGGTGAACAAAACATTTGATTGTTGTTTCAGTGCTTGCCTTTTTGCACAACTTATTTCTAATGCTTGATCAGTTTTATGCTTGTTCATGCAGGATTTGTATTTACTTATACACCCGTCGCAGCGGGACCTCTCAAAGGGCAGGATGCCCGGAAAGTGCTCTTAGAAGCTGATAGATTGTTTTCGAAAAACCCACCCTCGCCACCCTTGGAGACTAACGTAAACGTTCTTGCAACCATGTCAGGAGAGGACTCATGTGCACACGAATATCCGGTAAGGGACCAGGCGGCTCAATGAGCGTGTACAATCAGGAACCCTTGTTAGTGCGGGCCTTACTTCATGTGGTGACAGTTCCGCTTGTTTGCTCGACCATACAGGCTCGAGTCTCGTTCTTTTCATCGCTGTACTTTTCTCAGCACTCTCATGGCGCGGTCGTTGACGCGCGATCAGCTCAATGATTTTCGGGTGTGGCTTCACTCTTTGAATATGGATTCCCTCATGAAGGTGGCTGAGGTATTGGACGACCTCATGGCAGACCGTGAGATGCGGCAACAGGAGGCTGTTGCGGCTCGCCAGTCTCAGTGGCAGTTTGTGAACCCTGCACCTGACTTAGAGAAACCGAGTGAAGCTGCCTCGTCAAGCTCTCAGAGACAGCCAGAAACTTCTTGAACTGTCGTTCTGAACCACATGGATATCCTGTTCAGGCCGTCACACTTAGGCCGAACCTGTGAGAGACCGTGAGTTAGCCGTAGTTTCCTCTCGCAGGGGAAAGGAGCCCTGTGTCTCACAGGACATTTCGAGACTCAACAACAGTCTTGGGTCTTACAGGAGGGATCGAGATCCAACTAGCCGTGCTCGGTACTGTTTCCCCACAACGTGAAAAGATTCGAACGAGAGCAAGTGATGTGAGCAGAATGCATGTTGCTTGATGAAGATTGTGTCATGCTTGAAGTGCTCAAACACGACATGACATTTCATAACAAGCACGGTTTTGAACAATAACTCGAGCAGGCAGCAATGGACACTGAGCACGGGTGTTGGGCGGGAGGCGGTGGCGGGATCGGCACACGAGCCGAAACATCAGCATGGACATCTGCAAGAGGGTCATTTTGTGTAGGCGCGGCAGGATTGCATATGTTGGATGGCCTGCAACCGTGGTGATCATGAAGTGAAGACATGGTTTGCGGCGGCAACTGCTCCCACGAACCCTGGTGACGTCGTGCCCGCGCTGGGGGCGGTGGAGGCAATGGGGGCAAGGGATTCAATCGTGGGGGCGGAGGGGGTGGCGGAGGTAACGCGTGCGGGGTCACATTTGGCGGAGGCGGGGGGAAGGCTGGCCGAACATCACCAACACCACCGTCTGCAACACATGTTTCTGATAGCCTGGGCAAGCAAGCGGGATCAGGTCCCCGCGCGTTCAGTATTTGAAGTATACTGGTGACCATGTTAGACAACGACAGCACTGACGTTTACAGATTGAGGATGTCTTGTGACAGTCGTTCTTGTAAACGGCGACTGCATGTTCTGAGCAAGGTGCTTCCTGTAGCTCCCCTATTGTCACAGGACCACATGGTACTGCATGAGTAGGACGACCATGATGACTGACAGTCACATCATTGACAGCATCACTGACGCTGCTGTTGCGCGGGGAACTGATGCTGTCAGGGTCGGGGTGGGATGCAGAATCCAATGCAGGTATATTCGCAATGCATGATGCAGTCCATGTGCGAAACAAGGGCAGAAGGGCTCCTACCGCTGAAAATGCATCTTCGTGGAAGGTTAGTGTTCTGTTGGCTGTGTGGAACAAAATTCCGCAATTCAGGTCGACGGCCGAACGCTCCTTGCCTACGATTTATCCGGAGCCACGCAGTTCATGCGGTGGTGCCTTCAATTCTGAGCTGCGGGATTCCCAGGTCTTCAAAGCGACCATCACGGATGAAATCATTGATTTTATCAACAAACGCCTCAAGCGACATGTTAACATACCTCGTGAGCTGGACACGTCCGTAACTGTCGTTTGCTTGAGCCATTTTGGCTCAAGCCATTTTGGCTCAAGGACCTGGTAGTGGGTTCCCGCTCTTGGGCACTGGAAGTGCAGCTGGGGGGGAGTTCTGTAGCGGATGGACACGGCGGTGCGCGCGCTGCTGTCAGGCGGGGAATGGGCGGCTCGGCTGGCTCGCGGAGCCGTGCCGACACTCGCCTTGCTGCCGCCGACGTGCAAGCAGGCAGCAGCACATGCTGCTCTGGTGTGCGTTGGTGTAGAGCCGGCTTACTTCGCGCCGGGGTTTGGGCCTTGGCCGCTGGCTTGGGGGTGGTTTGCCGTGGGCGTCTTGTTGGGGGCAGCTCTGGTTGCCGGTATCTGGTGCGCTTGGGCCAGCCGGCAGCCAGCCATGCCTCGCTCCTTGGCGCCCAAACTGGCGGCGGCGAACGAGGTCTTGATGGCGTTCCACGCCGGGGGCGAGGCCGAATTGAGGGCGCTGGCCGCCCAGGCTGGCACAGCCCCCATGGAAATGCTGTGCGGTGTGCTGGCCGCAGCGCTTGGACGTCCGATGCATGCGCCGCCCAGTGTGGCGGGTATCCGCCGCCGACAAAGGCCGGCGGTCAGGTCGGCTTGAAAGCGCATAATGGCACAGCTGCAGCGCCTGTCGCTTCCAGGGCGGGATGGCACCGCCCGCGCAGACATGGCGAGCAGCATGCTGGCTACAACGCCAGCCCACCCGACTCACCCGCCGCCGCGCACGACGGGCATCCTCCACAAGCGGCGCCTGGCGGCCCTGCCGGCCTTGCCTTGCCGCGCCGTCCATGCTCGCCCCACGTGCGTGCGTCGGTCCACGTTTTCCAACGGCGGGCCAAGCCGAGCGTTCATGACGCCGTCGAGACTGCCATTATTCATGCTCAGTTTGCGCAACTTGGGCTTGTAGGTGTAGGACGTGCCTTGGTACCGTCTGAGTTGAGCGTGTTGTTTGCACCGCCGGCCCCCGCCAACCCGACAGGGGGGGGGGCAGGGCGGCCCAACAATCCCCGCAGATGTTTTGGCCCGAGCACCACGCCGCTCAGTTCGCAGCCATGGCCCCTTGCCCCGCGTGCCGCGTTCGTGAGGCCGAAGGTGGCCCCCACTGCAGGCACTGTGCTGCGGTGCACGCCCTGCAAAGGGCGGTCCACACAGGGGCATCGCCGACTTGGGCAGACCCTGCCATCTTGGCAGTCTTGGAAGCGGCAGTCGCTGTCCTGCAGGCCTTCACGCAAGGGCCGCCTGTCGCTTATCCGCCCCGCGACAGGCCTTCGGACAGCCGAGAACCCTCTCGCGAGGGCCGCAGCCGCAGCCGCAGCCCGCCCGCCCGGCGGCTTCCGACGCCGCCGCCGCCACCAAGGCGTCAACACCGTGCTGGCAAGAAGCACCGTTGATTTTGGTTGCGGGGGTGTTTTTTTTAAAGGTCCAACGCCCGCCGCTACAGCACGCAGGCGGGCGGCCACGGACCCTAGGCAGGCAGAATAACCCGCTCAGGCCGTGCTTGAGAAAAGGTGCGCTCGCACAGGGTTTGCTAGTGCCGCCGCGGCAGCTTTGTTTTGCGTGGCCGACAGGGACGAGGGTCGGGGAGGCAACGCACCCAGGACCGCTGGCATCACGAACCCGTGCACTGGCAGCCTTAGCGGACATTGGCATAGGATCTGGTGACCGTGGCGGGCCGCACGCCGTCCCGCAAACCGCATTGGACACGCCGTCATCGGAGCCTGGGCCCGACCAGCTCAGCGGCGGAGAGCAGTTTGAGGACTGCAGTGAAAGCGCCGTCGTTGGCGGCATGACACCCCCGTCTCCTACTGACGCTTCATACCCGCCGGCACAGAGTCCCGTGGCGGTTTGCCCGCCGACCAACTCTTGGTTCTATGTGCCCCTTTTGCTGCATGTAGCAGGCCGTTTGGACGCCCCATCTGCCGACGTGTGGAGCTCGCACCCCGTTGGTGGCCGGCGTTGGGGGCTCTTGGTTGACGCGATCGTGGCGGCGCCCGCTATCCCTGTCGCAGGACTATTGGCCGCGGTGCACACGGTGGCCCTTGTGGTGGATGAAGCGGTGGGAGTTGACGATGTCGCCCGTGTTTGCGCGCAACTCGGAGCCACCTCCGGCCCTACGCTTGATGCGCGAGACGCAGTCCTGGCCTTGCTTGTTGGTGGGCGGTACGTGCCAGCCCTCGGCCAATCCGCCATCCTCCAAGCGTATGGCGGCGCGCGCGGGGCCAGCGAGGCCGCGACGCTTGCGCGTGTCTATGCGGAAGACCCCCTCGGACCGCCTCGCGCTCTCGGCGGGGCGGGGGGTGAGCTTGCCGATGACCATCTTTTGGGCGATGCTGCGGCCCGCGTGGCCGGAACCGAGCGTGCGAGGGGTCGGGGACGCCGGGGCAGGGGCCGCGGGCGGGGGCGCAATGGCGGGCCTGGCAGGCCACCGCCATGCCCGCAGGGCGGGCCTGGCAGACCACCGCCAAGCACGCAGCTGGCCCCCAACGCGTCTCCTGCACAGTCCACAAGCCCCGCGCCGTTACAGGGAGTTGCAAACCAGGAGTTTTGGCGGACAGTCGACTTGGCTGAAACGTTGCAGCAGCGAGTTTTCACGTTGCAGGCGCCCCCACACTCTTTGCGCGGGGCCTTGCGCCAAACCATGCGTCAAGGCTTGGAGCTCATTCGCGACGGGCGGGAAGCACACGCCGTCGACATGGGTTGGAAATTGTTTTTGCTCGCGCCCCGCATGCTCCTGTTCCGATCGCGGGGCCAGGTGCATGTCCCGCCGCGTAAACCTCCTCGCCCAGCAGCGATGGGGCGACTTGCTGGCTGAGGCGGCGCGGGCGGGCCAGGACCAGAACGCCCAGGCAAGTGCATCCCAACGGCGCCTGCCGGGCACTGGCACAGACGGGGATCTCCAACGACGGGCCGAAAGGGCAGCGGCGTTGGCGCACCTAGGCGAACTGTCAGCGGCCAGCGCTGCATTGGAAGCTGCCCCCCTGGCGCCGGCAACGCTGGACACAGTGGCGGAGCTTCGTGATCCGGCTAAGAGGCCCCAAAGTCGCCAAGTGCCGTTACCTCCTTGGTTGGCGGAGTTCGACGCCCCTGCCCTGCTGGCGGTCGACGCCGCCAAACTCAGCGCCAACCTGCTCCGGGCACGCCGAGGTGCCGCGGCAGGCCCGTCAGGCGCCACGTGCGAGCACATGCGCGTGCTGCTTCATGACGAGGATTGTTGCGAACTCTTGCACAACGCGGCGCAGTGCCTGGCTCGTGCGGAGGTGCCTGAGCAAATTGCCGCCGGGCTTCGCCTTGACCGCATGGTGGCCCTTCAAAAGCCCGCGGGGGGTATTCGGGCCTTAGTTATGGGCGACGTGTTTCGTCGGCTGGTCTCGCGCACGCTCGCCCAGCAGTTCATTCAGCGCCCAATTGCAGGAAGCCTGCGCTCCGTACCAATACGCTTTGACCACGAGAGCAGGCACGGAAGCGCTGGCGCGTGCACTCCGCTTTGCTACGGAGTCCAACCAATCTACAACAGTGGTCAGCGTTGACGGGGTCGGAGCCTACGATCACATATCCCGCAGTTGCATGTTCCAAGGTCTCCGCGATTGCCCAGCTCTGGCGCCCCTCATCCCCCTTGTCCGCATGTTTTACGGGAGGGACAGTCAGTACCTGTTCTACGACGAGTCCGGCCACGCCCACGTCATAACCCAGGCGGAGGGTGGCGAACAGGGGGATCCGTTGATGCCAGGCTTGTTTGCTGTCGGCATCCACCGAGCGTTGCGGACGGCCCATTCCACCTTCCGCCCGGGTGAAGACTTGTATGCATTTTTGGATGACACATACATCACGTGCCCGGTCGAACGCGCCGTTCCCACCTTCCGTACCCTTCGCACTGCGTTGGCGGAGCACGCCAACATAGACCTGAACCTCGGCAAGACGCGGGTTTGGAACGCTGCGGGCCAGGAGCCTGAGGGCCTGGCGGCGGAACTGCCGCCACAGCCCGGGCACTCCCCCGTGTGGGTTGGCGCCCACTCCCTGCCGGCAGAGCAGCAAGGCATGGTCGTCCTAGGCACACCGCTGGGCAGCGACGCCTTTGTCGACGCGTTCTTGCAACGAAAGGCTGGGACCCACGAGTCCTTGTTGTCCAAAATCCCCGTCGTCCCGGACCTCCAGGCGGCGTGGCTGCTGTTGCTCATGTGCGCTGCCCCGCGTTGCCACTACCTGCTCCGCGCCTTGCCGCCCTCCGCCACGGCGGCTTTCGCCCGCCGCCATGATGAGGCGGTTCTTACTTGCCTGGGGGCGTTGTTGGCCAACGAAGCACCGCCGGAATTGGACGGCCTCGCCATTCGGCGGGCACAGTTGCCTCTGCACTTTGGTGGGCTCGGTTTGCGGTCTGCCGAGGCCTCGCGCCCTGCGGCGCATTGGGCCTCCTGGGTGGACACCCTCCCCACCCTCCGCGAGCGTCACCCGGGCATCGGGAAGGAGGGGCCCGTGTGGCGACGAATGTTCTGTTGCGTGACATGAACGTTGACGTCCCGCTGGCGGATTCACGCCGCATAGAGGTCCTCGCCAATGGGCTACCCTTGTGGCAAGGTGCCCAGGTCGCGGTCGACACGACCTCCGTGTCGCGGGATGGGTCTGCACGCGCGGGGGCCGATCGCGTCCCCGGCAAAGCAGCAACCGATGCGGGACGACGCAAGCGCCAAGCCACCTACCCTGAGCTGCTGGCGGCCCGCCGCTGCCGGCTGGTTGTCCTGGCGGTCGAGGTAGGCGGCCGTTTCGGCGCTGAGCTGGCGGACTTCCTCCGCCGCTTGGCGGCCTCCAAGGCCCGCGCAGCTCCGGCGCAGCTCCGGCAGTCTGCGCGCCAAGCGGCATGCCACCGCTGGGCGGGAATGTTGGCTGTGGCCGCCCAGCGAGCCCTGGTCGTTGTTGGAGCTCCCCCTTGACATGGCGGACGAGTGCGATGGCACTGAGCCGCCTTTGGCTGACGTGTTGGCGGATGCCCGCCACACCTTCCCGGTGGTTGCCAGCCGCCTGCCGGCCCGTCCGTGAGGCTGCGGTGGGAGGAGGTTTGGCATTGTACATAGAGATTCGCTCGCGGGAAAAAAAAAAGGGTTGTTCGTGCAACGGGCGGGCTCGCTTGCACATCGTTGCGCAGCATTGTTGCAACCAGGGGCACGCACCGCGGGTGCAACGCAGTTGGCGCAAGCTGGGCTATATGCACTTGGCCAGCACCAAGCACTCGCGCGCTTGCACGCAGGGCTCCACCCGGGGAAGGTCTTTTCGCGTTTTTGGATGACGTGTACCTCACGTCGGACCCGGAACGAACCCTGGATTACCTCGGCAAAACCCGGGCCTGGAATGCCGCGGGGGAGGAGCCGCCGGGACTGGTCGCGGCGATCCCGCCCGGGGAGGATGGCGTCTCGTGTTGGCGGGGGGACTGGAGCTTGCCGGCGGCGCAACAAGGACTGCTCCTTTTGGGCAGCCCTGTCGGCACCCGCGAGTTCATCGCCGCCACGCTGGATGAGGCCCGCGCCAAGCATGCGGCCTTGTTCGCCCGGCTGCCGGACGTGCAAGACCTGCAGTGCGCGTGGCTACTGTTGCTCTTCTGTGCCGCCCCTCGTTGGACTTATCTCCTGCGCTCCGTCCCGCCGGCGGACACGGCCTCCTTCGCCGCTGCGCACGATGAAGCGGTGTTGGAGTGCCTGGGCAGACTGCTCTCGGGGGCGGATACCGCGCTTGCGATACCGCCAGCCAGCGCGCAGCGGGCACACCTGCCACGCTGCATGGGGGGGTTGGGGTTGCCGTCGGCTACCGCGCATCGGCACGCGGCGTACTGGGCGTCCTGGGCGGACACCATCGGCCGCAGGCGCTGGCGGACCTACTGCGCCCGATGCTCGGGGAGGCATCTGCCATGCCGCCCAGCACCAGGGAGGCAGAGTGCGCGCGCGGCTGCATGGCTGCGCCTGCAGGGGTTTGAGGCGCCCTCGTGGACGTCCTTGCTCGATGGCGCCGCGCCCTCGCGCGCGGCGGCGGCGGACAGTGTGGGCCCGCCAACCACGCGCAAAGGATGGCAGCGTTGCGCCGGGGCTGCCGTGGAGAAGCGCGCGCTCGAGTTGCTTTTTTCAGACCTTGACCCAGCATCTCGAGCGCTGCTGCTGTCCCAAAGCGGTCCCGGCGCGAGCTGCGCAATGACTGTCTTGCCCACAGGACCGGATTTCGCCGTCCCCAGCGACGAATTCCGGATCATGCTCTTACGCCGCCTCCGCATGCCGCTGCCCCTGGCACCGAAGCGATGCCGCTGTGGGGGGGCGCTGGATGAGTATTGAGACCACAGGTCAGCGTGCGCTCAAGTGGGGGTGCTGGCCCACCGAGCTGGTCCCCTTCAGCGCGCGGCGGCACGTGTTTGCCGAGAGGCCGGGGCACGCGTGGCAGGCAGCACCGCGCTACGCGACATGAACCTGGACTTGCCCGCCAGTGATGCGCGGCGCATAGAGGTCGTCGCCAATGGATTGCCCATCTGGCGGGGGGTGCAGGTGGCTGTCGACACCACGCTCGTCAGCCCAGTCCAACGTAGCGGGCAAGCTCGCGCCGGGTGCGAGGCTGTGCCTGGACTCGCCCTCCAACAGGCAACAGCACGCAAGCGCCGCACCTACCCTGAGCTCCGCCCCGACCGGCGTGGTAGGTGTCGCCTCGTCGTGTTCGGCCTCGAAGTGGGCGGACGCTTCGGAGCAGAAGCGCTTGGCTTCTTGCGGCGGCTGGCGCGGGCACGAGGCGCAGCCCGTATTAATATCCTCACTTCGTTCTATTAATGCACTAACTACAGGATTGATGGACCGTGGACAGGCTTATAGTAAGGTTAAGGTTGGATTTCTGGTATTCCTGCGACTGTGGGGCCCCATGGAAAGAAGAAGTCATGTGTACACGGTTAACCCTCAGTATTAGTACTAAAACTATGTGCTGTTAACCTTCTGGAAGACCAAGACATTAGGAAAGGGCCTCAATTTGCTGGTGGGTTTCGTTCATTCACGATCTTAATACTGGATAAGGAAGCAAAAGGACTAAATAATTTGTAATAAAATATAGTTCACTTGACAAGGAAATAGAAAGAAGAACGAAAGATAAGAGAGTTACACCTTAATTACTAATACGAAGCGTGAATAGAATGAACGTGCGTGTCAGCGGCGGAGGGCGCGGAGGCTGCCGCTGCGGCCTGCGTTCCACACGCGCGGGGCCGTCGTACGCGGCGCCGCCGGAGGGGCGCCCCGCGACTCAGGACCGGAGGAGGATGGCGCGGCCTCGGCGAGTGACTGTGCCCCGTCGGCGCCGTGTCATCCCCCGCGCTCGATCGCAGGGCCCGGGATCTCCGGCGACGCTGCGCAGTGGCTGGACGACCTCGATCTGTTGGCTGAGTTCCGACGCCGTGTGCCAACTTTGCAGACGGTGCCCCGTTTCCTCCACTGGCGTCCGCCGGGCCCTCTTCGCCGCGCTGGATGAGAACGCGTGCGCGCATGGAAACTTTTCCCCCTGTTGCCCCGCTTGCTCCTGGCTCGTTGTCCGCAGGCCGGAGCGGAGGGCCGCGCTGTGCTGACGCGTTGGTTGCAGCTGCTCCACCAGGGCAACCTCGCCGCGCTGCACGCGCAGACGCTGATGGCGGGCCCAGCCGAGGCACGTCCTCGCACCAACGAAGGCGGCGATGCAGCGCGGGCCGCAGCCGGTGCTAAACTCAAACAGGGCCAGCTGTCGCGAGCACGCCAGATGCTGACAGCGGCGGCGCTTGCTCCGGGTGACGACAGCACGCTGCGTGCGCTGACGGACCCTGCACGTCGGCCGCCGCAGCTGTTGCGACCCCTGACGCCGGATGTCCTCACGTTCACCGCCGCTGAGGAGGTCACCCTGACCGTCGCGCAGGTTGCCGATGCGCTGCGCAGCACCAAGCGCGGGTCAGCCGCGGGTCTGTCCAGAGCCACCATCGAGCTGTATACAAGCTTCTTCTGGACGACGCTGCGGTGCTCGAGTCGCTCACGTTCGCGTGCCCAGGCCCCGCAAATCGCGCAGGATGCGATCGCCATGTCCCGCCTCACGGCTCTGCGCAAGCCCGGCGGCGGCGTGCGAGGAATAGCTCCGGGGGACGTGTTTCAGCGACTCGTTGCCCGCGCTCTCGCACGCGCCTATGCTGCAGCTTTTGACGAGGCCGCCCCGTTCCAATTCGCGCTGCACGCGGGCGACCGTCCCCACCACATTGCCTGTCTGTCAGCGGCATGCCGAAGTCGGCGCCGCAATGCCAAGTGCATGAGGTCAAGGGCAAGGGTGGTCGCTGCATCTGCGGGGATGGCTGCGAGCCACATGCCGGCCGCAGGGCCAGACTGGGATCGGAGGAGTGCTCGCGAAGCCGGATGGCAGGCGGCAGCTCACGAAAGTGTGAAGTGCGAGAGCGGCGTGCCGCTGCCAGCCAAGGCCTCCCAGCCCGAGCTCTCCTTGCGATGGTGGCACCGGCGCCCCGCCAGCGCGCGCTTCCCAGCCAGGGCGTTCTGCCCATCCCGCCTCATCGAGCCGCGCCGCCACGTCAGCTGCAGCCTGTAGGAACGGCGGACCCCGGGCTTCGGGCAAGCTGGCGCAAGACCGGCAGCGCGTCGGCCCACGCTGCCCAGTATGCTGCCGGTGAGACGCGCTCGGCCGCGAGGAGGCCCAAACCCCCCAAACTTGGCGGCAAGAAAGCGAGGCTCGTGCACCAGTCCAGGCATCGTCCTCTCCCGGCCCCCTGCCGCCGAGCAGACGCTCGACGACCGCCCAAACTGCTGCGTCATGCGCCTGCGTGTACGGTCGTACGTCCTCTGGCGGGACATTGCGCAGCAAGTGCTGAGCCTGCGGCGCTGCGCAGTGCGCCAGCAATGCCAGCAGCAGCCACGCGCATTGGAGGTCAGCCAACCGCGCAATCTCTTGCAGAAGGTCCGCCTCGGCAACAAGACGGGACTTTGCCTGAGCTGCGACGAACGCAGGATGGCCGATGGGGACGCCGAGCGCGACAAACCCGCGCTGTTCGGGCGGCAGGTCGCACGCCACACGTCGGCGCCCAGGGCGGCGATGCTCGGGGGAGCTGGCCCACCGGCCGCATTGTAAACGCGCGTCTTGCCAGGGTTGGCAGCAACGCCAGCGCCCCGTTCGACCTGACCTCTTCGGGGACGACCTGAAGAAGATGCTCAGACCGCGCCGACGTCGTGACCACGTAATTAGAGGTCGTCCAGAAACGCGAGCAGCCTCTCACGTGGTTGCAACGATGCGCTCGCCGCGACAAGGGAGTCGTGCTGGCCAAGCGCGTACAGGCCCGGCGCTAACGGGTCTCCTTGCTCGATGCCCGGCCTGCGGTATCTCATGCAGCCCTCCCTCCGCGTCCCACCACAAACAAGTGGAAGTGCGAGCGTACATGGCCCGGACGAAGGGCAACAAGGCCGGCACGGTGTCGCGGAGCTTGCGCAGGATAGCATCGCGGCTGATCGTGTCATACGCGCTGCGCCCATCAAGAGAATTGATAGAAATGACCGTAGTCTCGGGGGTCGAGCTCAACAGCCGCGCGAAGCATCGCCGCCAGGCTGTCTGTGCCAGGATTGTTCCGGGCTATCCCGGGAAGAGATCCCGGGAGTGCGGGAACCATCCCGGGAAGCTTTCCGGGATCACTCCCGGGATCAATTGCGGGATTGTTCCGGGCTATCCCGGGAAGATCCGGGAAGCCTCCCGGGATCAATTGCGGGATTTCCGGGAACCATCCCGGGAAGCTTTTTGGGATCACTCCCGGATGAATTCCGGGATTGTTCCGGGCCATCCCGGGGAAGCCCGGGATCACTCCCGGGATCTCTTCGGGAAGCTTCCAGTCATCACTCCGGGATCAATTCCGGGATTGGTCCCGGGAACCTCGTGCTCGGCACGTGCTTCCCTGATCCCCTCAGTTTGGGGGGGGTCTTAAATGGTGACCCTTCAGGGTCAGGAACCAGGGGTCTGAAATGGGTCCAGAGGCATTTTAGACCCTTCCCGGCTTGCCATTGCAGACCCCCCTAACCTAGAGCCTTGGACGTCGGTGTCAATCTCGATTGGGAATAACCAACAAAAGGTCTAAAATGGGTTGCCCGGATTATGCCCAGTCCCTGGTAAATAGCACAGTTGGGGGTCGAAAATGGGCGCCCTAGGCCCCTCCCTTGACAACCTGAGGGGATCTTCATTGCGGGATGTTCCAGAGCTGCTCTCGCTCCGCATCGGTGGTCACCTCTCGATTTCCGACGAACCATTTTTGCTCTGGTTCGTCGTACTCACATCCCACACCACGAGAAGGTGGGCGACCGTCGTGGGACATCAACTGCCAGCAGGCAGCTTCTCACTGTGCTAGCTTACTGAAGTCCTGCGGGCGTGTGCTCGCCCGTCGTGCGAGGGTGCTTCGCCAGCGGGGCTGCCGGGGGGAGATCGACGCGTTGGGGACCACTACCTGGACCTCGCCTGCCCCCGCGCAGGCCTGCTGCCTCGCGGCTTCGTCCTTGAGCATGCGTGGGTGCAGGTCGTGGGAGAAGCGGTGGGTCCGAAGGACGTGTGGTGCCACAGCAGTGCCCGCACTCCAGCTCCTGCTTCATCCAGAATACCCTTTTCACCTTCTTTTTGTGACACATTGGTCATTTGCAGCGCTTTTGGTGCTGAGGATGAAGAAGATTCAGCTCCCCCACTCGCAGGTGGCTGAAAAGTGCTCCTGTCCGAAATCTCCCATCCTCTCTCTTTTTCAAACCGGACCTGATTGGCCACATGTACCAAGTGTTTCAGGTGCGTCAGCCGCTCATCTGACATCTCGTCGTGGGAGTACTTGCAGAAATTTGACCCTTTCCGGCAACGTCCTCTGATGTAATAATCGAAACAGCTTGCCCCACAGGTCCCGCCGGACGATTGCCGTCGCCTTGACTTCGTTGTCTACGGAGCGACGAGGAACGGAAAGGCGCTGCGGAGAGGCGCTGCGCGCAGACGCGACGCTGGTCTCTCCGTTGACCCGCGCCGGCCGCCCTATCCCCGGCTCGGATGCCCGTGACGGGGTTGCGCTCGCTGCAGCGCGTCGGCGCAAGGCCGCGCGCTATCCCGAGCTCACGCGGGGGGGCCCGACGCAGGGATGGGCGCGTCGCTGGTGGGGCGTCCTGTCGGTCGCTCTGCAGCGCGCCGTGGCCAGCTCCGCGCTCGGGGTCTGGATTATGCCACCCCTCCCCTGCCACGCGGGATGCACAGGCCTGTGTCGGTTGGGCTTGCGTTTTTTATGACGTTCAGGCGCGCCACTTTGGGGTTCTCTCTGGTTCAGTCCCTAGTTGGGCTCCTGAAAACCTCAATGCATATCTTGCCGAGTGCCTGGGCCTACTGTATGGTGGACTCGTTGCCACCAACCTGTTTCGGGACAGGCAAGTCGTCTTTCTGTCTGACTGCATCCCAGCCCTCGGGGCTGCAGCAGGCACATCACAGTTTGCGCCAGACGGGTTACCGCAGGCCACTCGGCATGTGCACGATCTTGCCTTAGCTTGGCTTGAACGCCGGCCTCATTACCAGCACGTGCCGGGACATGCGGGGGTAATGCCCAATGAGCTTGCTGATGTTGTTGCAAAGGCAGCCGGGCGAGGGGTTTCTGTAGGAGGCTTTGATGGTCCGGTTGCTTCGCTTCATCATCGTTGGCTTGCTAATGGAGCTCCAGACGTTGCGTGGCTTGCAGTTGCCATTCGAGGTTTGAGAGGGGAGAGCGGCTTGCCGCCACCGTGCGGCGGTGGCCTAGGTGACGACACTTACCACGGCGGGCTCTCAAACAGTGACCTCCTGGCGCCTTTCATGTCAGGCCCTGCAGCCACTGATGAGGGGTTGCGTGAGGACTGTCAACTTGCTCTTCGTGTCGTCACGTATAATGTCTTGACTCTGAGCGGCGCCGCGGAAGCCTCACAAGGCGTTGCCCCGGATACTGGAGTAGGACTTGCCTTTAAGCCTGCCAGACCAGCTCTGCTAGCAAGGCAGCTCTCCCAGCTTCGTGTTGACATTGCTGCTCTCCAAGAAACACGGTGTGAAAAAGGATCCTTGAGATGTGGAGACTTTCTCAGATATTGTTCTGGCGCAGAACGTGGACAGCTCGGAGTTGAGCTTTGGTTCCGGACCAGAAATGACTTTGCAGTTGGAGCAGGTGATGGCAAGTCCTCCTTGCGTTTTACACCACAGGCCTTCGTCATGCTACGTGCTGATGCACGGAGGCTGATCATGCGATACTCTGATGGAGGGCTCACCATTGTCTTTGCTTCCTTGCACGCCCCTCATCGTGGTTCAGAAGACACGGTTTTACTCCGATGGTGGCATGACACTTTGCTCCTCATGCGTCGCTACGCCTCTGACGCACTCGTTGTTGCTGGCGGTGACTTCAACGCTAGTGTAGGCAACGTTGTTTCTGACTTTGTCTCTGATTGGGCAGGCAAGGAACAAGACCTTGCGGGTGAGCAGCTTCATGCTCTGCTCCAAGCGTGTGCTGCTTGGCTCCCCTCTTCCTTTGAAGGAGTGCACAACGGCCCTTCGGCCACGTTTGTCCAAAAAAGAAATGGCCGTCCTACGAGACCTGACTTCGTGCTCCTTCCTCTTGCCTGGCGCTGGGGTCAGCTCGCGTCCTGGCTCGACCCTGGTCTGCACTCAGGTCACGATGTGCAGGATCACACTGCCGCGTTTGTTGACGTCCAGGTTTGTGTCCGAGCCGCAGGAAAGAAGCGCCCTCAGCGGAGACGTCGGATTGACTCCCGAGTTCTCTCAGACCCCCGGAGGGCACTCGAGGCGAGACAGGCCCTGTTGACTGCGCCAGTTGTGCCATGGGGAGTCTCAGCTCATGCGCACGCGGCTTTAGTTGTACATCATCTACAAGTTGCCCTCGCTCCCAATTTCAGCACAGCGCCCTCTGCCCCCAAACACGCGTACATCACTGCTGAAACCTGGGCTCTGCAGCGGGAAGTTAGTAACCTCCGCCGGGCACTGCGGAGACTAGCGGAGCAGATCTCTACGCAGCTGTTGCTCGTTTGTTTCAACCTTTGGCGCACAGGTGAGACCAGTGGCCTGCTTTGCTTCCTTAACTCGCCTTGGCGCCGTGAGACGCGGCACGCTGCTGCTATGCAAACCCATGCGCTGTCGAGAAGGATCCGTCGGTGAAGCAAAGAAGGGACCCGGCGTGAAAGCGTGAAAGCCTGCAAGGGTGTCAGGCCGCCAAGGCAACAAGGAGCTGACACGAACGGCATCACTGCAATCGCAGGACGTTAAGGCCTGCTCGAGAGTTGCTAGTTTGGGCGCACATGAAAGCAGGTCGGCAGCCTCAGCAGGTCCAAAACCAAGGTCAAGCTCGCCTATGGCAAAGTGAGAAGGCACATCCGCAGGTGGCTCGGTCGACCCTTTTGCTGGCAGGAGTGCAGCCAGTGAAAGCACGTGTGTCTGGACGCTGGCAGTCGCGCAGCCATCAAAGTGCTCGGCTAATACTGCAAGAAGGGTCCAGGCATCAAAGAAAGCGAGCCAGGAGCCATGGGTTCAGTGGGGGGCGGGGTGCGTGGGGGGTGGGGGTAGGGGTTGGAAGTGTGGGTGGGTGGGGGTGGGGGTTGGGGGTTGGGGGTGGCAGGATGCGTACGGTATGGGGGTGGGGGTTGGGGGTTGGGGTGGAGCAGGGGCCATATATAGGACCAGCGTTGGCAGCCATGCAGGTCGAGGGATGAAGAATGTGACCAACACCAAAGGGGCCAGGAGCCATGGGTCCAGTGTGGCTTCTCAGCTGACTTTAAAGACCCCAGTGCATGCCCGGGCCCTCCGCCCGCTCCGCCCGCTCCGCCCTCCGCCCTTCCAGCTCCGCCAACTCACTCTCCTTTGGCCCATGCTCTCATTCTTCACCCCTTGAGCTGCTCCACCCCCACCCGCAACCCCCACCCCCACCCCGCACGCACCCTGCCCCGCCGCCCGTGCTTGTCATGGGCCCCTTGCTCCTGGCGTCATGGCTCCACCCCCACCCCCAACCCCCACCCCCAACACCCCACCCTTTCCACACTTCCAACCCCCACCCCCACCACCCACGCACCCCGCCCCCCCATCCATGGGCCGTGGACCATGAGCCAATGGGGCCAGGAGCCATGGGTTCAGTGGGGGGCGGGGTGCGTGGGGGTGGGGGTAGGGGTTGGAAGTGTGGGTGGGTGGGGGTTGGGGGGGTGGCAGGGTGCGTGCGGTGTGGGGGTGGGGGTTGGGGGTTGGGGTGGAGCAGGGGCCATATATAGGACCAGCATTGGCAGCCATGCAGGTCGAGGGATGAGAGTGGGAGCATGGGCCAGGGGGGGGTAGGCGGAGCTGGAAGGGCCCAGCACTGGGCCCTTTAAAGTCAGCTGAGAAGCCACACCCATGGGCCGTGGACCATGAGCCAATGGGGCCAGGAGCCATGGGTTCAGTGGGGGGCGGGGTGCGTGGGGGGTGGGGGTAGGGGTTGGAATGTGGGTGGGTGGGGTGGGGGTTGGGGGTTGGGGGTGGCAGTGAGGGAGGGTGGGGCCGGGCATGCACTGGGGCCCTTTAAAGTCAGTTGGGAGCCACACCCATGGGCCGTGGACCATGAGCCAATGGGGCCAGGAGCCATGGGTTGCATGAGCCAAAGGGGCCAGGAGCCGTGGGTTCAGTGGGGGGCGGGGTGCGTGGGGGTGGGGGTCGGGGTTGGAAGTGTGGGTGGGTGGGGGTGGGGGTTGGGGTGCGTACGGTATGGGGGTGGGGGTTGGGGGTTGGGGTGGAGCAGGGGCCAGATTTCGGACCAGCATTGGCAGCCATGCAGGTCGAGGGATGAGACTGGGAGCATGGGCCAGAGGGGGGTAGGCGGAGCTGGAAGGGCGGAGGGCGGAGCGGCCGGAGGGCCAGGGCTTGCACTGGGGCCCTTTAAAGTCAGCTGAGAAGCCACATGGGCCGTGGACCATGAGCCAATGGGGCCAGGAGCCATGGGTTCAGTGGGGGGCGGGCCCATGACAAGCACAGGCGGCGGGGCAGGGGGTTTGGGCGTGGCAGGCTGCGTACGGTATGGGGGTGGGGGTTGGGGGTTGGGACCAGCATTGGCAGCCATGCAGGTCGAGGGATGAGAGTGGGAGCATGGGCCAGAGGGGTAGGCGGAGCTGGAAGGGCGGAGGGCGGAGCGGGCGGAGGGCCCGGGCTTGCACTGGGGCCCTGAAAAGTCAGCTGAGAAGCCACACCCATGGGCCGTGGACCATGAGCCAATGGGGCCAGGAGCCATGGGTTCAGTGGGGGGCGGGCCCATGACAAGCACAGGCGGCGGGGCAGGGGGGGGAGCTGGGTCCATGAGGGGTAGGTCAAGGGGATGGAGAGTGGGAGCATGGGCCAGAGGAGAGTGGGCGGAGCTGGAAGGGCGGAGGGCGGAGCGGGCGGAGGGCCCGGGCATGGGAGCTCCCTGGCACGTGGTGTCACATCGTCTAGGACTGTGCGTAGCTCCGGCCCAAGTTCTGCCTCAAACCAAACACGCGAGTCGCGCGTTGGAGGGACATGAGAAGCACAGCTGGGGCCGACGTCCCAGTGAAAACCAAGAAGGCCTCGAACTGGTGGTGGTCCAAGACTCCATGCTGCGGGCTCCGGGCGAGGATGCAAGCCAATAGGCGAAGGAGCAGCGGCCCCTACACGAAAGCATTGAAGGGCACATAGCATGAACGCAAAGCGGCCACTGCCAAACCTGGCTCCGCGGATGATGGGATCAGCGTTACAGGGACCTCCTTTGAGCGGCACGGCTCTGGTTAAGAGCGAGCACAAAGCAAGGGTCACAAAGAGCAGCCATGTCACAGCTAAAGCGCAGCATGACTCCGCAAGGCAAGAGCAACCTGCCAAGGCGACTTAGCAACCAACATCCAACACGCCCACATCGTCATCATCATGCCAAGCGCAATCAACGCGGTAACGGAGTGCTCTTTCAACCAAAAGGGGGTCACCAGGGAGCCGCCCCCTACTGCAGGAACTGGATGTTAGTGCACTCTGGTCAACATGTTTCGCGAACTGTGTCGGCCAGCCCACTACACAAGCACCAACCAGGAACGAGAGACAATCACAAGGCCACTGCGAGAAGAAGTGAGCGGCGTCGCCAAGCAAGGAAGACACGTGGCAGCCAAAACAACAGGCGCCATTGCGTGACCTGGCGACACGTGCAAGGAACAAACGCCAAGCAGGAGCTTCTGACAAAGAAGGAAAGGGGGAGCGGCATGGGACCGCCCCCTGCGTGACAGCAAAGCCAAACAAAGGTGGCAATGGGGAGAGTGGGGCCTTTGAGCACAGGAGCCCGCTGTGGGAGCAGCGTTGGAAGAAAGTGACCAGAGCGGCGCAGCCTAAACACGGGGCGCAATTACACGTGAGCACACTGACAGGGCAACCTGATGCAAAGAAGGCGCACGGCGCGAATGCAAAGGCGCGCACAGAGGCAGCAAACCAAGGGCCAGCCCAACTGCTGATAACTAACGGATTGGCATGCTGTGTAGGGCAAATGGGGATCGGTGCGGAACCGCCCCATAGCAAAAGGGTAAGGTGGCCTTCGCTCAGCTCTGAGAACACGAATGACGAGGAGTGAGTCAAGACAAGGCATGAGCCCCAGGGCGCCACTAGGAGTGAAACGAGAACTAGGGGAAACTCTACAGAACTGCCTATACATGAAGCTAGCCCGCTCTCACCAACCCAAACGCCTAACATGCCATCGTGCTCATCATAAGCGCTTGCTTTTCCATCATCCCATCTGGCACCGCCCAGCCAGCGATCCACACGCAGGGATCGCGAGCTCAGG
This sequence comes from Symbiodinium natans, assembly GCA_905221605.1. NCBI lineage: Eukaryota > Dinophyceae > Suessiales > Symbiodiniaceae > Symbiodinium > Symbiodinium natans. The sequence goes on along the minus strand of CAJNDS010002578.1, from coordinate 24,459 downwards.
GATACTGGATGTTGCTGAGTCGTCACTCCATCCCTCCCAACGGAGGCCCCAAGCTGCTCAGCGGCCGCTCCTCCAGGTCTGAGTCGCTGAGCTCCAGCGCGGCGCTTGACACTGTCCCTGGTCCACTCGACTACGCAACAGGAGGCGCCGTTGCGGGCTCCACTCCAAAAGGCTGGAGCGCAGCCCGCTTGGCCTGCAGCTTGGCACGCAAGGAAGCTTCTGGGGGCTGATGAGACGGCGCAGACTTCGTGGCTTCTTTCACGGCGACTTTGGCCTTGGGAGCATGAGGCGACTTCCTGCCACCCAGCGGTGCTGCAAAGGCACTCTCCTGATCTGATACCGCCACGACAGGGCGAGGGGTTCGGGCAGCACTCTGTCCTGTGCTCAACGGTGGGGCCTGCTGAAGCGCTCTCTCCAGCACACCAGTCATTGGCGACGCTGGCTCCAAATCTTCCATGGCGTTCCGCATCATGTTCTCCCACTCTTGGCTTTCGGCAAGGGAACCCCTATCCGCAGCTGGCTGTGCCCCATGGCCACTTCCCGGACCTTCAGCCGGGCAGCTTCCTGCTGTTGCAGTGCTTCCTGTAGATCCTGTTCTATCTTCAGCATAGCACTGGAGTAACGCTTGTGCTCCCGCATGAATGCGGCCTTCATGTCTGTCTGAAAATCCTGCCATTGTCGGGTCTTATCTTGCTTGTCTTGAGTGAGTCTCTTCACTCGACTCTCTTGCTTTCTCGCAACATTCAAAACTGTCTGCAGGTCGCCAACTAGTGAATCCGTCCTGGCCTCCTTGTAGTCCACAGTTTCCACCAAAGGACGACTTGGTTCCGATGGTGACGGCTTCTTGCCATCGTAAGTTGGGAAGGGGTTCTTGCCCCTCCCTGCTGCAGCATCCTGACCATCTGGCTGTGCTTTCCACAAAACCTTGCGAGGAGACCAAGCACCTTGCCAACAAGACCAAGGTTGCTGCTGTCCTTGATGCCGCCATCCGTTCCGGCCCATGAGCACGACGAGCCGTTGAGAGAACCTGGGATTGGTTCCGTGATGGGCCGCTAGTTGCAGCAGCCGTCCTCTCGATGGTTGCAAGCCTCGACGGAGTGTTCTTCTGGTGTTCGCCCGTCGCTGGCGTCTACGTCGGTGCCAGGATGGGGAAGTGCAGTGTAGGGCTATGGCTGCAAGGAATGCAACTGCACACGAGTGCTTAGGGGCTACAGCGATCCGCTCACGGTGTTCTGAGCCCTGCAAAGGAGGTCAGTCAACTACGAGGACAGAAAAACGGAGCACCTCTTCATCCTGACGAGGTAAACGAGCTCCTTCTAGAATATGCCAAGAACTTCCAGCCGCAGGAGCCCGAGGTAAGCAGTACAAACGAAGTCCCAACGGCACAACCTCTCTGGCGGCTTCATAATCAACGACAGACTGCACTAAGGAACCTCAAACGAAAGGCAGACGACGTCAATAAAATGGCTCGCACTGAGCACCTTAAACAGGCCCAGCGTATCGCTCCCTCAAACATGTAGCCCCCTGGTCACCTGCACCCAGAGTCTGCCTGAGATCGTCATATGGCCGAATACTCACCGAGTCAGAGGGGCTAGCAGAGCTCAAGAAACACAGCCTTTCCATTTTTTCCTCGCATCCCCCCCTGGCCGAGGGAGCCGGCCAAGCTCTACCTCGGCTGGACAGCATAAGTTTGTCGAAAGGCATAGCCTCCATCAAGCCGGAAAAAGCAGTGCCACAAGGTTCTGCCCCAGCCTCCATGTATCGCCTTTGCGCCTCAACTGTGGCCAGCAACTACTGCGACTACCTGGAGGCTTTGCGCCCACCTCCTGCCCTGGCTCATCAGGCGAGCGAGGTCACCTCTTGCCAGGAGCCGGCGCTGCCTCAGTCCAGCACAACACCACCCACCCGGCTGAGCTCCCCTCTCTACCAACCACAGAAAAAAGACGCTAAAATGCCCAAAGAATGGAATAACGTTATATATATTATAACGATGATGGAATGAAATTATTAGCATACAAAAAACAGCAATTGTATTGTGGGGGTGTGTTCAAGAGTTAATGAACGAAGCTGAAGATTTAAAAAAAGAAATGAATTGAAGTAATAATAAAATGGAATCAACAAAGGTAATATGATAGGATAAAAGGGAATTAATAAGTAAATACTAATTTTTCACCTGATATAAGTCCGTTTTAACACATTAATATTTAAAGGTCTTTTGTCTTTAAGTAGTAATTTAACCAATTACTAGTTTAGCGGCAAATCGTTTATAAAACATATCATTAATATCCCCTTTCATTAAGTTAATAAATAAAAAAATTGAATGGTTCTTCCTTTGCTATATTATATGATTCTAATAACAATTTCTTTGCTTCTTGTAAATTGTTAGTATCCGCTACACTTGATTTCTTAATTACTACCGCGCTCAATTCTTCATCCATCGTTTCTATTTCCTTATAATTCCTTAACCTAAAAAAGAATAATTGACTTTTTTAACGCGGATAATAGGACTTAGTGCATTAAATTTCTCTATGCTTGTTATAATATTACTTGCATTCTGTCTACCTCTCATATACAATTGATTTAACAATGGTGAATTTCTTGAAAAGGCCTTACTGTCTGCGAAATCATCAATAATAATAAATATTGAATATAATTTGTTATGGTCATTCTTTTTCTGATATTCTATTACTTTATTGAGGTTTTATATCTGCTTCCAATTCTGAAGGGACATATTCATCAAATACACATTTTTCCTTTTCCAAATCAACCTTTAAAGTGTCTTTAATGAATTTTTAAATTGATGTCCAATTACTATCAATTGAAATTGAAGGAGACCATATATATATATATATTCTAGCGAAGATATCACGATAAATATCTAATATCATTGATTGTAATAATATACCTTCTCCAGAATCACTAGGACCAATAATTATTTGACTAAAAGGTAGTCGTGGTGCTATTTCATATTTAGATTATTTAAAGTCATATTCTTTAACATTAACGTGTTTAACTATGGGAAATATCATTATTAGTATTCAGAAATAAATTTTTATTATATAGTGGTTAACAAAAGAGAACAATTTGTATATACCAATTTTCTTTCTCCCTTTTCTAGCCCGTTGCCCATGCTCGTCTTTTAATTCACATCTCATAAGCAGATATACGAATTAGTCTGAAATATCATATTATTAACCATTTAATCTAATTATTAATAATATGAGTGACGCAACAGAAGATAGTAACAAAGACAAAGGTTTTCATATTAATTCACGAGGTATCTCATATATTCCATGTAGATGTAAAAAATATTTTTAATATAAAGAAGCTAAATCCATAACAGAAATTGACAAGACAAAAACAACCACAATTGTGGATAAGCAAAATATTAACTTTGGCGGACATGGTCGCCATCAATCACCCGATGATATTTTTAAACCTGAAGGAAACAAACAAGTAGGCTCGATTGAGATTTGTGATACCGGTTGGGGTCCAAAAATAATGACACCTGAAGAACTAGAAGAACGTGTAGATCGTCTAGAAACAGATGATGATGAGATTAAGAAAGATATAATTATTATAATATCAACAAAATCTAAAGTAGATTATTAGTATGCTTGATGTTATTGTCCAGAAATCTTCAAACCCTAATAAAAATTATGATGCTGTTGTAGATGATAAGAAGAAAGTATCATTTGATGCTAAAGGATACAATGATTTTTCAAAATATAAGGATGAAGAAAGAACAGAAAAATGCATAGCGCGATATAAAGTTAATTAGGACTGGAAAGATTATGAAACGGTTGGAATGTGGGCAAAATATATATCATGGAATAAGCCAACGATAGAAACATCCATACAAGATATCACTAAAGGATTTAAGAATTTAAATATTAAAAATAATATATAAAACCTTTTTGTAAAACCTTTCATTTAAAAACTTATTATCTTAATAGACATATATGAGTAAAATAGAAGAATGAGATGAACAATATTATGTAAATACTATGGAAATATTGAAGTTGCTAGAAGAGATGAATGAAAAGATTGATAATCTAGAAAAGAACACTAAATCGCGATATATGCATCCTAACACCGATAAAGAAGCCACATACGAGAATAAGAAAAATATGTATTTGACAAAATTAAATAAGAAAGAAATATTTTAATCTAAACAAACAACATTGGATTAGTATAAAATTGAATATAACAAAAAAGATAAAGTATATTATAGTTCTAATGAAGAATGAAATAGATTGAAATAAAGAAACTGAAAATAAGGAAGATATAATAAAATGCAAAATATGTGGTCAATATTTCCCGCCAAATGTTTTTGCAATAAATAAATTGGCATGAAAATCTACTTCTTGTAGGAAATGTAGAATACAAAAACAAATGAAGACAAAAACTTGAAAAGATTGATTTTATAATTTTATGAATTATAAAAATTAATCTATTCTATTGAATAATGCCCATAAGGTAAACTGTTTACCTTATCTAAATATTATCTTTTGTTATCGTATGAACTCAGAGCCATCTTTACCTGATTTATTGAATATATTTGATGATTTTTACTTCTTATACTATTGAATGATACTGTATCACATTTGTTACCTTCAAGTATTTCTAAATGTTTTTTGGAATTGAGTTATCGTTTTCCCTTGTATTTTATTATTCCTTTTGATTTCTTTTCTTCCTTGTCTTGCTTGAATATTTTGAAAGCATATGATTTAGGTTTTAATCCTATGAAGTTGATATTTATTTTGCCATCTAAATCATCTCTGAATTTTCTTAGCACTTTCTTATTAGTGGCATCATAACATTTATGATCTTTATCATAACCACGAAAACCCATGGATTTATTTATTTCTTTCAAATTATCATAAACATCTTCTATTTCTATGTCAGGTATGAATTCATGCGATCGGGTGGCTGCTCAAGCCTGATGTGGCAGCAAGGGATATTTGTAGTGTCCGAGCTGTTCCGCCATTTCGGTGGCTGCCGCAGCTCCGACCTTCTTCTCGCGTGCTTGCTCTGCTTCTTGGGTGGTCTCATCATTGGGATTTTCCTAGGGGCGTGTCTTGCCTCTCAACAGTTCCGCTCGTTCATCGGGAGGTGTGCTCAAATCTTGGCCGATTTGCTTTTACAAGACGCTGTGCTTCGAGCGCCGGGTGCGGAACAGCCAGCTGTTCACCTCCCACGGCCCCGGCCTCGTGCTGGGCCCCAACGACGAAGACCTCTATTCTTGCCCGAGGCAGGTGACTGATCTTATCTCGGCTGTGGGCCCAGTGCATGACAGGGGAACGTCCAGGTCACGTTGCTTCTGTAAGACTGGCAGTTGTTTGCAACCTCTGTTTCATCAGCTTGTTGATCGCAGTCCAACTCACTGGCATTGTCAGCTGGCAAAATGTCGGAGGATTTTTCAACAGCGGAGGAACCTGGACACGAAGGAGTAGAGGAACTCGACGGCGATCCGGTGGCATACTTTACGAGAGATGCTGCGGAGGGCCTCGCCCCCATCCATACCCTCCTTATGCAGAACCAGGCTGCCGAGGTTGTCTTTGTTACTCCGGACTTCAAGCTGGAGGGGTTGGAGGATGGGCTCGTCCTTGCTGCGCTCCCACTGGGAGCCCTTGGAGCCCGCCGCGGGTCGGATCGAGGACCTTTGGTTTTGCGTGCCAAGGTTACAGTGGAGGCTGTGTCGGCTCTCGATGGCGACACAGCCGAGCCATACTTGCTGGAATGCGACGTAGCGGTCTTCACGGAGGCAGTCTACCAATCGATTTTGGGAGCCGAAGACGTGGAGGAAACCCAGGTGGGCTTTGTCTTCGCAACCTCTGCCGGACTTCAAGTGAACCCTTTGGTTGGGTCTGTGAATGCCGTGTGCCCCGAAGCGGCCTTGGCAGCCAGGCGCAAGTCAAAGCGGCTCGCTGTGCCTTTGGGCGCGGTCAAACCTCGTCGAGGCGCAAAAGCGGCGGGCAGTTCGACAGTTCCTACCAGGTCAGTGCAAGGTGCCGAACCAACAGCAAGGTCGGTGCAGCCTGGCGTACCGGCCGCAGAGGTTCAGCCAAACCATTTTGGTACTTCAGTTGGTGCTTTGGAAGCTTCAGGTGTCGACCCCGAATCAGCCAGGATGATCATGGAAGTGTTGAGGGATTCCAGAACACAAATGCGAGACCCTGCGACTTCGTATGCAAAGGCCCCTCCAGTGGAACTGGTCGACCGGGCGGAGACAGAGGCCGACGAAGTGGCGGAACCTGCCAATGGAAGCTCAGAGCTAGCAGCTGCTCTCACGAAACTTGCGGCAGCTTTGGAGGACATGAAGCCAAAGCCAAAGACTGGCTTGGAGGCAATGCTATCGACCTTAGGGTCACCCGATACGTCCACGAGCAGCTCAACTCCACAGGTGTCCCGGCGAAATGCTGCAGTGCGTTTGGCGCTGAGATCCGCTTTGCAAGATCAACCGATGTACTTCGTGAACCACATCGAGTCAGCTATCAACAGGCGGGTTCGCGAAATCATACGGACGCCGGATGCTTCATCGGGTTCTGGCTCAGCAGAAGTACCGTACAGGGCGTACGTGGAACACCGAGCGTGGCTCTCCACGCACCGTCCTACGCAGTACTGGGCTTGGATCTTAGCTGGCATAGGCCAAGCGCTCAGTGGTGGACGCGTCGAAGAAGCTCGGGCAAGAACAGGTCTCGGCCTCCTTTTTGCGGAGCAGCTATCTATGGATGCTGGCCAGATGTCGTTTGCTGCCGAGCTGCTGATGGAGGACCCGCCTCCCGCAATATCAGCGAAGCAACCGGAGGCAGGCACAGCCATATGGCCTGCTCCTTGTGCCGATGCGTGGGCCGAAGTGATCCTCCATCACCTGAGAGATCGCATGACCTTCGAGCAGCATCGGGCAACCACACTCCGTCGAAGGCGACCCGGAGGGCCTCCCCCTGGGCTCGACGCCATCGACGCACCCTCGGCGGAGAACACCGAAAGCAGACGCCGGCCAAATCCAAAAGCAAAGCCGAAAGCAGACCCGAAGTGATCCGCTCGGCTTTGGGGAGCAGGTCGATGCCACTCCTTGTGAGAGGTTTCGACAGCACGTTGGGATTCCCCGGTGAGGGTCAAGACAAATCCCAAGCCGCTTGGGCGAAGAGGTGGACGGGTTCTGACAGCGAGTTTTTGATGAGTTTCTCCCAGCTGATTCCGGTCATGTATAGCCTGGCTCATACTCGTTGCTCCAGACTCTCGGGGTTCCTGAGAGACGCTGCCAGTATCTGCAAACAAAAACATCTCCTTGGCGAACCGCCCCGCAAAAGCAAGGGGCCCCCGACTATTTGGCCTATGCCTGTGCCCTGGCCTGGTGCGTTCAGATCGCGAACTCGATCTGACTGGTCTCAGAGGGGTGAGAACCTGATTGTGCTAACGCTGAACTGGCTGCATCTAGGCTGTCCTGGCTCCGTCTGCGATCCCTCGTGGATCCTTCGCGAAAGCACAGAGTTACAACAGGAGCACCTCAGCCGACTACGAGAACAGCTCCAGGTTTGGCACGGTGTTAAGGTTGAATGTGTCGACGAACTTGGAAGGGCCCAAGATCGTTTCACTAGCTCCGCTTGCGCTATTAAGCGCCTTGAGGCCCTTTCTCATGAATTCGATCGGTTTTTCCAGAAGTACAGAGATTTCAAACCAATCCCAAGCAGCGATGGGAGGATTTCACGCAGAATCCGAGACCCCCTCAGCAGAGCTGTGGGCCAGATGTCTTCTCCTGTTGAAACAGCTAGGCCAGTCATTGCGACTCGTTTGAAGGTGTCTGCTGCTCCATCATTTAACGCGGACCCCACTCTTGTTGGGGTGCACCGCCAAGTTATGCAAAACCCTTTTGCTTTGAAGCTCAAGAGTAACATTCCTACTCCCCGCGTTGAAGTTAGAACCTCTGAGAGTGAGTTGGTCAAACTCCTTGAGCGGTTCGATGCGACTGATCGACTTCTGTTGATGCCAGAAGGGAGCGCGGGCCTTCCGAGACAGTCAGAGCGCGTCGGACTTTTCACAGTGTTTAAGGATGCGAACTTTGATAGGCTCATCGTTGATGCTCGACCAAGCAATGTTGGTGATCAACTTCTCTCTAAGTGGGTCAATCACTTGACTGGTCAGGGAGTCCTGTGCGATTTGGTCTTGCAGCCGAACAACATTTTGTATGGGTACTCCTCTGACATCGTTGATTTTTACAACCGCTTTCAGGTCACCGAGGCCCGTGCCTTGAGGAATGTCTTGTGCAAGACGCTCTGCGCCTCCAAAGTCGCCCACCTTAAGTCCTGTCCGCCCTGCCCTGCTGATACTCGGCTCTGTGTTGGGCTTCGGTTGCTAGCAATGGGTGACTGCCAAGCTGTTGAAATCGCGCAAGCTAGTCACACTACCTTAGCTGGGGCTTCAGGGGCGATTCGTGATGCCGAACTCATAAGCAGGGCCCGGCCTTTTCCAAGGACCAAGGTTTGCGGCGGCTTGTGCATCGACGATTTTTTCGTTTGCGAGCAAGAGCCCGTTTCGGAGCACCCGCCCTCGCACTGTAGTGGGCCCAGTGTCGCTGAGGAGTTTCTTGAAGATTCGGAGGCGTATCAGAGGCTACAACGCCTGAAACGGGCCTACGAGTTTGTGGGGCTACAGTCTCACCCCGAGAAAGAGGTCGTGAGGGCTTCAAAGTTCCACGTCTGGGGCTCCGAAGTCGATGGGGTTTCAGGGACTTATAGGGCTCCTGTCTGCAAAGTTCTTTCGCTTTTGAATTTGACGCTATCTCTCGTTGACTTGGGGTACACGTCTGTCGCCCTGCTGGAAAGCATTGTGGGGATGTGGAGCTCTGTCATGCAGCATAACCGACGTTTTTACTGCTTACTTGACCTTGCTTATGAGATGCCTCACAGGTTTCCTCGGACGTCGGTTGTTAGGATGAGCCGAAGGTTGAAGCAGGAGTTGCTAACTGTTTGCATTGTCGCGCCGTTTATTCATACTAATCTGAGGGCGCCTTTCGTAAACGAGCTTGTCATGACAGACGCTTCATCCTCCAAAATTGCAGGGGTTCATGCATCAGTGCCAGCTAGCGTCGTGCAAGAACTGAGCCGGTTTGCATTGCGGAAAGGTGCGTGGGTAAAACTCCTGACTCCGGTCCAGGCTTGGCTGCGCCAGCGGGACTTAGGGGACGATGATCCTTTTGACACGCTTGGGGTCGAGCATCAATCCACGCCACTTTTTGAAGAAGTTGCTCAGTGCTTGAAATTCCGGACCAGCTTCGTCGCCCCTGCACGCCCGACCGAGCATATAAATATTTCAGAGCTCAGAGCCATCGGAGCTGCAGAAGCAAGGGCCGAGTCCTTGTATCCTGGCTCGAGGCAGCTCCTCGGAACTGATTCTCAGGTTGCCGCAGCAGCCATTGCTAAAGGGCGATCGTCATCTCCCCAGCTGAACCAAGTCCTGAAGGGTATGCTTCCTGGAGTTATTGCTGGAGGTGTGCAGACGAAGGTGTTTTGGGTTAGTACCTCGAATAACCCTGCTGATGATCCCACTAGGGACAAACCTCTTCGGGATCCTAGGCGTTGTGCCCCACAATGGCTGATTGATCTGCAGCAAGGAGAATTTTTTTCTTTGGACAAGCATCTCTCCGATGTTTTCCCGCCAGACCGTGCTAGCGACCCAAGCATCAGTGATCTTCTCCGAGATGTTACGTCCGAACACGGTCCCGAGTTCGTAACAAGATTGATGAAAGCTTGCGAGCGGACGAGTTCCAGTGGCATTGAGCATACTCAGTTGCATGCTGATCCTGGTAGCAATGCTTTGTTTGAGACGTCTGATTTGCTTGAGGGGCCCGATGGCTGTGCCAAGGCTGACTCCATTGCGCAAACCCTTAGTGAAGACAGACCTCAGATGAGTTGCGTTGCCCCTGGTGACTTGCGCTTGGCTGAAGCCGAGGAACTGTCCAGTGCAGCGTCTGACATTTTAATGAGACTTCCCGTTTCACGATTTTTGAAGGCAGACGGTTCCTACCGGAATTGGCGCCCTAAGCCTGGAGGAGTCCTTTGCCTGGGCACTGGTCTTCGTGAGTTTGCTCAGAGTGTGATCCGCAGCGGGGCGCCGTGGGTTGTTCACTTCGACATGAAGGATATACATGACCCCTCCGCTTCCCGTGAAATTGAAGAGCTGATCTCGTCTAGTTCCATCAGTTGTGCCTTGCTCTCGCCCGACTGCGGGACTTTTTCCAGGGCTATTACGCCACCCGTCCGGTCAACGGCCGAGCCCAGTGGCATGCAACACATGGCGCCAGGCATGTTCCGCAAAGTGAGGAAAGGGAATGCCGAGAATCGATTTTGTCACCGTGTTGTGAGTTTGTGTGTGAAGGTTGGCGTGCGTTTCATTCTTGGCAATCCCCAAACAAGTTTCTTTTGGTTCCAACGCAGGTTTGCAAAGCTGCTTCGCAAGGGGTTGGATTTTTCGAAGTCCGGGTGCTTCAGGTTCTCGAGTGTTGATTGCTGTAGGGTTGGTACCCCCTATCGTAAGCGTATGGGGTTCTTGACTGACTTAGCCGTCATGCCCGAGCGTTTGCTATGCGCCTGCAAGAACAAGCATCTGCATTTGCGTGGTGCGGGGCCTGGTGGAAAATCCTTGTCTGACAGTTTCGGTCATTATCCCAAGGGTTTGCAGTTGCTGTTAGCTGAGGTTTGTAGTTTCTCTTGTGGATATTCCACCATGCCTGCGGGGTGGAGCCCCGATGCGAGTGTTAGACATAGGAACGCTTCACGTGGGAGTCGCCGTAAGTTTGATGCGATTTGCAGTGATCACAACCACGCTTTTGCGCATGCTGTTTGGACTTTCAACTTGACGACTTTTGTCTTGCTTGCTATCCTGCCCGTGGTCGCCGCCCCGCGACCAAGAAGGGCCAGGAGATCTCTAGAATCATTTCAAACTGTCCGTCGAGTGACCCCCGCCACGACTAGACGTGAGTCCGAGTCCGTGTCAATTTTTGAAGGGTGGCTTTCTGATAAGGGGATCTCGTGCGGCATCGATGCTTTGGCCAGGGACCCGTGGGCGCTCGATCGTCTAGTGGTTTGTTTCGGGGAGTGGCTCTATTCTGAAGACTGGTCGTATTACCGGCTTGTTTATCTCATCACTTCCCTGCAGAAAACCCATGCTTGGATGAGATCGAGGTTCGCTGGAAGTTGGGATTTTTGCAGGGTGTGGATAGAACTTGAGCCACCTGAGCATCGGAGACCTGTTAGTAGCATGCTTGTTAGGGCTATTGTCTCTGTTGCTTTGTGTCTTGGTTGGGTGCGTTTCGCTGGAGTTTTGTTTTTAATGTTTCATGGAGGTCTCCGATCCATCGAACCGCTCGTGGCAATGCGGCTAGATCTCATGTTTCCCTGCGATGGACTGTACGAGTGTCCAAATCGGCTATATGTGAAGATAGGGAAACCGAAGACTGCAGGGCGGGGAGGAGCCAGGCAGCAACATGCCTCCGTAACCGATGCTGAGTGCATTGGCCTTATGCAGGGTGTGTTTCGCGACCTTGGGTGTCACGAGCGCTTGTGGCCTGGCTCCCCTGCCATGTTTCGAAGGCGGTGGGATACCATTTGTAAGATCCTCTTGCTGCCAACTAAATTCATCACGCCAGGAGGCGTGCGAGGTGGCGCAGCCTGCCACATGTACTTTTTGAATCTTGATATTTCTACCATCATGTGGCGGCTTCGCGTCTCCAACCAGAGGACTCTGTCTCACTATTTACAAGAAACTGCAGTTGAATCCTCTTTGAGACAGCTTCCGAATCGCGCCTTAGAGCGTGTCAGGTTGTTTGAGTCTGTTTGTTCTTGCTTGATTGCAGCTGTCTCAGCCGATCCGCGTTGAGCGGCGTGGATTCTTCACTCCTGGCGTCGGGCTGCAACACTCCTGCTGGCCGCTTGTCGGTTGCGCTTTCTGCGTAGCATTGGATTTGGCATGAGCAGCAAGCTAGTGCCTGCTTGTCGCCGGCATTGGTTTGTTGCTCCAATCTCCTTGCACTTTTAAGTGCGCTCTTTTGCCTTTCGCTGCTCTTTTGTCTTGCCGCACGGCTTTGAACTCTCAGGCTGTGCCGCCTTCTAAGTTGCACCCACACGCCACGGAGAAAAGCATGCATTCATGTCAGGTATGAATTCATGCGATCGGGTGGCTGCTCAAGCCTCCCGCCCGGCCCGCCCGGGCATGAGCAGCAAGCTAGTGCCTGCTTGTCGCCGGCATTGGTTTGTTGCTCCAATCTCCTTGCACTTTTAAGTGCGCTCTTTTGCCTTTCGCTGCTCTTTTGTCTTGCCGCACGGCTTTGAACTCTCAGGCTGTGCCGCCTTCTAAGTTGCACCCACACGCCACGGAGAAAAGCATGCATTCATGAGCATCAGCCGGGCTGAGCCTTGACACAGGCCGCAAGCAAATCGAGCATCACGAGCATCAGCCAGACTGCCCTTTCCCGTAGGACGCAACCAAAGCGAGCATCATGAGCATCAGCCGGGCTGAGCCTTGACACAGGTTGCAAGCAAATCGAGCATCACGAGCATCAGCCAGACTGCCCTTTCCCATAGGACGCAAGCAAAGCGAGCATCATGAGCATCAGCCGGGCTGAGCCTTGAGGCCGCAAGCAAAGCGAGCATCATGAGCATCAGCCGGGCTGAGCCTTGACACAGGCCGCAAGCAAATCGAGCATCACGAGCATCAGCCAGACTGCCCTTTCCCATAGGACGCAAGCAATGCGAGCATCATGAGCATCATCCGGGCTGAGCCTTGAGGCCGCAAGCAAATCGAGCATCACGAGCATCAGCCAGACTGCCCTTTCCCATAGGACGCAAGCAAAGCGAGCATCATGAGCATCAGCCGGGCTGAGCCTTGACACAGGCCGCAAGCAAATCGAGCATCACGAGCATCAGCCAGACTGCCCTTTCCCATGGGATGCAAGCAAAGCGAGCATCATGCGCATCAGCCGGGCTGAGCCTTGACACAGGCCGCAAGCAAATCGAGCATCACGAGCATCAGCCAGACTGCCCTTTCCCATAGGACGCAAGCAAAGCGAGCATCATGAGCATCAGCCGGGCTGAGCCTTGACACAGGTTGCAAGCAAATCGAGCATCACGAGCATCAGCCAGACTGCCCTTTCGCATAGGACGCAAGCAAAGCGAGCATCATGAGCATCAGCCGGGCTGAGCCTTGACACAGGCCGCAAGCAAATCGAGCATCACGACTGCCCTTTCCCATAGGACGCAAGCAAAGCGAGCATCATGAGCATCAGCCGGGCTGAGCCTTGACAGGCCGCAAGCAAATCGAGCATCACGAGCATCAGCCAGACTGCCCTTTCCCATAGGACGCAAGCAAAGCGAGCATCATGAGCATCCGCCGGGCTGAGCCTTGACACAGGCCGCAAGCAAATCGAGATCACGAGCATCAGCCAGACTGCCCTTTCCCATAGAACGCAAGCAAAGCGAGCATCATGAGCATCAGCCGGGCTGAGCCTTGACACAGGTCGCAAGCAAATCGAGCATCACGAGCATCAGCCAGACTGCCCTTTCCCATAGGACGCAAGCAAAGCGAGCATCATGAGCATCAGCCGGGCTGAGCCTTGACACAGGCCGCCAAATCGAGCATCATGAGCATCAGCCAGACTGCCCCTTTCCCATAAAATGCAAGCAAAGCGAGCATCATGAGCATCAGCGGTGATGAGCCTTTGACACAGGCCGCAAGCAATCGAGCACACAGAGATCAGCCAGGACTGCCCTCAGTGGCAGAGCCGTGAACAGGACGCAAGCAAAGCGAGCATCATGAGCATCAGCCGGCTGAGCCTGACACAGGCCGCAAGCAAATCGAGCATCACGAGCATCAGCCAGACTGCCCTTTCCCATAGGACGCAAGCAAAGCGAGCATCATGAGCATCAGCCGGGCTGAGCCTTGACACAGGCCGCAAGCAAATCGAGCATCACGAGCATCAGCCAGACTGCCCTTTCATAGGACGCAAGCAAAGCGAGCATCATGAGCATCAGCCGGGCTGAGCCTTGACACAGGCCGCACGCAAATCGAGCATCACGAGCATCAGCCAGACTGCCCTTTCCCATAGGTCGCACGCAAAGCGAGCATCATGAGCATCAGCCGGGCTGAGCCTTGACACAGGCCGCAAGCAAATCGAGCACGAGCATCAGCCAGACTGCCCTTTCCCATAGGTCGCAAGCAAAGCGAGCATCATGAGCATCAGCCGGGCTGAGCCTTGACACAGGCCGCAAGCAAATCGAGCATCACGAGCATCAGCCAGACTGCCCTTTCCCACAGGACGCAAGCAAAGCGAGCATCATGAGCATCAGCCAGACTGCCCTTTCCCATAGGACGCAAGCAAAGCGAGCATCATGAGCATCAGCCGGGCTGAGCCTTGACACAGGCCGCAAGCAAATCGAGCATCACGAGCATCAGCCAGACTGCCCTTTCCCATAGGACGCAAGCAAAGCGAGCATCATGAGCATCAGCCGGGCTGAGCCTTAACACAGGCTGCAAGCAAATCGAGCATCATGAGCATCAGCCAGACTGCCCTTTCCCATAGGACGCAAGCAAAGCGAGCATCATGAGCATCAGCCGGGCTGAGCCTTGACACAGGCCGCAAGCAAATCGAGCATCACGAGCATCAGCCAGACTGCCGTTTCCTATAGGACGCAAGCAAAGCGAGCATCATGAGCATCAGCCGGGCTGAGCCTTGACACAGGCCGCAAGCAAATCGAGCATCAGCCAGACTCCATAGGACGCAAGCAAAGCGAGCATCATGAGCATCAGCCGGGCTGAGCCTTGACACGGGCCGCAAGCAAATCGAGCATCACGAGCATCAGCCAGACTGCCCTTTCCCATAGGACGCAAGCAAAGCGAGCATCATGAGCATCAGCCGGGCTGAGCCTTGACACAGGCCGCAAGCAAATCGAGCATCACGAGCATCAGCCAGACTGCCCTGTCCCATAGGACGCAAGCAAAGCGAGCATCATGAGCATCAGCCGGGCTGAGCCTTAACACAGGCCGCAAGCAAATCGAGCATCATGAGCATCAGCCAGACTGCCCTTTTGCATAGGACGCAAGCAAAGCGAGCATCATGAGCATCAGCCGGGCTGAGCCTTGACACAGGCCGCAAGCAAATCGAGCATCACGAGCATCAGCCAGACTGCCCTCAGCTGGGCAGAGCCGTGACACAGGCCGCAAGCAAATCGAGCATCATGAGCATCAGCCAGACTGCCCTTTCCCATAGGACAAGCAAAGCGAGCATCATGAGCATCAGCCGGGCTGAGCCTTGACACAGGCCGCAAGCAAATCGAGCATCACGAGTCAGCCAGACTGCCCTTTCCCATAGGACGCAAGCAAATCGAGCATCACGAGCATCAGCCAGACTGCCCTTTCCCATAGGACGCAAGCAAAGCGAGCATCATGAGCATCAGCCGGGCCGAGCCTTGACACAGGCCGCAAGCAAATCGAGCAGCACGAGCATCAGCCAGACTGCCCTTTCCCATAGGATGCAAGCAAAGCGAGCATCATGAGCATCAGCCGGGCTGAGCCTTGACACAGGCCGCAAGCAAATCGAGCATCACGAGCATCAGCCAGACTGCCCTTTCCCATAGGACGCAAGCAAAGCGAGCAGCATGAGCATCAGCCGGGGCTGAGCCTTGACACAGGCCGCAAGCAAATCGAGCATCACGAGCATCAGCCAGACTGCCCTTTCCCATAGGACGCAAGCAAAGCGAGCATCGTGAGCATCCGCCGGGCTGAGCCTTGACACAGGCCGCAAGCAAATCGAGCATCACGAGCATCAGCCAGACTGGCCTTGCAAATCGAGCATCACCAGCATCAGCCGGACTGGCTCTTGCCCAGAGGCCACTCGTCAAGTGAGCATCAGCCGGACTTTGCCATAGGATGCAAGCAAAGCGAGCGCCCTTGACACAGGCAAATCCCCCCTCGCACCCCCCCGGCACCTTGTCAGGCCTGCCAAGCATCTTGCTACCTAAGCTGTCACCACGAGCATCAGTTTCTTCTCAACGCCCCAGGCTCTCCAGGGCTACTGGGAACAGTAACCTGCACACCACGGAGAGCTGAGATTTGCACAGTTGACTCGAATTTCACAAGCGTGCAACCTGCAGGGGAGCGGCAAACTGATTCCAGCGAGAACTCCGAGGAACGTTACCTGGATGCACAGTAGAGGTAGGCCCGGATCGTTCGCCGGTCTATGCTGGTCACCCTGCATGTCGTGTTTGTCGTAGAGCTTAGGGTTTTGTGATTGAGGGTTCCGGTCAGTGATTCTGCAGCCAGTGAGAGCGGTTGTTGTTTGAATGTAGGATTTCTGGTTTGAGGTCAGTTACTCGAAAAACTGGCTAGGAGTCCTGGGCTAGTAGGCTATGGCCTGCAGGACCAAGGACGAAGGATGTATGGGTGCTCAGCCCTCCAGCCAAGAACGCACCGCTTGAAGGGTGATTTATAGCAGTGCCTATATGTTCTCTTCTAGATGCTCTACTAAGTGCTCGAGAATCTCTAGCGCCCAGGCAAGCAGAACCGGGACACCCCTCACTTCCACTGGACTCGGGGCATGAAACTGGGCACCGGCAACTACATCGTGCGCAAGCAGGCAGACACTTTGAATCTTAATATTAAGGAGTTCGGGGTGTGGATGTGGAACCCTTTACATCCTCATTAATCCCATCCCCCTTGCATTAAACGTACCCCCAATAAATAAAACACTTTCCGGAAATCCTGCCGAAACCGACCCCGCCTTTCAAAGCCTATTCCGAATTGGGGGGGGGGGGGGGGGTTGGGGGCTCCCAACACCCTCAAGCCAACCAACATCCTGAAGCTCCCAGCCCTCCCTTCCCTCCCAGTCACTTCGCAGCACTTAGCTGTCTGTGAGCCTGGCCCTGAACTCTAGACGCTAAACCCTTTGGACCCATTTGGATACAAACACCCCCCTAATATTGAAAGCACATTTCGAGTGTTTATTGAGGGGGGGGGGGAGCCCCCCATTTAATTAATAGGGGGATGGGATTAAGATTGTTAAGTGCCTTGTTTTCGGAGTGAGCAAACTTGAGCCGAAGCGCGAGCAGTGAGCTGGAAGCCCCCATCTACCATTCATTTCCTTCAGATATACCCCAATGGAATTCAAGCGCGTACTCTTCAAAGTAGGGACAATCGCACAACAGATAACGCTTCTGTCAGGTGGGTGAGGGCTCCTTCGGCCGAGTTCTGGCTTGCTTCGAGGAGTCGACGAAGCAGCTGGTGGCAGTGAAGGTGGTGAAAGGCGGGGCGTTTTCGTGGGCGAACTGCTCCTCAAAGCTTGTTCGCAGTTTTGCAGTTGAACAGGTGGTCGGTAGCAAGCACCAAACCTCGCAGAGCGACAAGCAACGGTCCCAACGAGCATGAGTATTGGGAGGTTTCATAATGGCAAGGCTGACCCTTAAAGCAAGTGAGAAAGAACGTTTCGGCTGACTCGTGAAACGCTCAGTCAATTGATGTCGGTGATCTTATAAGTTCATGAGCGGAGAGCACTGACAGTCACGAGGCTACCGTTCGGAGCCGTCCACATGCATGTAGCCGACTCCAGGGTCGAAGCCCAGAACCCCCTAAGTCCCCTAAACATGAGCCCCCCCTCTTAAAGCACCAAATCGGAGCGCAGGTGTGGCGCGGTACAAAGAGCACGCGCATGCCGAGGCGGAGCTGCTCAGGGAGCTGCGCAGATGCGGCCGGCCTGAACGGAGTTGACTCCTTCCAAGAACACGCTTTCTTCTAAGTGGAGCTTCTCATGAAGCCTTGAAAATTCAACCCCCCCCCCCCAGGTGATCCAGGCAGACAGAGCTACTGCGTCAAGCTTCTGGGAGAGTTTACCCATGATCTGAACCACTGCTGCTTGGTGTTTGCCTCTTGCCTGGCAAGTATGCATGCACTTGGGCACTTGGGGTACAGGTTTCGGAGTGAGTCCACAGGTCCTGGAGTCTTCAGGGATGACGAGGGATGAAGGTTTGACACAACACAGCTTTGTTGGTCCCATGTCGCATGGGAATGCTGATGAACTGATGAGGAGCTCTTGGACAAGAGTCTCAGCGACTTCATGCGACACCTGGCGGGCAGAGTTCAAGATGGCCTGTCTGTGTCCAAAGGTTTTGGGGTGGGCTGATCCCCTATTCGTTATCTCCACAAAGCCCCTCGAGCTCCGGGTTGGAGCCTGGGTCGCAAGCCCATCCTGAGGCCCTAATGAATCATTCCGCCCATCCGAGGAGAGACGGATGATCAGGGGCTGATGCTCAGTTTCTGGGCTATCAGAAAGCGAGATCATGCCAGCTTAATAAGGGGTTCAGGATGTTGGAGGTTCTTGCAGTTTTGGGGACCTGGGGAAGTTTCAGGAAGACTGGGTGGGCGTAGCTCAGAAACGTCGGCCGCAGGCGTGAGCGTCTGCGTCTCGTGCCTTGGGGGGGGGGGGGGGGGGGAGGTTCAGATGGTTACACAAACCTCCACAATGTGGAGGTTTGTGTAACATGTCATGTTAGGACTGCCCGGCGCCAAGCTCGAGGGCTGAGCCTCCAAGGTTCACGCATGTTCATGTTTAGTCCATAATGGCACTCTCAGGAGACATCAGGACGATCGCCTCTCAGATTCTGCAGTGTCTGCACTTTCTCAACGCTATGAGTTTGACTCACACGGAAGCTGGACTGCAAGAACGATCCAGTAGCTCAGAGATAACGGTGCCCTCAACAGGTCAACTGCGCTGTGTGGCTTCAGGTTCACAGTTCACAGCTCATGGCTCTCGGAAGATGCTACGATAAGCTTCGTATATCATTCCGCCTCTACGTCGGCGCAGGGGCCTTTTTCACCGGCGGGCAGATTCGGAATATTTCGGAATGCTGCTGCATCACATCGTACCCTGAGGACATCAAATGCCGCAATGCCATGCTGAAGGACTCCAGGGGCGAAATGGAGCTGCACTCAGTCGCTTTCTAGTAAAGCACTTGTATGGTTCCTGCATGACTCGAAGGCACAGCTCAGGCACCCAACGCTCGCATTGATCCGAAGCGCTAATTTGGTGAGGTCCTGGTTCCTTCGGCCGAGGTCCCTCATCCAAGGAAGTCGGGGCGGGAAACCAAGAAGTTGCACCGATGCGATACTTGGCTTCAAGGCTCGCGGCTTGGTGCCAAGACGGCAGGCGGGCTTGATGTTGCCCTTGATGGTGCTGTGGCGTTCAGCGTCCACATCCGCAATGTTCACGTGTTCAGTGCCGACTGCTTAGGGGTTCAGAGTTTAGGGATGTCTTTTGCTCTAGCCCAAGAAGCACCCAGGAAATTCGCGTGATCGACTTCGGTGGTGCAGTGCTGCCTAGCTCAGCCCTCCAGCCCTCTTTCCTCATGAAATGTCGGGCCATAGGAAGTCTTTGACAAAGTAAAGCACATTCAGGTGCGAGGTTTTGGGGAGGGCGTATTTGTTGGGAACACATCCATGCGCCACAAGAGGCCGTGGTAAACAAACGAGAACGCGATCGGGGCAGCAGGTCCAGCAGCCATTGATCGATGGGAGCTTCTCCAATCATAGCATTTGGAGTCCCAACATCCGCAAACAAAACAGAATCCTAACCCTCACCAGCCTCGGCCGCGCCAAGGCTGAAGAAGGAGCGTCACAGCAAGCGGGTCGGGACCAGGCAGTACCGATCTCCAGAAGTCGTCCTGGGACTTCCATGGGATGAGAAGACGGACGCTTCTTGGCGAAGCAGCCAGAACAATTACAGGGCGTGGTTTGGGGCCATAACTGAAAGGGGTCACGGCACTGTTCTTTGCCCATAATGCTCTCACTGGACCTGAGGTTTGGAGCAGCGAGCTTAGTTGCCGAAGCCCATGCGGCGGGGACATGGACTGACGAGAATGATGGAGTGATGGCGTGTGCCATCTGCGGTGCCTCAATCAATAGTATCGCCCGCATTCCTATGCACACTGTTCATGGCACTGTTCATGGGAAGGAATTGGCATGGGGCGTCTGAGCGGCGAGCTTAAACAAAGATGTGGCAACCACCTCATGCCGAGGTCTCGGCTGCATTCTTCTCACCCTATACACTGGAGAGCGCCCGTTCCCGGTGCAAAACAGCCTTCAGCACCTGGCGATGATGCAACGAGTGATCGGAAGCTCGGCCTTCAGCAAACACGGAAAGACACAAGCATAGGCTAGCTCGTACATGTTCGTACTAGTTGGGGCGTTAGGGTTGAGGAAGGTTGGATAAACAAATTCAGAATGGAGGCTTCGCCTGTGCCATGCCGCCAGGGGCCAATGGAAGCACTTCCCTGCATCCTCTAAGGAGAGCTTCCGCGGGAGATGTTGCGAAATGCCGCTTCAGGCGTTGCTTCCCGACAACTTGCTCTGGCACCCAACTTAAAAGATCCAACGGAAACAGTGGTAGGAACAACGACAGCCGTAGGCGAGAAAAGCATCCAGCCATTAAGCATCGAGTTGCAGTAAGCAGAAAGAATAAGAAAACAACAGCCAACGACGACTGTCACAATAACAACAACTTGAGTAAAAAGCAGCTATGAACAACGGTACCAAGGATCAGAATCCGCACTTCTCCAACCCGGGTTGCTGTGAACCCGTAGCATCTTCTGTTGTCCTGGCAGGCGGCAGCTTGCCAGAAGACGTCTCGGTAGACGGCCAAGGTTGGGTGCCCCCACTTGCTGGGGTCCCCACGTGTTTGTCAGCGCTTTGGGACGCACAGTCTAGTTGCGAAAGTGTGACTTTCTCGTCGGGCGGCAATGAGCCAGAGCAAACGAGCTTGCGTACTGTCCAGCCCTTGACATTGCAGGACAGGTCCCAGGCAGACTTTGCACACAAGGAAGCTACGAATCGTGCGATTCCTTTCAGAGGACAGTAAAACATTCAATGCATCGAATGCATGGACCTCTTCCGAATCTAACTCGGAAGGCTCACTGCGCCTGAACCGCAAGTTTGTCGACGAGGTCCATGGCTTGCACATGCTTGCACCATGCTGCCGAATTCCCCTCTACTGTTGAACTCCATTGCAGTGTGAGCCCTCTTAGAGCAAGGAATTGATCTGGAAGACACTTCCGAGCCGCACAATCTGAGAGGCTCAGGAGGCGATCAACATGGCCAAGCCCTTGCAGCAGAGGGTTCTGCCGCAGCACAGCACGCTTCTGGCGTTGCTGGGAGCTCAGACTGAAGTGACTGAAGCAGAGGCATCTGAGGCGCAGCCATGGCGCAATGAGACAGAGTGCTACGGCTTAAAGAACAGAGAGATGAAGATAAGAAGCATCAGAAGGAGAAAGAGTGAGACAGGCCGGGGGCTTCCTTTTCGGGGAGTCTCTCTCCGCTGTGTAGAGGAATCAAACCAGATTTGAAGTATCCCACACGCGCGGGACGATTACGCTGGGCAAGCGTCGGCCATCTCGCTTGTCCCACGGCTGTAGGGCTTGGAGTTCAGGCTGTTGCTGCGGGACCCACCAACGACTAGGTGGCCGTTGGCCTCGATCACATGGCAACGAGCGGCACACCAAGGGCCCAGGGCCGATCACTCCGATTGCTGCCACTCGAATTGGAACCTTTGCAGCGGTCACCACCACCACGACCCAGATCAAGCTGCAGGATCCAACTTCCAGACGAACGACAATTTATCTGGACCCATCTGCCAGCTGTTGGCCAGATGCTTCCTATAGGAACCCTTCGGGGCCCCCAAGCCCCAAACCCAACTTTCTTCTTTAGCTCTCGTCCGTGTACAAGGTTGGAAAAGCTGATGGCACCATCGCCTGAGCGGCGGCTCTCTGCCCAGGAGCGCATGTCTGGGTCAAGGGTGGGTGATGTGGAGTTCATGAGTATGGTTGGCTGCTGGCTTTGGAGTGGAGCCTATGGGCTCGGAATTTCTGAGGGCTTGGCAACACAGAGTCAGCCTTCGAGACAGTGCGGTAGAAAGAGGTTGAAGGGCTTCAACTGTTTAGGGTTTAGGGTTTGGATCAATGGGTTCCAGGTTTTTTTTCTTCTGCAAGCGAAGCAGTGATATGCCCACTTACTTTTTTGCCTGGCGCTGGTCGTTAGCAGTCAAGTGCTGATGGAGAAGCCTGCGTTCTCGCATTGGCAAATAAAAAGAAGATCCAAGTTTCAATCTTGGAGGCTTCGAGGCTTCGAGATTCAGGTTGCCGTAGCCTGGGCCCCGTCGCTTAATTTCCCCCCAGATCCACGTAGATGTGAGAGCATCTCAAGATGGGGCTGTGGCCATCACTACACCCGATAGAAGTGTAAGTGCGCTTGGAACAAAAGGACCTTCGATGACGAGGGCCCATAAGGAAGATTCGAACCCGAGCCGACGTCCTGAGCCCCTTCAGCCCCTCAGCCGTAGGCCGCCAAGCTTTAAGCTTCCCTTCTTTAACTGTTTTAACCCTAAGCCAAACGCCAGGAGGCCCTCAAGGATCCCTTCGTCACGAACGAAAGCATCAGTGAATGACTCGCCCACTGGAAAAGACGGAGCCGAGACGGTTTGGGATCTTGTTCACGGAAGCGATGTCGTGATTTCGGCTTGGGGCCACGAGGGCAGGCTTTGAAGAGATTTCAGGCAGTGTGCGAGCTGAGTTCCTCGGACTTCTTTGGACTTTGTGAAGTGCGCAGGCAGTAGCTCATGTGGCATCGCTCCCATTGAGCCAGCGTTCTGCGAATCGAAACCCTTAGCAAATCAACCGCCCCCTTTAGTCTCCCCAAAGAATCAAGAGGTTGATCCTGTATTCGGCGCACATTGCGATGCAAAGATCCCAGAAAAGTAACTCACCAAGGAACGTCCCCGCATGAAGTTATCGCGCTTTAAGTGCAAGCTGCAACCATTGCGCAATTGCGCAGGGGCGCTCAATATTTGGTTGAACAAACAGTACTAACAGCTGAGATTTTCAAGAATTGGAAGCAACGGGAAGTCTGTTTCTGGGTGAATATGTTTGGGGGGAGAGGGGATTTTGGTTTCGGTTCCCTGATCCTGTGGCCTCCTGGTCCTTTTGTCTCTCGGTCCAATGCTCCTGGTCATGCTCGCCCGCTCCTTTCTTGGTTTTCTGGTCCCTTGGTCCTCCCTCCGGCCCTCTTCTTTTGCTCTGGTTTTATGGTCGTCGACGTTTATCGATAGGGTTAGATTAATCTAAGACCATAGATTTTAAATCTTGAGGGGTCTAAATGTAAGACTATGGAATTTAAATTTAAGGGAATTGATCATATAATTTTTCTTTTTTCTAGATTATATAGGACTAAAATTTGGAAAATTTAAGATTTAGATATTAATATCCTCCAAATCTATAGAATATAAACCCTAAGAATTTAAGATATATATTTTTTTTTTGGATCTTAAACCTTTTAGGATCAGATCTTTGAAGCCCGACAAGGCTCTAAAATATTAAAAGGTTTTTATCTTGTAGGCGTTGAAGATATAGATAGATAGATATTAGATTATATAAGCTTTTAAATCCCATAGGATCTAAAAGCTTAGGGCTTTTCAGGATGAATCTCTAAAGCCCTGAGGAATTAAAAGGTTTTACACTTATAAAGATAAAAATTATGAATTTTTTAGAACCCTATAGGATTTTAGGGTTCTTTCAAGATTTTATATTTTAAATACCTAAATCTTAAATTCTTAAGATATGAATTTCGGATTAAATCTTAAATCCTAAATCGAAAAATTTAAATCCCTATAGCCTATAAAATATTTAAAGGTTAAATGATGAGATTTAAATTTAAAATTTTATGGGCTTATTTTCGTATATTAAGTCTTCAAACCTTATTCCTATAATCTGTAGGATTTAAAAATTAAGTATTTAGGCCCCTTAGATTTAAATTCTATGGGTTTAGATTTAAGTATCCTATAGCGTTTTAAGGGTTTAGATTTAAATGATGATTTAGGATTGGATGTTTAAATCTTGGAATCTTGGATTTTTCAATTCAAGTCCTATTTGGCTTAAAATTCGAATATTTAGGATAAATTGACGATTTAAATTGAAATATCTAAATTTTCAATCCAAAGTTTTTAGAATATATAAATCTTGGAATAGAATCTGACCCTATTTTTTGATCGAAAAAAAAGGTATTTAAAAATCTGAAACGAATAGGGTTTATGAATTATTTTCCTTGTAAGTCTTGAGGAAATAATTTATAAATGAATCTCATCCTTGAGAAATGATAATTCTTTCTGATGATTTTGGGGATTATGAGATGAATATCTATTTATTTCTGAGGAAATCGGTTTCTTGGAAGATCTAGAATTCGGAATATAATGAAAGATATTTGTCAATGATATTCATGTATCGTGGGATGTATTGATAATGAATTCAATCGAATAGATTTATTCTTATCTCCCTATGCCTTCAAATATTATTTAGGCTTATAGGCGTTGATGGGTGGCAAGGTTTTCCGTTGTTTGTTGTGAAATTAGGGGTTGTGTTTGTAAATAGGATT